>JARHVA010001396.1:2942500-3415000 GCA_037957365.1 Torreya grandis
TTGTATGTATTATTTCTTATATGCATCTTTACCATGATACTTGTCTTTTCTTGTTACATACACCAATTTTTGATGACATGAGAGAAATCATGCATCTACCCTTCCTAGTTGGGTGCTGTGATGGACAACATACCCCATCCCCCTAGTTAGCTAGTCATATTTACTATTATACACATTGATTTCATTTATTTTGACACCCTTGTGTAATGCTATATACAACATACATCTTCCATTACATACTTATGCTCAGATTATTTTACATTCTAATGTTAAATTTGCACATTATATTAGAATACCATGTAATTATATTAATGATCTGACTCACACATTTTATATAGCTATTTTCTATTGAGGGAACTTATTACACATGTCAACAACTACCCTTAAAAGAGGGGGCATTCACAAGGGTTTGACATAGAGATCAGGCTCCTACATTATTATTCACAAGTGATTTTTAGCACATAGGTTTAGTTTCAAAAATTAGACACAGGTCAAACATAGAAAATAGGGACTCAAAAAGGAGTTCAGTCACCTAGATTTTAGACTAAATAGATATTAACACTTAGATTGGGACACTAGCACCATAGGGTGTTACTATCCACTACATAGAACTACTATCTATTAGCCCCACATTCAAGGTAGTCTAGATTAACCAAAATAATACACCAAGTACAATACATATTTGCATAGACATAATCATAGGTTTGATAGTTATGTTTAGATTTTGCTTAGATACACTCATTTCAGCTCAGATTCATACTAGTTGCTCAGATTGGGGGCATCATGTGCAACATGATCACTCCAAAATTTAGTTTAGATACATAGATATAGTTATTACATAGTCTAGAATTAGTATACTCAGATATTAGATTAGGGGATATGTTTGACACATAGTTGCCATATGCTCAGTTACACACAGGTTGATTAGATGGAATGACAAACTCCATGTCATTCTCTATGATTTATACACTTACTACCATATTCCAAGTTATCACAAATTTCATGTCTTACCCCATCTATATTGGTTGGTATTCCCAAGTGGCCAATATTTAATTAATGTACCTGAGTAGCCATAAAGCCAACATACATAGTTAGATATTCCTAGTTAGATACTTTCAACACTTTCCACACTTTAGTTTTAGATTATCTACTTCACATGGGTAGGAAATGATGGAGTCATAGCCTACTTGAGTTGTTAAGGCACCCAAAAGAGAGGGTTAGACAAACTTATAGTCTTATCCAAGCTATTCATAGGTCATGATCTACCAAGCAGGGGTGGGCAGTGATGGATTCAAAACTAAATCAAGTTCTTGATCCACCCACTTATGAGGATTGAGAAAGATATCAACTCAATCCAAGCTATTCAATGGTTTGATCACTATGTACACACACACACGCAATTTATCACCAAGTTCATGTATTAGTTCACATACCCAATGAGGTGTATTCATTATTTTCCTCTTTCCTATCTCTTTACTTAGATTTACTCAATGACTTTATTCAACATAGTATTTTGCTTTTAATAATCTCTTAAGTAAGGACTATTTTTTTTTATGTTTCTTTGCAGGTAATTGCTTTGGATCATGTTTCACATATGTAGACCCAACTTCACATACTCAGGCTTAGCTATATGGCATCCACTTCCTAGGTAACTCTAGGCACGCTTATTTTTCCTTTATACTAGTCATTTTTCTTTCCTAAATTTATAACATAAAGGGTGGGGAGAAAATTTAATCACCTAAAAGTGGTATTTGGATGTTAAGAGTGTTGATTGAGATAACCTACTCCTAGCTTATCCCTAGACCTATCTTAGAGCCTTTATCACACTTTTCCAGCCATTGTATAAAACACAAACATCTCTATTCATCTCAAACATAACCTTATAACTACATTCCCAGATCCTAACCCATTATGCCTAGCAACTTGCCATATAGACACTAACACCACATTAAGGATACTAGAGCCATGTGGCACTAGTGTCCCTAAATTGGTGCTAGTGTCCCTTGTCTTAACTATTCCAAATGGATATAGTTTCAAACATATGCCCCTCCTAAGGTCAACCTAAGCACATTTTATTATCCACACAAGCTATAGATCATTATAAATATAAGACTATTACACATCTATCCACTATATGGAAAATAAATGCAAAAAGCCTATTCAAATAAGAAATAAGTTAAGAAAAATCAAGGTTATTAATCCCTATTCTACCCTACTTCTACATAATACAATTTATAGCTACCCTAAGCCCATATTTCCAAGATTTTCAAAATCAAGCACACTCAAGGCATTCAAGACCACTATCATTCTAGCATTTACTTGTACTTGCACCAAACACTAGGTGAGAGAACTGCACTAAACTTGATACCTCATCAAAGTATTGGTATGTAGGAAACTCTCTTCACAATAGGGTATTGAGGATGTCTAACCTATCCTACTAATGAACACATATTTTTAGGTCATTCCATACTTCTAAAGAGGATTAGGGTTTGCATATGAAATCATATATTTAAGCCACAATAAAGAGTTTCATATTTCATGTGTGTAGGAAGAAAACCTAGAAATATAAGTGCATGTGCTCCTAAAAAATAGGAACAATCCTATAAATAGGACACTAGCACCATTTTCAAGACACTAGAGCTTCATGGTACTACTGTTCAGATGGGGAGTGTTGACAATTTTGACCTCATAGGTCAAATTATCACCCCTACCATTCAAAAATTTGCATATCATGCTAGTTTTTCTTGTTGGTTAGTAGTTTAGTCTTGAAATATCCTTAAAGTGATCATTAATAACCATTATTATCAGGTGTTAAGGTTGATTATGTGAGTTAAGGTCTTGTCCTTCATTTGTCTTGTGCTTATCTAGTCATTTTTTGACCTTTTTGAGCCATTTTTAGTGGGAAAAAGAGTCATAAGTGTCATGATGAGTGTCATAACATGTTTCAAGGTCATTACGTTCTTAACATTTGGATAATTAGGTTTATCACATTTTTGACTAACTTCATGACTCATTTTTTGGCAATTCTGACCTTTTTGTGACCTTCAAAGAAGGTTTTGTAAGGTTTTGATGGTATATGATCAGGATGAAGATCAATTACATCTTTATTTACCTTATAAAACATGTTAAATACTTATTAACACTTTTAAAAACATTTCAACTAGATTTCCTTAGTGAATTTGGCCTTTTCAGTGAAAAAATATGCTTTTTGAGGCATTCATTTTGGTTTTTAGAGGATTTTTGTGAGAAAATAATCTTAGAGCCTTAATTTTGTCCCTATATGGTAATATAAGTATTTTTGATGAAGTTTTATGTTAAAAATGGCATAAACCAACTTTGCTCTTATATTAATCTTCTTGGTAGCTTTAGAAGGATAGTTTTCAAATGCTCGATATGGAAAGAGGAGAGAGAGTTAAAATATGAAACTTTGGAAATTATTATAGGTATGAGTAATATTTAAATTATTTGAATATTTTACTTTATTAATTCCCTCATCTTTATGAACAATTACTAAGAGTGCTAGTAGGTCACTACAGCCTCTGTATTTGAGAGGGGTCTATTCTTGGATTTATTTCTCAATATCAAAAAATTATGGAAATAAAAGGTTTTTAGGGATTATTTTAGGGGTAATTATTCTCCTTTTAATCTTTTTTTTTTCATTTTATAACTCTTATAAAATAATTTATAGCATAAATTCATGTTTCCTTCACCATCTTTCTAAATGATCTCTAGGTTCAATTTTGAAGTAAATTATGAGTTTTTAAGCAGATGTTTTCATCTTCAAAGGTTATAAATGGATTATATAATTAATGAAACACATTTTTAATCCAAGTAAGGTTTCATATGTTTCCATTTTGAGTGTATTACCTTTGAGAGAGTTTAAGCTGAGTGTGTCTATTCAACAAGGTACTAATGCATTTATTGAGCTTGATTTCAATGTTCATATCAAATAATAGTGGATTAAATATGTTTAAAAATTGTTTTAATAAAGAAAAAATATATAAAATATTTAATATTCATCATGAAATCTTACCAAGACCTCAAACTCCTCACACCATGATTAATTTCTGCCACAATCCATACATTTAAGAATGAGTACCTACATGCTATAGAAGGGATAATTGGTGTCATAGTATCAAGGAGTGATCAAGGTAGAGTGAGTTTATTTTAGGTTAAAATTTGGATGAATTTGTTTTCATGGACCATGATAAGGGTCTTTACCAAGTCAATAACATGATCTTAAATTCACCATACACAATCAACTCTACTTGCATTCACTTGTCACCATGGTTAGTTAAATTGTGAGGTTATAAGAAAATTCATTGGGGTGTCATAAAGAGTCTTGATAAGTTTATAAGTTGCCTATAACTAATATGAATAATGAGGCAATTCCAATGTCATATTCTTTACTATGTTAAGCTAGTTAACTGCACCTATAGGCCTGTAATAATCATCAACACCTACAGGTGCCTCACGGGAGCTAGTCACATTTTAATAGAGAAAAGATGTGGGTGGAATTATTAATCATGGAGGAGAATATATATAAAATTGATAATAAGGTATAAATATTTTTGAAATACCATATACCATGAAAAATACCCATATCCATTTTCACTAACTTGTGTGTTGAAATGTCCATCTATAGGTGGCTCTTTCAAAAATCCAAAGTATTTCATAGTAAGTTGAAACATGCTTGGAGTCCTTATATGGTCTGTAAAGGTTGGAGAATATCATGATAGATTTGGAGGAGTCATGAAAGAATAAAATATACCCATGTTAGCCTATCACATGTTAGATAAGCAATTTATGGACAAGTTCCCCTAAAAGATCAAAATAGAGCCATAGTCCTTTTTGAAGCTATTATGGGATAGTGTAGCAAGAGGTATAAGTAAACCCTAAGTGATCCATATTGAAACACTCATATAGGGTAACATATGGAAAAAAAAAGTGGATATTTTGGCCAATAATATTCTAAGCTAGAAGGTTACAAAGTTATGCATTTGTCCACTACAAGTTTTTAGTGTTCACTTCAATATTAATATTCCAAGTGACCTTATAATCAAAGGTAGCAAAATGGAAGAATGTGTTCATGATAAATGACCCCATCATGGTGAGATGAGATGTAATACTAGTTTAATAGCATATCAAGATGATTTTGAGATCAGGGTTTATGACCTATATAATCACCAACATGATACTTTTTTATCTCAAAAGGTACACCTACATGGTTCTCATGGACTAGTGATTTCATGATCTAGGAGAAACATTATGATTAAGGTAGAGTAGGTTGGTGTTAGATTGAACCTTGGAAATATATAATTTCATTAACTATTTTATGGGTTAAATTGATACCAACATGGTCCTAGACTCAAGATGACAATCACTTATGTTCATATGATTAGCTACAGGCCTATTATAGAGAGTTGACCATTATCTAAACAAGAGTAGGTTAAGGACAATGGGATTAATACTAGGGTTGGGTTATTATGACTCATTTGAGTTTAATATGTTGGATTAAAACCAAGCCAAATGTTTAAATAGGTTTTAAACTTCATTTATCATTCAAATTCCAAGACACCTACAAAAAACATGTACAATGAAGGTCAAATAACATGACTGAGTATGGGCCTATGTGTGGTAACACAAAACTTCAAGGTTATATATGCTTATCATGATCAATGGAGAAGAATAGAAAGGTGGGTATGAGATTATGTGTGATAGTGATAAGGACTAGTGATTTCAAGATATAAATGCCTAATAAGGACAAATAGGTTAGTGTATAGAAGAAAAGAGAAAATAGGGTTCAATAAGGTCAATGAAAGGTATATACATGTGATTAAGGTATTATGACATGAGGAATGCTATTAATTAATTTCAATTTTTCCTTAAATGTTAAGACCATGCACCTCCATCTCCACCTCAGATCATGGTTACACCTTATAATCTCAAATTAACCATATACAACTGTGTTTAGGGGTAATTAGGGTTTAACTATGTTTCATGATTGAGACATTAAGAATGACACTCCAAATTGGATGAACATGAGGAAACTAAGGATAATGAAGATGAATTAGAAATTAAATATATGATCATAATGGAATCTAAGGGTTTATGAATAAAATTACTCAAAAGGGTACCTATAGTTAGATAAATAGCACCTACAATAGTACTCCAAGACACTCATAGTTAGCCCTTAAAAATTACCGTAGTAGGATTCTAAAATACATGGTATAGACAAATTGGTCCAAGTTTTGGTATGGTATCATGAAATATTAATCAATAGGAGCTGGATAATTGGGTTTTTACCTCTATAAAAGCCTATAATATCCTCTTTTGATCTAAAATTGCACACCTATAGGTTTCAAATAAAGTTAAGGATCTAACTGTTGAAAACTAGGCTTAAGCTCTAAGTAGTAATGGATAATTTTAACTAATTCAAGGAGAATAAAGAATTTTAATTGATCCTAAAGCATGTAAAATAGGTTTAAAGGAGTGAAGAGCACCTAAAATCCCATTTTTACACCTAAAATAGTTAACTATAATTGACTGTGGCATGATAGTTCATTAGCTTATGATGCATGGAGAATGACCTAGCATATGTATGTGATAAAAAGTCTAAATGAATGTAAAAATGAATTATAGGTCTCATACAGTACTAGATAATTAAATAATTTCTAACCATGTAGTATATACCTATAGACATCACTTTATAAGTAAGGAAGTACAGTTTGTTAGTCTTGCCTAGGCAAGTGCAAGGTATGCTTGAGAGATTGGGCAAGGTTATGAGTGATATAAGGTGGTATAAAACATAAATAATGATGATATGAAATTAATTATAATCCCATGTAAATATAAAATATATCAATAAATTGATGTCAATAATAATCCACAATCCACTCACAAAAAGCCTACACACAGTCACCATTAGAAGTTTACCTTAGAGTTTTTGATGGTTAGAGGTGTTAGAGAGGTAATATACCTCCAAAATATGGTAAATGTG
Source organism: Torreya grandis (assembly GCA_037957365.1). NCBI lineage: Eukaryota > Viridiplantae > Streptophyta > Pinopsida > Cupressales > Taxaceae > Torreya > Torreya grandis. The sequence goes on from JARHVA010001396.1 coordinate 2,949,501, forward strand.
GTATTAATTACCTAAAATAACACATAATAACTTCAAAATTTCAGGAAAAATGGGAAAAATATCCTTTTTTTTGTCTCATAGACAGGGCACTTTTAGGCAAACCAGAATGCAAACAATGGTGAGAGAATGATCAAAAAGAGTGTTGGTTGTCTTGGAAAAACCATGTGACTCATTGGGATGGTGTATTAAAGTGAATTTATCTTGAAATAAAATTAATTAATCCCATTAATCATGAGAAATAACTCATAATTAGTGGTGAGTGACCATCTATAGTTAAATCCCACTAAGTCTAGTATAGGCCTAATGCCCAAAAGGGGGTCATTTTCACTTATAACACTAAATGATAATTAATAATCATGGTTAAATTAAAATGGGGAGTCATTATGTGTTTTAAATATATTGTTTTTTATATAAATTCATGAAGAAGCCATTTATTGGCTTAGGAACTCAATAGGGTGCACAAAATGCTTAAGAAAGCTCGATAGGCCAAGTTTGGATGCTCACACTAGCATGGGACATCAAGGAGTTAGGATATGTTATAGGGGGTTTTAAAATTAAAATTTGTGAATTTTTTTCACATGTTGGATGTCACATATTTATGAATCATCTTTAAGGTGAAAACTATCAAAAACCCTCCCAAAACCCCATTTTGAACTTGTTTGCAAAGATTGAGTTGGAAACCTCATAAAAGGCCAGAATTTATTCCTAAAACCTATCATATGTTGTATTATAATCTCAAGGGGTCCTCCATATGCAATTTTTTTGTACCTTCTTTTGTATATAATAGTACAAAACTATACTTTTTCATGTTTTTAGGCTAAAACAAGGGTTCTAGAGCATGTAGAAGGATACCAATCACTTTGGAGGATATATTGAGAATTTTGTGATATTTTTAAAATTAAAAAATCAGAATAAATAAATTATAATTTCCCAAACCATTCAATCCTTTAGTGCCAATCAGAAAATGCCTTAAAAGGGCAAGCCTTCCAATGGCCATTTCATGGTTCTAGTACCTCCATAGTGTTCCAAACCACCAAAATTAACATTGAGCATGGTGAAAGCATGTGAAAAGTGAATAAAATGTTTTTTTTAGGTTTCAAACATGTGTGATCTCCAAGAAGCAATATTTCTCTTTCTAGGCCTAGAAGTGCTAATTAGGCCTAATTTGACTGGAAGAATGGGCTAGAAAAGGTATTTACACTTGGATTTTGGACACAAAATTTTGTATGGATCTGTATGAGGATAGAGGATACATTTAAAAATTATTATTTTCTAATAATAACCTCTATAGTATCCTATAAAAGGAAATTTGTATGAAAAAAGCTATAAATAATTGAGAGTAAATGCATGGTTTTGGTGTAGAACTAAGTCTTATTGATTGTTTGATGCATCAAATTGCTTTGTCTCAAGTCTAGTATGCTATTGAGAATTCATACATGAAGGTAATAAGTATAATTGAATCAAAATTGAAGATAAGCTCCACCTTTTGCTTCTACACCTTAGTGGAAATGAGCTTTTCAAGGAGTGAAAGGAATAAAATGTTGCATAAATGCATCATATAAGCTTTGCCAAGGTTAAAATACCTTTTCCATGTGATGTATGTATAGTTAAAAAGTAAATTCATGTTTTATAAGGTTTCAAAAGTTTGAAAAGGTCTCTAGACTCTAAGGAAAATTTCCTTCTTCATTCCTACGCGAAACTTCAAGACAACATCAAAGTTGCCTTTGGGAAAGATTCCAAGAGTCCTATCTTACTAGAATTACATCATGCATTAGTTTAAGATTCAAATAAGACTATTTATATGCATTTAAGACCTACTTGAAAGGGTGAAGACCTCTTCTCAAAGAATATCAAGCTTTGAAGCAAAGATTTCGGCACCTATGTTGGTCAAACACCATTAATCATGAAGGAAGACTTGTTCCAGCTTTGAAATATCTTAAAACATGAAATTTTATGCCATATTTCCCAAGGAGAATGAAAATGAATAATATAAATGCTATGTACCATTTTGGAGGAGCTATTGAAAGGTTTTATTTCCTATTTTTAGGGGCTCTTGTCTCCTTTTCTCTCTCTTCTCTCCTATTCTCTATATGTAAGCCAATTTTTGGAATTTGAATGAATCATTAACCTGAGTTTTGGCAAGTTTATGCTTAAAAAAGATTTATACTTTCCTATTTTGATAAATAAGACATAATTCATACCTCCTCAAAGCTTGTTTTAATGTATTTCCATGGTTTGTTGATAAACATGCTTCTTATCATCTTATCCTTTCCTTCTTACCTATTTGCAGGTGTTGAGCTCATCCTTATAGGTTGAATTTTTATAGTTAAGATCCAATAATAAGGGGGATAAATCAATGGTGGAAAATAATCTAATTCAATTTCCAAACCCTTGGAAACATCTAATCATTCAATGCAATCATGCAAGAAGTATACAAATCATTCATAGCAATGAAAAATGAACGTAATGCAAGATCATATACACAACACAACATCTACATGGAAAAAATCTTGGGGAATAAAACCCAGTCTCAAGCCTAAAAACACATGGACTACTATCCTATAATATGATCACAAAAAAGAGACTGATCAAGTCCTTTTGACTAAGATCCTTGGTCAAGTCTTTTTGAGCTAAGGCCTTTAGTGAAACATCAATTATACAAGTAACACCTACCTCTAAGATGATCAAGTCCTTTTTACCATTTATTTAGTCAGGTACTTCTGACCTACAACCTTGATCAAGTCTTTTTGACCAAAGGTCTTTAGTGAAACCCTATTTCACAAGGTGACGACCCTTAAGGAAGATCAAGTCCTTTAGACCCTCCTTGAAATGAAAATTTCCACCTTAGAACTAATGTCTTCAACACTTGCTGATGGACCTTTTATTATCTTCCAACTATACAAAATTTATCTCTAACTCATATAGGCCTCTCACACAAGCATGCCATAATCTCTCTCCTTCTTCACTCAAATAATCCTCATATGCACACTCAAATATCTTTGCACAAATTCAAACTATAAGAAAAATATAATGCCATTAGAAACATGGCCTATATATCATACACATAGTCCTTAATATTATTTGCTCATCAACCCAATTTATTGGCACTCTCACTATCATCTCCTTTCTTTTGCAAGTCTCTTGCTCACAAGTCTAGAAACCATCATCTTTAGTACCACTATTTATAGAGCATACTTGATAATCAACATCTTGGTTGGCCATTAGGAATGACTTAACCCTTAAGGAATATCTCACATCAAGACACAACTCAAAAATAATATTCAAAGGTCAGCCATAGCATATATAGGTCACCCTTAAGGAACTTAAACCTAAAAAATGCACATATAGAATCATCATGGGGTCTATAACACTCCGAAGTATATAATTCACCATAAAACATCAAAACAACATCTGCATAAGCTCAATTACTCTTCTCGAGTCACTTACAGAATAAGTACAAACACATTGTCAACTTTTAAGTTTAATAACTTTGACTGTAAAAATATTCAAAACTTTAAACTAGGTTCATTATATGTTTCATAGATTCCTCTTCATATTTAATTTTTACAACATGAGCAAATTATATCTAGATCAAAAGATATGGCCCAAAGACCAAACACTAGTTTTTCCTTTATTAAATTTGAATATTTAAATGTCAATGGTCACAGTTAAACCTTGACCACTATGCTTTCATATTGTGTCCTCTTAGATTTTGATCAATCTCACACCATCGATCTTATTTAAACTTTTAAGCATAGGCACCAAAGCTCAAACATCAAGCCTTGATCACTTTGACTTCATCTCGTGGACCCTTGCAATGTTGACTCAATACACACTATTAATCTCTATGGATCAGCTAGGTCTTTGTTATACAATGCACACCATTTTATCAATCTATATGATCATGTGCTTAACTTTATTCTTTATCTTTTACCTTTGCTCAGTCATTAAACAATGTGTACTTTTTGCCATCTTACTGCTCCTTGACATCTTGGAGTAAACGTGCTCCATCGATCTCCTTGAGACTTGATCAAACTTTACCTCTTGCGTATTTGACTATGGGGACCATTGCAATTTTTTTGAGTAGCCAAATTTTAACCTCAAAAACTTCTTCTATGCTTACTCACTTGATCTCAAATTTGGACCATATGATCTCCTCGCATAGGAGAATCCAACCATGTGTTAAACTAATCCTAAATCCTTCACATGTGTGAGATATAATTCCATTAAAATGCCTTCTCAAAATCTTCTATCATAGAGCCAAATATGATTATAACTTTCTTGGAAGGCCAAATTTGAACATGTGTATCTTTTTACATGCTTTGGTGCATAATCTAAAATTTAGCATAAAAAACTTATGTACAAAATTGAACAAACCCATATGATCACCTTCTCTTGAAATGTCCACACATGTGAGATATAACACAATCAAAATGTACCTTAGCTCTTCTTTCCACATTGAAAATATGGATAAGTATTGGAAAACACTATCAAAATTCTTGGGAGCCCAACTTTGTACTTGTTTATCTTTTGATTCACTTAGTTGCATGATCTGATAATTAGTGCATAAAAAATAGGCACAAAAATTAATAAACACATATGATAATTTTGTCCTGACAAATCCACTCATGTGAATTATAACCTCATCAACATCCTTGTGAGCCCTTTTGCAAATTTGGATAAGTATGGGAACATAGTGAATTCTGTCTAAGTAGCTAACTTTGTATCCTCATATCTTTGATTATGATTCATAGAATGACTTGAGATATGGCACATAAAAACTAGGGACTAATTTGATCATAATAATATGACCAAATCCCCTTGAATCATTCCCACATGGAAATGGTGACATCATCAAACTAACTAATATTTTCTACCACTAGACCCAAAATGTCTAGATGACAAAAATGATCAACTAGATGAAATACACTCATGGAAAAAAGAACTTAAAGCTTAGAAAACATCTTAAGGACCTCTTTCACATCCTCAAATCACCATACTCATCCCTAAACATCTCTAACCATGTCAAACCAAAATATCAACCAAGCACACTTTAAGCATACTAGGACAAGCACATTGAACACTTTGTCATTGTCACTTAGAATATTAAGTAAATTCATATACTCACTTGGACACATCCATGACATCACTAAAAACTCTCTATAAATATCTCCCTTTTTCATTAATTTCAACACCCATCAAACAACTCACTTTCTTTCTCTCTCTTCAAGCACTCTCCAATAAGAACTTTCTCCCCCTTTGACACAATGACAAAGTGGTAAGAAACTAAACCTAAGGACATATAAAGACCATAAATATAAAGTAACCATATTAAAAAGATGATACAAACTCCACCTTACCTTGAGCCTACCTTTTCTTACCTTGACAAACTTCCTCTTGCTCCATGCCAACACTCTTCTTCACAAGCACAAAAACTAATGAAGACAAAACACATAAAACTCTAAAATCTAATGAAACTCACTAATAAACATTAGAGAGGGACTCAAATTGAGAGTTTTGAGCCATTTCATCATTTAAGCATCTAAAAATCTCCACACACCATGAAGAACCACCACACAGGCTTACTAGCCTTCTCTCTCAAGACACTTCCATGACCACCAAAAAAGCTTCATACCACTTCATCAATCAGTAAAAATGTTATAAACCAAATTTATAACTCACATTGAAACATTCATGCTTTTATATTTTGGAGAAACTAAACAAAATAACTCTTCTTCTCACTAGGCCTATCTAGTCCTCTTATAGCCCTACCTGGAACTTGCAGAGCCCAAAATTTTTAGTAGAAACACATTACATAGATAAAAATTCATATTTAGAGGATTATCATATTCCCCATCAAGCACACCAATTTAAAATAACAAGTTCATCCTCTACAACATACTTTCTTCATAAATCTACTATCTAATTAGGCCTCCATCTTGACAAAAACATGAATAATTTGAAAACCACAAACCTTATGATCTATGTGAATCTTGATTTGATAACCCATTTGTCCCATTAAACCTATTAATAATCCTTAAACCTTAATTCATAAGGTAAACCACTTTTCTAGTATAGCCCAAAACCTTAAATATCTAAACAAATAGAGTCAACAAACCTCCTTCTGGTCAACATCCACCTGTAAATTTTCTTGCACATTTGGAGATAATCATCACACATTTATGAACCAATATTTGAGTCTTCATACCTTTAGGAACCTTGAATTCCTATACCATGGCTTTGACCTATAATAAGACAAATAGACATGAGAGCACACAAAAACCTATAAAAGGTACAAATAGGATCTTCAATATACAAAACCATCTAGAAAACATCATAAAGAAGTGCACAAAATTTTTTAAACATCAAACCTCTTATTGACATTCTATTAATCTCACTATGCCACTTGAAACACCCATTTTGATATTACAAAAACTACATACACAGTAACTCTTACCTTCTAGGACCTCTGTACTAATTGGAATTAAGATCTTGAGCATACATAATTGATTCTCCATAAGAAATATGTATCCTAAGAAGCATAAGTAGAGACACCCTACTTCATAGTGACCCACCATAGTGTGAAACTAGGATTTTCCCATAACTCCTCATATTCTTTCTCCTTTTTGGTCATCTTACACTTGTGGTTCTTCTTCTTCTTCTTAAGCTTTAGAGAATAAACATGCTCATCCAATATACTATTCTCCTCTATGATTGGATTGAAAATATATGGAGTTAATATAGACTCATGACATACCTTTTCATCTATAGAATCTTCCTTGCAAATTGGAGCCTTATCATTAGGCACTGACAATTTATGTTCTTTGCATGATACCTTCTCACCAATAAAAAGATGCTCAATTGTATCCATGCTTACCTCAAAACTAGCCTCATCCAGTACATTGGTATTCTCTTTGAGATTGATCTATTTATTCTCAATATGAGTATACAATGATAGCCCTTGGCATTCTTCAACTTCTAAAACATTCTCCACCATAGGAAACAAATTACTTGAACCTGTAGACTCATCATGATTCATACTTATCACCTTTGGTTTCCATGAGTTAAGTAGCCATCTTTCTTGCATTCTTGGAGCCTGATTAAGCCTTTTTTTGAAAAACTTAGTAATGTTACCTCTCTATTCACAATTGAAGCATACCATAATTTTTTTAAGAATCTATTTTTGCCTTTATAGATTTGGATAAATTCTTGTAATGTGTCTTATTTCATAACAACTCTAACACTCAACATTTTTTGAAGGGAACTCAACTTGTCTTACCTTAAAAGGATAAATTTTTTCAAAGTGTCCCACATCATGATAGTTGAAACACTCAACCTTTCTCACAAATTTTTACTGATGACTCCCATCATAGTTCCAATCAAATTCATTTCTAACATGTCTCTTGCATTCTCTAGCCCTATGACCAAATTGATTACAAGTATAATAGTAAACATTGAAATTTGCATACCTCATGGCATTTGGTTGTCTGATTTGTTTTGTCTTTAGTCTACCAACACCTTCATTCCTTGTCTAATGATTTTTCTTCAAATGTTGATCCATCTTACTCTTATTTACCTTCATTTCAACTTGAGAAGTAAATTTGGCCTCTTCATTTAAAACCCAATCTAGATCTGTCACTAGCTAAGTTTTGAATCTTTATAAGATCATATAGATCATTAGAACTTTTATCAAACTTGAAAAATTATTTCACCTTGATTTCAAAATTCTCTAACTCATATTTCAAGGACACAATCTCAAAATCATACCTTGAACATTCTTCTTATCTAGCTCTTAAACTTTCACACATATATTCTATCTTAGAATTGAGGAACATGATAATGCCTTCTTGCTCTCTAGAGTATTCAATCAATATTGACTCAAAGATATTGAATTGTTATTCCTAATCCTTGAGTTTAGATTTCATCTTCTTATTAACCTTCTTCTCTATCTTTAGTTCTTCTAGAGCATTCATCAAATTAGTCTCACAATCTACCTCTTCTTTATTATCATCTGAATCACTCCAAGTAGACTCTATTTGATGTGAACAACTTCCTTCCTCATCCATGAACAAGGTTTAATCTTCAACAAGACCATTATCTTCATGATTATAATCTGAGTCATTGACTTTACTCTCTTCTAATGAGCTACAATCCTCTTTGGTGTAGAGACTCTTCTTGTATTTGTAATACTTATTATTGTCAAACCTTTTGAATCCTTTTTTTTATCAGACCTAAATTATCTCTTACCATCATCATGACCTTGATCATGATATTCATCAATATCCTTCTTGTAATTGTGAGGGCACTTATTAGCAAAATGTCTTAACTCTCCATAATTGAAGCATTTGAAAGACAATTTACCCTTATACTTGTATGAACCTATTTTGAATTTCATTGTAAACAAAGAAATTAGTTCATCCTCATCAATATCATAAATTCCATCTTCCTTGGGTTTCTTACCTTGGATCTCCCTTTTTGGATTCATTTCTATTTGAATGTTGCTTCCTTATTTGGTGGTATACCACCATTTAATCTCATCTCATATGTAGTAAGGGTGTCATGAAATTGATCAATCTTTAATTGAGTAAGATCATGACTTTATTTTATAGCATATACTTTTGGATCAAACTTGAGGGATATAGACATTAATAACTTTTAAACTATAGTAGCCTCTTTAAGGTTCTCTCCAAGACCTCTAATGGTGTTTACAATCTCATCAACTCTCTACAGAAAGGATGCCACATAATCTTATTCTTTAATTTTGAGGCTCTCAAATTATCTTTGATGAATCTAAAACTTTTCCAACTTAAGCTTTAAATATCCTTCAAAAATAATATTCAATTTATCCCCTATTTCATTGGTATATGTGCAATGAATTACTTTGGTGAACTCAATTTTTGTAAGACCACAAGTGATGGAATTCATTACCTTAGATTTGTTCTCAAACAACTTCTTGTCTACACCACTAGATGGAGGAATAATAAGAGAAACATAACCATCCAAAAAAAATTTACATACATAAAAATCTAGGGTCATAATGTATGTCTTCATCCTAACACTCCAAAATTCCTAATTGGATCCATTGAAAATCGATGCTTGCTTAGTAGAGAAACCACCTTACACATTCTAACTAGCCATTGTAACTTAAATCACATTCAAGATGCCAAATTTTTACTAAATGAACTTTTTATGATACCAATTTTTAGAGGTAAAATACACTGAGAGGGGTGTGAATCAATGGTGGAAAATAATCAAATTAAATTTCCAAACCCTTGCAATACTTAAGCATTCAATAAAATCATTCATGAAGCATACAAATCATTCATAGTAGTGAATAATGAACATAATATAAGATAACATACATAACACAAAATATACATTGGAAATCCTCTTTGGGAATAAAACCCACTCTCATTCTTGCAAACACATGGACTATTATCTTATAAGATGATCACAAATGAGATACTGATCAATTATTTCTGATCAAGAACCTTAGTCAATTCTTTTTGACCTAAGGAATTTGGTGAAGTAATAGTTACACAAGGAGCAACTACCCCTAAGATGATTAAACCCTTCTAACCTACAACCTTGATCAAGTCTTTTTGACCAAAGGTCTTTAGTGAAAACCTATTTCATAAGGAGCAACTTCCCCTAAGGAAAATCAAGTCCTTTAAATCCTCCTTGAAATGAACACTTCCACTTTAGAACTAATGTCTTTAATACCTAATGATGGACCTTTGATTATATTAAAACTACAAAAACTTTCTCTTTCTCTAACTCATATATGCCTCTCACATAGGCATGCCATAATCTCTCTCCTTCACTCAAACAGTTCTCATATGTACACTCAGATATATTTGGACAAATTCAAATTGTAAGAATACTATACTATCATTAGAAACATGACCTAAAAAATAATAATAATATTCCTTAATATTCTCTACTCATCAACCCAATAGCTGGTCACTATCACTCTCCTCTCTTTTCCTTCACTCTCCAACTTTCTCACCTACAAGTCTCTATAAATCTCTCCCAAGTCTCTCACTCACAAGTATAGAAACCATTATTACCTCTAAAAAAATCATGGACCCATTCCATATGATCTATATGTCCCCATTAAGTGCCAACAAACAACATAGAACCCTTCTGCTTAAACACAATTTTCTCAAACAAAATTTTATGCACACAATCAACATGGGTGAATACACAATCACCTTCTAAATGATTATTCATATTGCATACAATTGTTCAAAGTTTAAAAATTCACATAGAGAATCCTTATGGAGTCTAAAACACTCCCCAATAGCTAATTAACCATGCAACATCAAAACAACATCTACATAAGCTCAATTACTCTTCTCAGGTCACTTACAAAATAAGCATGAACACATATTAAAATTTGGAGCTTAATAAATTTGAATTTACAAACACTCAAAACTTCAAACTAGTTTCATTATATTCACCATGGATTCCTTTTCATCTTTTATTTTTATATCATAAGCAAATTCCATCTAGACCAAAAGATATATCCCAATGACTAGACACTAGTTTTTTCCTTGTTAAATTGGAATATTTAAATATCAACAGTCATAGTTAAACCTTGACCAATATGGTCACATATTGTGTCCTCTAAAATTTTGATTAATCTCAAACCATAGATATTCTTTAAACTTTAATGCATAGGTGTTAAATCTCAAACATTAAGCCATAGTCACTTTGACCTCATCTCATGGACCCTTGCAATGTTGACTCCATACACACTATGATCTCTATAGATTAGCTAGGTATTTATTATGCAATGTGCACTATTTGATAAATCTATATGATCATGCACTCACTGTTGATCTTTATAATTTACCTTTGCTCAGTCATTAAATAACATGCACTTCTTTCCATCTCATTTCTCCTTGACATATTGGAGTAAACGTGCTCCATCGATCTCCTTGAGACTTGATTTAAATTTACCTCTTGCATATTTGACTATGGGTACCTTTTAAATCTATCTGAGTAGCCAAATTTGAACCTCAATTTTTTTTGTGTGCTTACTTTCATGATCTAAAATGTTGACCATAAGATCTCATCACATAGGAGAATCTAACCATGTGTCAAATTGCTCCAAAAGCTTTTACATGTGAGAGATATAACACCATTAAAATACCTTCTCAAAATCTTCTGTCATACAGCCAACTATGTGTAGAACTTGCTTCAAAGGCCAACTTTGCACATGTATATCTTTTGATGTGCTTTGGCACATGATCTAAAATTTAGCATAAATAAACTAGGTATAAAATTGAACAAACCCATATGATCACCTTCTTCTGAAATGTGCACACATGTGAGATATGCCACCATCAAAATGTGCTTTAGATCTTCTTACCACATTGAAAATTTGGCTAAGTATGGGAAAGCATTGTCAAAATTCCTGGGAGCCCAACTTTGCACTCACATATCTTTTGATGTGCTTATTTTGATGATCTGAGAATTAACACATAAAAACTAGGTGCAAAAATGAACAAACCCATATGATCATTTTATCCTAACACCTCCATTGATGTGAATTCTGACCTCATCAACATGCTTATTTAGCTTTGATTGATCCCTTTTGTAAATTTGGCTATGAGAACATAGTGAATTTTATATGAGTATCCAACTTTGCATCCTCATATATTTAACTGTGCTTCATCACATGACTTGAGATATGGAACATAACAACTAGGTACTAATGTGATCACAAACATATGAAAAAATCCCTTTGAATCATTCTCATGTGGCAATGATGATGTCATAAACTTCCTTCTTAGATTTTCTACCACTAGACCCAAAATGTCTGATGACAATAATGATCAATTAAATGAAATGTAGTCATTTACACAAGTACTCCAAGTTTAAAAAACATATTAGGGACCTCTTTCACATCATCAAATCACCATACTCATCCTTGAACATCTCTAACCATGTCAAAATATAATATTAACCAAACATACTTCAAACATACTAAGACAAGCACATTGCACACTTTTTCATTGTCACTTGGACTATCAAGGTACTTCATCCACTCACTTGGACACCTTCATGACATCACTGATAACTCTCTAAAAATAGAATTATTAAATCGTATTGTTTATATGGAAAGTGCAAAATTTCTTTAGTGTCCTTGAAAGACCTATTGAATAGGTACCTTAGACCATGCATCAGGCTAAAGCCTTTATGTGAAACATTGATGTTTGGAGGCTATATTTTGAGAAGTGTAGTTAGGTTTATGTTCTTATTCATCTTTTTAGTGCATATAAGACAAGTGGAGGCCAAATTTTGGTGTATCACCCTAGTTAGAGAGATTTTCTTTTTAGTTCACCCTTTTCCCCTTTTCCTTACAAGTTGGTAGTGTAGAGTTGGGACACTGATTGATACATCAAGGGGAGATAGCCCTTATAATCTAGAGATTCAATCCACCTATTAGGCCACCTATAACCTAGGATTTTATCCATGTTAATTTAGAATGTGAAGGCCTAAAACTACCTTCACAAAGGTGCAAGTCTAGTAGTCAACAAGGAGATATTGTCTAGTGAAGAATCTGACCTAGGGATCCTGTTGATGACACTCAACCCTATCCATAACCTAGTTTTTAGTACCTAGATATTATATGACAATCATTTTCTAGATATGTCTCTATTTTCACATATTTATTACTATTTTCAGAAAGTCAAAATAATTAAAAATCTATAACAAATGAATGGTTATTTATTGCATATTATTTCACTGATTTATACAACTCAAACCTTTAATTTAAATTAGTATTTACATTGGTAAAACTATAAAAGGATAAAATAGTGTCATTCACCTCATTTTGAAAATCAATGGGTCCCATTTTATCCAAATATTTAACCAAATGTAGAAACTTTTGCTGAATCTGATTCTTAGTCAACCACTTTCATTGGTGAATAAATTTCCCTACCTTGTGCACTTAATATAGGGCAATTTACTGATTCTTGGTGATTTTTACCATTATATCTATGACTTGATAAAAAATGAATGTTGTTAAACAATTATGTTTTAAATTTTTGACATGCAACTATTCACCAATATGTGAAGTGTCCAAGAGGGGTGGAAAAAAAGGCCAAAACAATTCCATATTGAACACTAGATGAAAACTAAGGTAGGGTGGAAAGTTTAACTCAAAGACATTAGTGCATGCTTGCTTAATCATTATGTAGGGTCTTTATTAGAGAGGTCTAAGTTTATATTTGGACCATTCAAACATTTTTTCCACACATATAAACATACATTATCATGAACCTAGAATTGGTGAGGGAATTGATACTAGTCATGGGGTTACTTGTTCTTCTCACTGGTTTCATGTTGTATTTCATGCACTTGATTTTGGATTTTTAATATACACTCAATAAATTTGGTGGGCTTATCACATTCTTTCTATGCACACAAAGATAATTCCTATATATACCTATAATTTTCATGTATATTTTTTATTAGTGATTTCTCTTGTAAAATTCATCAAAACATTTATATTTATGAGTGCATGTCCTAAGGAATGTATAGAGAAAGGGGTGGGGTCTACTTATGGTAATTTTCAAGAAATTTTTGTATACTAATCTATCATCTTCATTACTATCAGTTTGACCTCCTTTGAATCTCTTTCCTTATTCCTTCTTCTTATCCTTTTTGTTATTTATACATATTTCCCTATATTTCCCATTATATTTCCCTAATCAATATAATTGTGAATCTATGTCTTCTATAATATATCATGATTGATAATATGGTACTAAGTCAACTAATACCACTATACTCTATTGATCCAAATTGATACCATCGACTTAGAATAACATTTAATTTTTAGTCTTGGATTCATATGTATAGGGTCATAATTATCATTCCCAACACACACAACACTCATATGCTCTACTTGCATTCACATTTTTCCCCCTTAAATAGTAAAATAAGGAGCTATAGGATAAAATATTATTCTTGTGGAGGTCAAGTCTCACTCAAAGCTCTTTGAATCTCAATATAAGGAGTTAAACCAAGGAAGTAACCCATAGTTTTTAGATTTCCCAACTAAGAGCATATAGGTCTTCATTTTTTCCACTTGAATACTTCACTTACAACATCTCTTACAAAGAGATACTAGAGCCAAGGAGGAGATTAATGTGCCATCAAGTCAATCCAAGGCAAGTACATTTATCCCTATTCTCTTTCATTTAATTTAATTGATATATAAGTATATTTTTCTTATTATTTGAGTAAAATATATGTTGTTATCATTGCCTAGGTTACCTTTATGCTAAATAAGTTGGTGTATTATAGGGTGCTTAGGCTTGCCATTACAACCATAGTTTAGAACCTAGTCCAAGATACATTTTTAAAAACTACATTACAACTAACCATTGTGTCATGTAGATCTTATTTAGTTTCATTTTATTTTCTTTATTGAATTTAGGTTATCATTGTTTATCAGTTTCCTTCATGTGATTATATTATTATATCCTTGATATCACCTTTGTTTTAACCATTGATATACATCATCATTTCTATTTTGAGACCTAGTTATAACCCATGCCCATATCTTAGACATAGCCTTTAGAACCTTATACCCTTGATATTGGGTGTGCATTACTATCTTATAAATTAATAGATAAAGCTAGTTATATCTTAATCTTTAAGCATATGTAGTGTCTAGTCTGATCTCTTATTTGTATCTTAGTCTATAGAGAGAAATATGATTGTTATATAGGTCATCCTAGCCCATGCACACATTATGGTGAAATTGATTTGAATCTCATCCAAATGTTGGTTAAACTATATTCACATTTCCATATCTCACTTATGAGAGCTTTTACTTTAGAAAAATCACTGGTCAAACCCTATTTGTTGTTACTTGTACATCACACCCTAATTTCATCATTAAAATCATGGGACTTATTTTTGCTTTGGAGTCTAGTATTTTACTTTAATCAAGTTTATGCTTTGGGCATATTTAATTTATTGATTTGATTCTGAAAGAGCCTTTGGGGTATGCTAAAATCATGTTAATTTAGATCACTTTATTATTCTAACCAAGTCTAAAATGAAAATGTTCATTATAATTAATTGGTCTAAGTGTGACTGCATCTAAGGCTTAATTAATATAAATATCTAAATTTGCTTAAAAATGATAAGTCTTGGTCTATTTTAGATCATGTTTGAATTGATTTAAAGTTTCCATTTTTAGACCATTACATTTCAAATTTGTGCAAGTTATCTAATTATTTTAGAGTCTTATTGATAGTTATTTTATCAACTAGGTCCATATTTGCTCCTTTTCAAGGTAAAATGGCTAAAAATTTATATAGTTTTTATGTTTAGACTTAGTCATTTTATTCATGTTAGACTAGTTGGCTTGAAATTAGAAAATTTATTGCCTTTATTCATTTATATTTTCTACCTTTTACCTATTTTTTGATCTATTACTTAGTTGTTTTTGTATAAATTTCATATTTAAATTTTAATAACTATGGTAATTTTTGTATACTAGTGGTCACTTCATCTCTTTCAAGTACCTAGATAGGTCCAGAGCTTCTAAGTATCAGTCGCTTACTTTCTCAGGATCTTTCAAGACTTCATCATTTTTTACTAAGTCTTCTAGCCCTTGGGTAAGAATGATAAAGACAAATATGAAAATATCACTTCATCACTTCCTAGCATCCTTTAAAACTTCAAGGCATGCTTTTGATTTCCTAGAAGATAAATATGCTGATAGACATCATGATCCAAGCTCCTCACTTCATTGTATCTTCTATATCTGTGAACCCAAACCAAAGACCTTCGAGATGCATGGGATCACACTAATTGGCATGATATCACTTCATTATGGCCCCATGATAATCCATATACTTCTAATTAATAGCTATGTTCCCATATGCTTGAGATGTTACCACATGAAAACATCTTATTTATCTATTCACTAAGACTGGTCCATGTATTTCAAAGTAGTTGGTGAGGCCCTAGATAAGTGATATACTAACACCTATCAAGATCTATCCTCACCAAGACTACAAAGGCAAATGGTGTAGGTGGACACTTAGTCAAGCCCCATATGAGTGAACATTGGCCACATGACATGAACCTACCAACTGGATGGCATGCTAAAATCCATGTCAGTATAGCATGAGCTCAAATTTGATGGTCATCTAGCCTATAAAAACTATAAAAAAACTAGAATCTAGTCCTTATGGTTAGAACTATTTATGTTTGCTTAAGTTTATCAAGTTTTGGTCCATTTATTCCCTTAAAGAACTTAAATTAACTATGTTTATATGTTTTCATATTTAGACTTTATCATTTTATTTTTAGGATGGAATAAATTGGATATGTTTTTGGCAAAAATCCTCCTTTTAATCACTAATTTTATGACATTTTTGCCTTTCCTTTTAAAATTTTGGACTTAGTCATTTCCAATAAAATTGGGTGAATTCAATTCTAATGACTAATTTTCTATTTGAATTATAATGACTAGTTTCTTTCCTACAGGCTTGGAATGAATAAGGGGTTTCTAGATATTAAGGCCTCACTGATTCACTTATTAGGATCACATAATATAAAGGATCCATTTAGGATACTTAATATCCTTGAGATCATTCTACATGGAATGATCATGTTTACCTGGGCCTTCAGGGTGGTCAATACATGATATGTAGGTGATAGACCTTATAGGGGAATGAGATGATGCCATGTGACAACATACCAGTTCCTCACTCTTTAAGATCAATCAGAATAAGTAAGAAGGGAGAAGATCAAGTGAGTGCTTAGGATAAGGCCATGTGTCATCATCTCAAATCTTAAGGGTAGTTAAGATGTATCAAACATAGAATTGGGACTAGTAAGCTCCAAGTGAGTAGGATCTTACCACTTATCAAGATCTCACTACACCCTAGTCTAAAAAAAATAAAAAAAGGCCTGGGACCTTTAGTCAAGAAGAAAGACATTGAAATAATACCACATAGCATGGACCTAACATATAAAAGACATGTTTGCTTCTTGAGTAGTGATAAATAATCACATAGTGTGAATTTATTGATGAATATATATAGACCTCCATGAAAAGGACCATTGCCCAAATTTGATGGCTATCTTACCTATCCAGGTCATCTACAAGCATAAATGGGACTAAAATCCTAATAGAATATGTGCAATCAAGTAAATTCTTCTCTTCTAGTGTAAGAAGGACCATGTGGCACATATTCCTAAGTAATTAGGTAGTGGGCTGGGTATAGGTAATGATATGCACATCAAGATTATGAAAGTATAAACCAAAAAATGACAAAGGAATGCCATAATCAAGCATGATCATTACAATACATAGGATGACCAACTTGGCATTCCTCTAATTCTTAATGAATTATGGCTATATAAATTCAATTCAAGAGTATAAAAGATAAAACTTTATCTTGATTAGGCATGGCCCTTACTATACAAATTATGACCAACTAAATAATTTGATGAGTGTTAAACCAACTAAAGCCACCCAAGTTTAGTTTAAAGATCAATTGGTGATGTCTTTTTCCTAATTTCCTCAAGATTGGGTGAGATCTGATTCAAATTTGATCTCAAGAGGGCATGTCAAATTGAACGCTTTTAACCACCCTATGTAGCGTGATGATGAATGACTCCATGGGATTAAATTTATTTTGATAGATTAATTATTCATTGTAATAAGGGCTGGTTAATTTAGTATTATAATTTAGAGTAGAGGACCAAACCAATTTTCCTACTTTTTTTAGTTAGTTTTTACTTTCTTGGATGAGTCGAGGATTTTTGAGGACATCTCTGTAACTGGCCTGAGTATTGATTGATTCTAGATCTATATTTTGTGAAACATATTTTAAAAAAATATTTGTGAGTGATATTCATTATTTTTACATATGCATGGTGACTTTGTTTCCCTCTTTCACAGAACTAATTCATCCTCAAAATCTTTCAATATCTCTATTTTATAATTGTGTCATACTAACAAATTAAAGACTATTTTCTCAAATCAATTGGTCTACTCAATAGGGCCAGAGTTATTGTCTCTAGAAATCAAGCTCATCTTCTCTTTCTCCCTACCCTTATTTTATGTCTATGTTAGATTAGTTTTAAGAGTAGTTTGAATTGTATTTAGTTGTTCATGTCTTATTTGGACTGCAAATTCATCATTTACTTATCTTATTCTATGCATAGTTAAATATATATAAAATAAAAGTGCCAACTAGCAAGGAATTTTATTGATAAATATGAATGAGATGGTTATTAGAGGAACTATAGACCACATATCTATCACAATCCTTGAAATGTATTCAAAATAGATGCCTTATATGGATCAACTTGCATCAACCAATTAAGGTATCTAGTTTGACATGACCTAGTAGACAAAGACCTTGGGGAAGTTGCTGTTGAGCCTACTTCCTTTTAGAAGAGGCATATGAGAAGGGTGAATCCTCATAAGTTATAAATTTCTTCTCCTTATCCTCTTAGAGTTGGTGTATTATTACAAACAGACCACCAACATATTGGCACTAGAAAAAGGGTTGAATAAGATACTATTTGATGTTTATGACCATTTTTTTTTATCTTTTTACCTAATTTTTAACCCTATTATGTGCTTAAAAAACACTTCAATAGGATTTTAACCCACCTATAAACTTTACTTGGCTTGGTGTAAGTTTATACCCTATGAACATTCTAGGTCATGCTCATGATTTTCCCAAGGATTCTAAATTTTTTTTTCTAAGTATATACATGGTGGGATTTAAATTTTTTAAGAACATATCCAAGCATTTAAAGAGGCCATCATATAAATCTAGGTCCAATATGAGAATGTGGCTTTCCATTTATTCCCCTATTACCTAGATGAATATGCTTACCATTGGTACTTATGTTCACCAAATAGATACATTACCTCATGAGCTATATTTGAAAACATGTTTGTCAACTATTTTAGTGTGCTTATTAACCCTACTACCTTGTACTATCAATTTGTTAAAACCTACGAGGATCCCAATGAACCCATGAGTTCATTCAATAGTCATTTTCAATAGTTGTACAATAGGTTGAAATACCCATTCTTAATAATAGAGGTGGTGGCTATTTAGATTTATATTCAAACATTAGATCTGCTAACTGCTATGCTTATTCAAAGGACCCCATCTACACTCACATCCTTGGCATCTACTTATAAGATGTGTTTATCATTAAAAAAAAGTGATGCCACACGGTTATGTTGTTGACCCATTTTACTCATCAAGACATTTAGGTTTTTACAAACAAAATCCTTAGACTTATTTTCCTATAAGTCAACATGTTAACTGGTTTAGGATTTATAACAAAGAATTGCCTCAAACTTATGTCTAACTAGACCTTCCTATGATACATGAGAACCTTCTTAATAGTTGTATACACCCTAAATTGGTTAAGAAACCACACATATCATGTGTTTTCATAGTCCTTTCATAGGAGACTCCAATTGGAGAATATGAGTGTTGTTCACATTTAGTCATGTCTTTTGTTTTACTTATCATGGTCATATTTTATGCTTGAGTCACATTTTTACTTATTACCAATCATCTCTAGCCTTTTAGATGATTATTATAGCTTAGCCATACTCTATTTCTTGTGTTAGTTCCATCCCCTTGGGTCCTGAACGTATAGGACAAGAGCATTGAGGTTGGACTATAGTGCTGGACCCTAGGGTGTACCATTTCCAACACTCTTATCCAACTATATTTTGAGTCCTAATGGTCAGTTTGTCTCACTTAATGAGTCCTAAACCTTTCTTAGCTTCATCCTTAAGTTTGTTTTGTCTTTATAATGTTATCCAAATGTGAATAAAGTTCCCAAATTCAAAATAAAGAGTCTCCTATATAAAGGACTTCACAAGGCATTTTATATCTAGTACTTAATACTTTGGCATAATATATAATTAAAAATTTGTCAATAGTATAGCTCAACATTCTACATCACACATAGATTTGCATGCTTGATCAAGGAAGGGCCTAGGAAAAATTCATTCTTACATCTATCATGTGCATTGATTATGTACGTTTCCTACGGAAGAACTACATTTGATCTAAGACCCTAGCTTGAGGGTTAATGTAGGTAGTAATCAAGATAACATGGGTTCTATATCATGTGATCATTCTTCCCCTAACCTAGTTTTCCCCCTTTTTCTTTTGATGAATTTGTTGTTTTCATGTGTGTAGATGAACCCAGGGTTTTGAAGATTAAAATATCTCTACAAGGAACATTATCAATATTCAAGATCTAAAATTTCACAAGTAGGCTCACATAGGGACTACAAACAAAACTTATAAAACTCATATCTCTTGGACCACTTTGGACAATAGTGGCAGGAACTGGACTATATCACTAGACCTCGAAGTGTCCTATTTTTGATGCTCTTATGCTTTCACTAAAGTAAAGATATATCTAGATTCTTGACATCTTTCCAGTCTTGTGCAATAGTTTTCAGGCTTTGAAACAATCATCTTAGTCTACTTTTCCATATAAGTTACTTGTCTATGTAATTAATTTGATCAAAATATGTTTTTTACCATATTAGATTATATTTTCCCCCTCACTCCAGACCCTTTATTATTTAGGAACTAAACACTAATTTCCCAAAAATAATTAAAAATTTTGGTGAACCCAACTTAATTCAAACAAATCTAAAACCTTAGGTACCCTTAGAGTTTTTCCTTCATATCTTTGTGCGAAAATTCAATTTCAAATTTATGAATTTTGTATATTTTTTTGTGCATTTATTTTATTCAAATATATTTTTATAATTTAAATTATTATTATAATTTTCAAAAATTATAAAACGCCAATCCAAAACCTTATATTTTCAAACTAGGTCCTCAAACCCCAAGCCTTCCCTCACAATTTTTAGAAAAATATTTTGGAAGTTTATGAGAATTGTTTCAATTTTCAAAAAAAATTCAAAATCTCTATGTTAGTATTTATTCTTGATAAAAATTAATTTCAAATTTTTTATTTTTGTATAAATTTTTGTGCATTTATTTTATTCAAATTTATTTTTAGAATTTAAATTATTGTAATAATTTTCAAAAATTCTAAAATCCCAATCCAAAACCCTAAATTTCCAAACTAGGTCCTCAAACCCCAAGCCTTTCTTGCAATTTTTATAAAAATATTTTGGATTTTTTGCAAATTGTTTAGAGTGTCAAAAATATTTTCAAAATATCTATGTTAGTAGCTATTATTACATTTATTTTCCTAATAGTACTTTTACATATTCTCTTTGGTGAAAAAATAAAATGGCCACTAAGGCACTTATTCCCTCTCATCCCATAGATCAATTTATAAAATTTTCTCATAATTATGACAATGAATGGACAAATTTGAAAAATTGCACATTAGATAAAAATGTGGAAAATGATTTCATTTACAATGAAGATAATTACTATTTTTGTAATGAGTAATATGATGATACATGTGAAAGTGATAGCGAAGAAAAAGTAGATGCATCTTCTTTTCTCAAATCTATCTCTTTTATCCCTCTTCTAAAGAAAATAATAATGATAAATGGGAAAGGTACTTTTCACCTCATTCTCCTATGCACAATGCACCAAATTAAAAAATTAGTCATGCACTTCCAAGTGAACATATTATTGGTGATAATTTTCTTCCATGTGAACCTAATCTCTCTCTCTCTCTCTCTCTCTCTCTCTCTCTCTCTCTCTCTCTCTCTACTTATATGATCAAAGTACAACAATATAAACACAATAAAATCAAATTGCCAATGCCTAGTTCAAATGATGCATCTCATGCTCTCAACTCTAATTTATCAAATGAATGTCTAAATGAAAACTCTCTTAATCTTACTTATCATATTGAAAATGAAAATAATGCATACACTCCATCCATGGATAACATAGATGCACATAATGTTCCAATTTCACATGATAATTTATTGCATATTAGAAAAGAATTAAATTCTTCTCTTACACCTCTCCCTAGTGACAATGTAAGTGATAATTAGTATGATAGTGAACATGCAAACTAATATGAAAATGAGAGTGATTATGAACAATATTTTGACTATGATAATAAATGGAATAATGATGATTATTATGTACATAGTGAATAAGAAAATGCATCTCATGTTTCTAACTCTTCCCTCACTCCTCCTCTCAAACATAATGCGCTACCAATGTTATTTCTAATTTTATGCATGATTCTATCTCAAATGATACACATATTAATGATACAATCACATACTCTACTCCATTATAATGTGTTTTACTAAAACATAAAGATACCAATGAATCTCCCAATCTACCCCTACTATAGTTGCACTTGTTTCTCACTCTTAACCTAAAAATAATGGTAACCCACATCCCTCTACCAAGGTCCAAGTTACCATTCTTCCAAATGTTCAAGTGAGCACACCCCTTCTCTATGATCTAATTACTAAATGTATCCTTCCCATGGCTAAAATTAATGATCAAATTCAATAATTAAATGAACCACTTCAAGATGATAATATACCATCCCAAAATATTATCTCTTTGATGCATGCAATTGCTGAATTACAAAATCAAGTAATCTCCTTACCTTTGAAAATAAGGCTTATAAGTCTTGGATGGATGCCAATGATTTACATGATAACCCTATTTCAAAGACATTTGTAAAAGCTTCATTTCCTAAGCATTTTTAGATACCATTATTTCCTCATTTTTATGGAACTAGAGATCCATTAGTACACCTTCAATCCTTTTGGAAGGTTTTACCATCTCATGTGAGTCATTTGATTCTACTAAAGTTGTTTTAGTAGACATTAGTGGGGAAGGTCCATAATTGGTTCTTTCATCTACTCCTCTTTGGTTCATTGTACACATATGATGACATAGAGGAGGCATTTCTTAGATATTACATAGCAAACATGGGACCTCATGTTACATATGAGAAACTTTCCACATTGTATCAAAATACTTCATAGCCAGTTAGTGATTATATCTTACAATTCAAGACTAACATATTAAGATTAATATATAAACTAATAGATTTATAAATTTAACATATATTTATTAAGGGGATTCATCAACCTCTCCTCGAGCATCTTTTATATTAGATAGAGTCTTATTTTAGGAACTTATGCTATATATTTCTGGCCTTGTAAAAGAAATTTGGATTGATTGAGGCAGATTCAGTTGATCGAATTACTCTAGATTTCATATCAATACTTCCATCTACAACTCCTAACACACAACACCCACCATGTCCTAAACAAGATAGGAGACCACAACCATAAAATTAAATGGTTAAGAATAAAGACCCAATTTCTAGAGCACAACCTATAATATGCACTATAGAGAATAATATCAAGGCACCGTTATAGTTTGATTTAGAGCAGGATAGCCCATATGTCATATTATTAGCACTATTAGATAAGAGGTTAATCACATTACCTTCTAATCATCAATGAGATCCATATCTATTACATAGACAACCAAATCAACCCTTTTGTAACTATCATGATATTTGTAGACACAAAGATAATGATTGTTATGGACTCAAGGATTGTATTGATAAATGTGTTGATAATGGCATCATACCATTTACATATGGGGCACCAAGATCTCCTCCATCATGGAACTGTATACCTCATTCATCCATGATTGTGTCATCCTAGGACATTCCTTTAAAGGAATCATCAATCACTCATTATGAGAGTAATGTGGGTTATAGGATAGAGCCCCATAGGAGATCTCTTATTCTCTTGCTCAAAAGGTTTAGAAACTAGTACATTGAGAATAACCTACATATAGGACTGTAGTCTAAGAAGTATATAGTGTAGTTTCATATACATATCCAACACATTCATAAGCATTGCAACAGAGTATCGCTCCATAAAGATATTCACTACAACCAAGTTTTATGGGTCCTATCTCACATAGCAAAATGATATATTTAAGATTAGATGAACCCACATCATAGAGTATTTATTTAGAGAGATATTCACTATAGCTAAGCTTAACAAGATGTATTTCATGTAATAACCCACTATGATTGAGATTAGATGATCCACCATCAAAAGTTTTAGCTCCATTTTGATCTATCACTTAATCATATGCATCACAATTACAGGCCACAAGGTACTATTTCATGCAACAATCCACTACAATTATAGATAGATGAGCCTTCTTCACAACACAACTTTAGTTACACATGTAGTAAGGTTACATTTGGTAGAGCCTCTATGCATAGCTATAGTTAGTACACAATAGATAGTATTAGATATAGTGTATGTTATTACACAACATGAATAGTATGGGCACTTGTTCAATTGGGCGTCAAGGTTTAGATAGTGATACAACACACATTCATATTAGCATCAGCTCATAACTTCACTTCACAGGGAAAAATAGATATAAATTGTCAACCTTTGTATTCTTGATCCACCTATTCAGAGGGATTGGACATGTAGTCCAAACATTGATTTAACATGCATGATTACATAGCTACACTTAGTAGGTGACAATAGAGCCAAAGGTATAGACTTTGCATTCTTGAGCCACTCTCAGGGAATTGTGCACAAAATTCTCTCTTACAACCCCTTCTACTAACAACTAACATTCCTAGTTTTGAATAACCATCCCCAACCAAACCAAATTATCTAATTCTTGACCTTACCAATATCCTATTTTAGCAAGCTTAAATTAGTTTACCTCATTAAAACAATTTACCAATCTTAAACCAACTCACCTTATCAAATCAATTTACAAATTACAAAATAATAAATTTTTACTCACATATAATTCAAAATTAAAACTAACATCACACTTATCAACAATAATAAAATCACATATCCCACGTATCATTTTACCAAAACATATGCAACCTCAACATCAATGTCAAATCAACTATTTCTAATCAACCATTTTCCATAAATATACCAATCTATTCCAAAATTAATAACACAATACACCTAAATCCAAAATCAAACCAACATCCATATATATATATAATGGGTTTTCAAAAACATATACAATGTATCAAATATAATCAATCATGAATGGGTGTCAGGCCCTCAGTCTCAGTCTCAATCTCCTCATCAATACTAGTCCCATAATCCACTCTAGCACTCGATGGCCCTGCACCTCCTAAAACTATTAAATGCCTCTTATGATGAATCTCTTACTCTAGAATCTGACCATGTTCCTCATGAAAGTCTACATACCACCTTTGAAGATCCCTTTACTCATCCATAATCCTTATACTCACTGATCTAAAATTTGGTGGGGGCATCCTATGCCTATCCAACTCAGCCCTCAACTCATCTTTATGTCCTACTACTTTAACATATATAGTTATCACTATAGTATCCCTATAAATTAGATGAGCATTAATACCAGCTATAACCATCACTCGCTCTGTCAATACCTCCTCCACCACATCATCATGAACATGATGTGTGAGCTCTTAGAGGGTAGACTCAATGATGGTCTCCTAATATTTAGTCATCATATCCACTCCCCACCTTAGCATGTGCCTCATCCTACACACCTCAAACTCCACCTACACATAAAGTAGGGCATTATATTAGCTATATACTTTAAAAAACAAAAACAAACTAACATCACAAATTTGTACACAATTCAAATGACATTGCTGCTTACCTCCCATCATCTAGATTAGTTGAGGATCCTCATACTCTAGAGCATCCCCTCCATAAATAGGGTATAATGGAGCCCATTTATGCCTCATACACTATGTAGTATATGAATTTATATATCTAACATAATCCACATTAGGAATATCTATAGCCGCATCTTATGCATCTAAAGGTAATGGTGCTAGCTCAGCCTCTGTGGGCCTCACACGAGCTCTTATATTTACTGGTTCTTATACCCTCCTCACACACACCCATGCCACTAGAAGAATATCCTATGGTACGCCAAACTATCTAGTCATACACTCATACTAAAAGTGCTCATACACTCCAACCCAATGGTCATGTATCTAACAACTGACCCTCATATACCACAACCTTAGCCCACTAAGGAAATCCTTTGTAAGGCCTCCATATAATATCACCAACCACAAATATATCTAGAAACTATGTATAATGATCCATCATATGGGATTTAATATCTAATATACTCATCCATCACTCCCCAAATGGGTATATAGGTGCCCATTTCTCCCTCCATAATCCTATCGACCACACAACTGCTATGTGCTCATAAGCCCAATAATACAATAACATCATTGCATTTAATCCACCACTAAATGACTCTTATGTAAACCTATAAATATACCTATATAGGTGGTAAAGCATAGTCCTACCCAAAAATAACATAGTTCCATATACCTCCACACTATACATAATATTATGTATCCTATATGTAATCAACACTTTACTCCCATCCATAGTAATCAATGAGGCCAACAACATGGTCAACCACTTTTATAGGTGTAGAACACTATACTATATTATAAATAATAGTAACACATCACTATCACTACCTATCTAATTTATATCTAAGGGCACACCAATAAAATACAAGGATGCAATATCAATAACATCAACACCTATGTCATCTTGCAACATCACATGCCATCCACTAACTGGTAAATGCAAAATGTGATACACATCCTCCAGAGTCACAATAATCTCCCTTGTAAGAAGCCAAAAAGTACATGTATCTACATTCCACCTCTCATATATGGTGGTAATTAGATATCTATCCCACTGCACTATGCCTAAGTCACACACATGACCCAACCTTGCTTTATCCATGATAACTCTCTCATCAACAAATAACGGTAATAGCCTCAATGTCTTTATAACTTGGCCCCTATGGAACTTTCTCATCCACACCTCACCCTAAAAAAATAGAAAAATAACATATATATCAATCCAAAGTACCAAATCATTAGACAAGAAAAAACAACTAACAAAGCAGTAGCTCAAAAAATCTTATCCATAGGACAACAATATTGGGTAAAGGATAATAGTACTGGACAAGAGCGCTGTAACCTAGACAAGAGCAATGGAACCTAAAAATTAGCACTAGATGTAGGAAAAGAGTACTAAAACTAATAAAATATTTCTACGAACACTTTAAATATCTCAAAACATCAAAAACAAATTTCAAAATAGATAAAAAATCAAACATTTTAGCTACTTACCAGGGTAACATCACCACCAGCCTGAACCTAGGTTGTCAACTACTAAAATTTGGTTACAATTGGTGATCATATCCTTAGAATGTCTCCTACTCTAGATCTCCAAATATCAACCTAGTCAATATATAAATGAATTGAGAATCAATCCAACTTCCTATATTACCTAGCCTTCTCAATCAAAGCAAAATACCATTTTGCCTATAACTTAAACCTTGTAACTACATTTTTTAAACCATTTATTTCAATAGAATCATGAAGATGATACCTTTAACATCATGCTAGATTCACTCTCTTATTAATTCATTTTACTACTATGGTATGCACATATATATATTTATTTTATACTCAGACACACACCTTGTTCATCAACAATCAAAACTTGTTCCAATTTCAATAACTCAGTCTAATTAATCAAAAAACTTCTCAATCAATTCAAACTATACTGACCTTATTTATATAATTATTCCACTTGTGATCAATTTTGGCTTGACCTCCTCTATCACAAATTTCATCCCTCTCCCCAAAAGGGGGGCATGATTCCTACTATTCCTATTTCTACACTTACCCAACATACCCATCCACTCTCATAAGTGGATACACCATGGTTCTTATAATTCTAGTATTTATATTATTATATTCAATTTATATTAGTCAAAATTTAAAGTTATTTAAATTACATGGGTCACTCAACATTACTTAGAACATTTAGAGGGATATACCTTCAGTTTCTAGATACATAGACTATTCAGATAAAGTGCTTCAAATCATATAGATCCATAATGATTTTGGATTATAAGTACATATACTATTCAAATATAGTGGTTATAATTATATGGATTCATAGTAACTTCAATATAGATTAAGACTCAAACACCAAATTTGGGGGTATGTACATTACTACATATCTCACACATATAACTTCATATAGAATGACATAGTTACAAGACTAGATAGTAGATTATAGGCATAGTGCAAAGCATAGTTTCTTAATCTCCAGTTTTACACATGGGGTATGGCATGATAGGTCATATTACATGTGGTTAATATATATTACTAGATTATACATATGCATCACTCACATACTAGATTTGTGGGCATGGCATAGATGTTCATGTTCTTCATCATCTAGGATTATACAGATGGAATGGAAAGACATGCCATTCTCTTCTTACATAGTGACCCAAGTTTTATATTACACCTAATTGCACCCAACTTATCACTAGGTTAGACTACACAACTATTTATAGTGGTTGGTCCATTGTATTACCCAGACCCAAACTACATGAGTTTGTATAGGATAGAGGGAAAACATTAGTTTTGGGCCTCTGAGCATTTCTTAGTTCTAGTTCAGATATTCAGAGTGGGGTTACGATAGATTTTTATCTTCATATCATATAGATTTTATACACACATTTTGGATTACATGAGTTTATGTGGGATAAAGGATATACATTGGTTTTGGGCCTCCTATCATTCCTCATATTTAGTTAGATTCAACATAGGGGGAAAGCATTACCCTCCTCCATGTTACATGAATTATACTTCTAGATTCAATATAGGGGCATCCATTTTAGGGATTATTTCTTTCTCTAGGCACTATGTAACTCTCCATCCGCTTCCCTAGATAGGAAGTGAGGCAGACCCTTTGCAACACATTATTTCTGCATAGGTAAGATTAGGTATGCATTTTATTTTCTTTTTTTACTCTAGTACCTCATTTCATTGCATCACTAGAATAAAAGGGTGGAAAATGTATACACCTTAAATTGGTCAAGTAACCACACATATCATGTATTTTCACAAGATAATTTGATTGAAGAATATGAGCCTTATTCACATTTAGTCATGTCTTTTGTTTTACTTATCATGGTATTGTTTCATGCTTGAGTCACCCTTTTACTTATTACCAGTCATCTATAGCCTTCCAAATGGTCATTTTAGTTTAGCTAGACTATATTTCCTATGCTAGTTCCATCCCATCCTAGATTCCTAAACTTTTAGGATATGAGCGCTAGGGTTGGACTATAGCACTGGACCCTAGGGTGTCCCATTTTTAGCACTCCTATCCAACTATATTTTGAGTCTTAATGGTTAGTTTATCTCACTTAATGAGTCCTAAACCTTTTTTAGTTTCATCCTTAAGTTTGGTTTGTCTTTCTAATGTCAGCCAAATACGAATAAAGTTCCCAAATTCAAAATAAAGTGTTTCCCATGTAAAGGAATTCTCAAGGCATTTTATATCTAGAACTTACTAGTTTGGCACATTACATAATGAAAAATCAGTCAATAGTATAGCTCAACATTCTACATCACACATAGATTTACATGATTGATCAAGTAAGGGCCTAGGAAAAAGTCATTCTTTCATCTACTATGCACATTGGTTATACACGTTACCTAAGGGATAACTACATTTGATCTAAGACCCTAGTTTGAGGGTTAATGTAGGTAGTGATTACGATAACATGGGTTTTAGATCATGTGGTCATTCTTACCATAACCCAAAATTTACCCCTTTTTCTTTTTAGGCATTTTTTGTTTTCATGTGTGTAGATGAACCTAGGGATTTGAAGATTAAAATAGATCTGCAAGGAGCTCCATAGACATTCAAGATCTAAAATTTCATAGATAGGCTCACATAGGAACAATGGATAAAACCCATAAAACTTAGATCTCTATGACTAATTTAGATAATAGTAGTAGGACTTGGAATATAATATCAGACCCTGAGGTGTTCTATTTTTGGTGTTCCTATCCTTTCATTGAATTAAATATAGATCCATATTCTTGACATCTTTCTAGTCTTATGGAATAATTTTTAGGCTTTAAAACAATCATCTCAATCTACTTTTCTAAATAAGTTACTTCTCTTCCCTATGTAATTAATTTTATCAAAAAATATATTTTACCATATTAGATTAGATTTTTCCCCTTACTCTCGACCCTTTATTGTTTAGGAACTAAACACTATTTTCCCAAAAATAATAAAAGCACTAGTTTTAATTCATATGATTATGATTTTTCAAATTTTGATCAAGTTATTTTTACTTTCTCTAGTAATCAAACATATTTTGGGGCTTTTACTAATCAAGTGTCATTTGTTTTAGGAGGTGCTTCATAATCAATGCATGGAATGGTTTATGAGATTGGATTCCAAGGATTAAAATTGAAATTATATGGATTCAAAAATGAGACAAGTATCTAAGTATTCATGTTGATTAAAAATATCCCATTCAAAAGGTATATTAGCATCAGTTCATAGGTTTCACTAGAACATGATAATTCAAGGGATAGCCTTGTAAATTAAGAGAAAATTATAGCCAAATAGGGGATTTCACATATAGAATGAAATCATAGGAATATAACTCCTAAGAATACACTTTCATAGCTAATAGATATAATCAAATACTAACAGAGCCTCAAAGGAATTAATTAAACATAATATGCACTCTTATACTTATAATTCCATAAGTAATAGAATAATACATAGGGAAAGTATTTTCACTATTCAATTTAAGTTTACATCATAATTCTTCATGTTGATGGAAACAATCATCATAATTATCTATGCATATAACCTAAGCATAAATCTCTTTTACAATCTTTCTCAGTGTGATAAAAAGAAAGATACCATAGAATATCAATTATGCTAAAGTCTAACCCTATTGCAAACTGAAAGAATATATAACTTGTAAGCCATTATCATGCATAACCATCTAAATCCATCTTTAGCACACATACGTGCCAACCCATATTTGGTTTCCTTATAAAACTAATGATAAAAAATTAGATTAATCATGAAACAACACAAAATAATTATGAAATAGTAGGGAACCATAATGTGATCCATGTGGTAACTACAATTGATAAAGTAGTTAGGTTATCACATTCACCTACTAATAATTTCTTGAACTTAAACTATTGTCTCATACTGAGATAATGTTGTATAAGCATGGATAAATGTTAGGATAGATTCACAAAGATCACAAAATACACAAGGTGCCAAAGACTTATTTTCCTCTTGATATACACATCTTAGCCACCCTCACAAGTTTTCAACTAAGTAGTAAACCAGTCACCACCCTTTTGGGTTTTCAATAAATAAGTGAAATTAGGAGGTTGCCTATATAGGTTTTAAACCAACCTAGTGTTATGATATAATATAAACTAACCTAAATCAAAAATTTAGATCAAAATTTCAAAAGTGTCCCACCTATGTTGAACTAGCTAGAAAGTAAAGGCATAGACAATGTTTTAAAACTAGAAGGTGACTATGATATTGGTGGAGTGTGTTGTGATGATCCTATAGTGGTAGCATTTTATTGTTTGAGCTTATATTGTAGTTAGCCAGGGGGATGACTAGGAAAACATCCACCAATAAATCCAAAGAACTATGTAGATTAGATAAATCAGTCTTATAGGACTACCAAGTGAGTAAAAACTCCTAAGTATTATGAAATAATTCCCATAAAAGAGCTTGAGAATAGAGAAATTAGTGAATAATGCTATCTTATGTATCAATTAAAGAAACATGAAAAATACCCAAAATTTTAGTGATGTCTATATGTAAATGCATGAGTTAATATGCATGTTATTATGCTTGAATCCCTATAAAAGTGTTGTGCAATATTTGGTTTTGCCACTTTTGAAACTATTGCATAACTGAGTCCTAAGCCTAAAGAGAAGCTTGTAATGTTGCATCCAAACCTGAAATAGTATAAGACTAATCCTATAAAGTGGCCTTCAAAGTAGACATAGTGGTGAAATTAGGTTGTGTACTACTCCATACCATATCTAACTACTAGTTCTAATTATGAATATAATGGGCCAATTGCATAGTTTGGCCCAAGGTAACTACAATATCCAATTTATATGCTTCAAGTAGCTCACATAAGACTCCTATTTCTACTTTAATGGCCTTACCTTATGATGTGAGAGTGCATAATTATTGAATGTTATACTAATCCTAAGTAAGCTGTGTAACCAACAATAAAAGTTTTTTGGAAATAAATAGAGAGCCATCATTAATAACCTACTTGTAAAGTGAGGGGCATGCATATTCAATGAGTGCGTTCATATTGGTGAGTTGAAAATGAGACTCAAAATTGTTGTTACCCAATTATGTAACCCTCTTCTCTAAAGAGACTGTAGTCTATGTTATAGCTTCTTAGAATGTAGATGCCCCTTCCACCTGCTTAACTAAATAAAGTTGCAAAATATCTAGAGATTCTTTGGTCATTGGTGTAACCATAGCCAAAGTAGTTGGGATGGTACTAGATAGAACATGTTGAAGGGGAGCAAAGGGAAAGAAAAAATAGTCCATTGGATGGAAAATATAGGGACATCCAAAGTTTTAAGACTTTGAAGTCTATTATTGTAGCCTATAATTGAGAACCCACATCCATCCTGTGGTCCTGTGGAGCCTCCAAAAACTTTGCTTCCAAGGGTGTTGTTGTGATGGGTTTTTTTGGTGTGGTAACTATCTAATCCATGGGGTATGCATGGCTTATGTTGAAGGTTGTGTGGTCTCATACTATGATGGTTTATTGGTGTGTTGTGCCTCAACTATGGTTAAAACTTGCACGGCTACCTTCTCAACTTGTTTTTGCTTGTAGGCTTCTTCCTCATGTTTATTTAGCTAGGTTTCCTTTACCATGGTGTCTTGTTTATCCATGTCCTCCTCTTTTCACTTAGACTCCTCATTTTTCTAAGCCATAGCTAGATCTACCATATCTTCATGTGGCCTTAGTTGGGCAATTTCTTCTGGTGTGTTAGATCTATAAGAAGCTTGGTTGTTTCCTCTTGGGATTACATTTGATATGATTATTGAATCTTATAGGATTGTTAATATATTAGCCTAGATTTATACTTAACATAGTGTTTCTCATCCTACCTAACATATCTCTGAGCTACCCTTGCTACTTATTCATGTGCATCTTGTTTCTATTTCTATGTATGTGCATCTAAATCCTCTTCTTCTTATCTATAATATGATCATTTAATTTCAAAGTGGAGGAAGAAATGATAGATTCTTGTATAATGGTTCTCATCACCTATTCTTTCTACTGACTAGATGAAAGAGTGACCCATTTAGACCATTAAACTAGTAATGCATGTTTTGGTGGAAAAGATAGAGAAACTAGAATAGGTACTTCTTCCTCATGCGTAGACATGGACAAGAGTGTGATATCTTCTTCATATACTACTTGTTGGCAGTAATGTCATAATATATGCTTATTTTATGATAAGGTTCCTAAAGGACTTCTAGGCTAAGGATTAAATGAATGAGGTTGTGAAGAGATACTAAAAACTCCTTTAGTGGATAAGCCTCCTGTATTTTATACAATTTTGCCTCCTCATCAGCAATGTTGATAATGATAGAAGGAAGACAAGGTGGTAGTTCAATCCATAATTATTGTGACACCTAATTCTAAATTTGAATGATATAGTCCAATTTTTATAAGAATAATTCTTTCTCTTCTTCCTTCTCATACAAGTCTCTTGCCATGTCAGTGATCATTATGTGGTAGAATTCTTGATCATATATTTAGATATAATGATATTGTGTTGTGATTCATGGTACGTAGGGATAATACAATGAAGTCTTTTGGCTCTATGTCTTGCACTAAGGTGGATATGGTGACCTACACTCTGTGGGAGACTTGCATTTCCCATGATCTTGGGGTTTAATTATTAGAATTTTAGTAGTATTTGTAAGTGAGACTCCTAACAATATTGTTTATAAAGGGGTTTCTTTGCATGAAACTAATTAATTTTATCTCTCAACCTCACGCTATTTAGTAGCCATGTTGATGAAAAATGGTAGAGGCACACTGGGGATTTAGGAAACTTGTGAACTTAGATGATTGTTCTCTATGGAAGTTTGGTCACCACTACATGTTAACCCAAATACTTCATTACTTGTGGAAGGATGTGTAGGTTGATGATAACTAACTCTACTATTTCATCTCACCATGTGTTAAATAATCATTGATGTGTGAAATAAGTACTCTTTTTTCTTTTAGGTGAGATTATGGAATGTAACATTAATTTAATAATCAATATCTGGGTGGATTATGCCCTCAAGATACTTCCACTGCATGAAAACCAATAATAAAATTAGGAACTGGTATTGGAAAGTTTGTTTTGTAGAAGAAATAAATTTTTCAATACTATTAATGACCTCCAATACCAAAAAATATAGCCAATTAAATTCTTCATTTAGGTTGACCATCTGATGAGTAATATAAATAACCCATTTGGTTGCTTCTTTTATAACCTTTGTCATTTTTCATAACTAGTTGGTGATACATTCTATAAGAATACACACTAGTTCATCCTTGATGTATTTGAGAAGGATCACACAATGTCTGCTTACATATATATCACATATTTTAGGTAGAATAGGCAGGCTTTTAGATTTTTAAGGATTCAAAGGCCTTTCTCATGCTGATATCCAATCATGCTATTATAGAAGCTTTATTGATGTAGATAATGATGTTTGCAAAAAGATAAATCTTCCCTTGGTTATATCAATTGAGCATCAATTCCATAATATCTACTAATTAAATAAATGTATGCAATAGAATCAACCACTTGACATCCATGTGATAGATTCGATGGACTAGTGAAATTGCTAATTGTTGTGCTCCAAGAACAACTTTGGGCATAAATATTCATTCTTCAGTTAGTTTGATGGATGAATATGCATCTAGGTCCATAAAATTTGTTTTCCATAGATTAGTTCCTATCTTCATATCCTCTTGTTGAGTGATAATGAGTCCTTGCCTCATCTAAAAAGGGTCATAGGTAGTCATCTCGTTCATTCTAGAAATCATAAAACATGAAAGGTCAATATAAATTGTAATTCTTGTGTGCTCAATAATCACTAAGTATAAAATTATGATGTGAATAGTGATATATTTAATTTACAACTCTTCATGCACCTTTTCAGATCCCAATGATTTAAATATTCTTTGTTATCCTTGATATCAATCTTAAAGTCATTTAATTAGCAAGATCTTACACATCTAGGTTGGCATGATTTCTATTGAGTTGGCATCCATTTTATGATTTGTTAAATGAGTGATGTTACTAGATGCCTATCCATTCACCTACCATACATGATTATTCTTCTCATAATATTGACCCCTCCCCTTATCTTTGTCATTAATCCCCCTTAAAGAACTATTATCCATTATCTAATTATTATCCCACTAATAATGTCTTTCTTGGACTTAAAGTTTGACATGCTCAATCCATTTGACTTAATCAACCTTTAATTAACCTAGTTCATGATATTAATGGTTCCTTAAAACTATGATCTCAAGTTAAAAATTTTAAAACTACCATACACACTTATAATCTACTCACCCAACTTGAAATAACCAATCTCAATCCACACAATAAAATTAATCAAAACCTAACTTATGATGGTGTGATTTAGCACTTGATGACACTTTTCCATACAAATTATTGGAAGAATAATGATAGAGAGGGGGGTGAATCAGTCTTTAAAAAATTTCAATCAATTACCCTTAAACATTCATGAATCATTCAAAGTATCTTACTGATCTAACAATGCATTAAGAACTAATCACATGAGCATGAAACAAGATAACACATCACATATGTGGGAAACCCTCATGGAGAATAAAACCTATTAAAAAAGGGCTTAAACAAACCATTATATAATATAATATATCAAATTTAGTTGAGAACCAACCCAACATGGAACATGAACCCCAAATTTATCAAGCACCCACTTGAATTTAACAAGCACCCACTTGGTAGGAGGCTACAATCCCATATGACTAAGAACCAACTTATTCAAAGGAAACTTATGCAATAAAAAAATTAAAAGGTATATCCAACTCCCTCTTAACCAAGCACAAAATCATCCAAGACTAATTCTACAAGCACCAACTTGAAAGGAAGCGTCAACTCCCTCTTTGACCAAGTACCAACTCAACCAATCACACTTAATTTTTCTAATCTTCCACTTATCTCTCTATCTGCTCTATCTAAAATATATTTAATGTCATACATTAAGAACACATATTTGATGAAATTACGATATCCTCTCAACATATGATGATCACTCTTTCTGCTCTACTCCACTTGATCTCTCTCAAAACTATCTCTAGGCTTCTTGTTGGTGCATTTATTTACTTTATTACATTTACTTGTATTTATTATTTATATTGGTGCACTAATTAATTATTTTTATTAGTTTATTATGTTGATTAATAATTTTTATTAGATAGGATAAGCTTGCTTAGGTAGTAATAAATTTGGACACCTATCTTTTTATAGTGGAGTTCCACTCCACTATTTAAGGTAAGATATGATAAGATTGCTTAACTAGTAGTCAACTTGTGTTGATCATTTAAAAAATTTGGACACCTATCTTGTTAGTGTGGAATTGCACTCACTATTTATGTAGTTAGATATTAGTTGAACTACATATGTTGTGTGAGTTCCTTGATCTTTATCTTGCATGCCTTGCTCTATATAAGTAATAGCTATTTGTGTATTCATTATCAGATCAATATTGAATTATTAGAGTAATTCATCATATTATATTTTATTCATTTCAATTATTATCTTGGATATACAATTATTGTTTATTAATAGTATTATTTTATTTCTTATTCATGCTTTCTATTAGATTCATTAGATCTTGTATGCTAATTCTAACATGTTACCAGAGATATCTTGAATTTGTAGATTGTTAAATATTCTAGAGAAAAATATATAGATATAGGATTGGTTTTTTGATTTTGTATATAGGAACAAATTAGAGCTTTATGGATAATTTTTGAGCTCACCATTGAGTTCAAAGTGCTTGAGATAGTCAAAATCATGTATAATTTTGTCTAGATTAGGCACAAGAGGTAAAATTGGCAAGGGTTTGATCCATAAGCACCATGCCCAATGGGTACCTAAAAATAAAAGAATTTATAAGCAAAATGGATCTCATGGTTATATTCAAAAGGTGTTAAAACCTATAGATCCATATAAAATTTGTCCAATTTGGACATAATCACCTAGAATGAATTTTTTTTTGTTCCTAAGTACAACCATATAGACTATGCTAGGCACAAAAAAAATAAAATAAAACAATTTTTTTTAGCAGGCCTCATGGATCAATAGGTATAATTGATATAGAAACTTTGAGAGCCCACTATTTGAACACCAAGAGATATTTTTGAACAAATGTTTTTTTGAAATAGATTAAAATTTCATGCTCTTCACTACCATACTTTCAATTTCTTTTAGATTTTTCCATTTTTTAAAAAAATTCAATTTTTTAAGCAATATCTCTTGCCCATCCTCATTTATATAACTTTAGAGGCTCATAAATTTCACAAATGACCTCGTATTTAGGTTCCATTTTTTATAAAGTTAATATTTTTTTGAGAACAACACATTGATGTAAAAATTTTTGTTATAAAGTGTATATTTTTTGTACTTTTATCCTAGAGGGCCTAATTGAGTTTTTTGTAAAATGGAAAAATTATAATCTGTCCTTATAGTTTCACTTAATTATTAAGTGCCAAAAAATACTTACTAGGTGAGATAAAACTAAGTAATTCAAGAGGGTTTTATGGTATGTTCTGTACTTTGATTTCTGCTTTGTGACTATTTATTTCCAATTACATCATGGGGAATCCTAAGTTCCCACTATTAATAGCATACAACTATAACACAAAAATATAATATTTAGAATGCATTAATGATGCTAGGATATACACCTTACATAAGTACACTTCTTACTCCACCTACTGATGCAAAAGAGTTACAAAACTTTCTCTTTGAAACTACTAAGGTACTTGGATGCATTCGATCTTACATGTCTTTAGATTTGAATTTTAACCTTGAAAAATGTACAAATCCAAAAGATGCTTGAGATAAATTAGCACCATTATTTGTCAAAATAGAGGAGATTCATGGTTACCAAATTGACAATGAACTCATTAGTTTTGATCCTAAAAGTTATGCTACAATATAATACTACATAACTAAATTCATAGATCTTAGAGCACAAATTTATTAATGTAGAATTGATAAAAAGGATATTCAATTGATTTTCAGTGCCTTACACAAATTAGGTCCTGAATGTTCATCCTTTGTCTCTAGCTTTCAAACTCATAGGCTCACATTGGGCACATCATATCAAATGCCCACCTTTGAGGTATTCTCTGAGATTGTAATGGCTGAAGAAGAAAAGTTAATAGCTATGGGTCTAATCAAGTCATCAAAATCTCAAGATCTAGCTGCAAGTCAACCTCAACATAAGCAAGTTTCAACATCAACATCAAATACAGGCTCAAGTAAAAAAAAAGTAGAATAATCAAAATAAATCATAGAAAGATAAGAATAAAGGGCAACAATCTTCCTCACAAAGAGATTATAAATCCATTAATAAGAAAGGGGATTCACAAAAAAGGAGTGGAAATCCTTGCCCTTATTGAAAAAGGGGTTTCATAGTGAACATGATTTATAGAAGAAGGAGATTGATGACCTTAAGGGTCTTCTAAAAAATAATAACATCAATCAATCCTCTTCAAAGGATTATTCCACTCCTTCAAATTTAGGGAAAAGGAAAGCTATGACACTAGTTACACTAACAAATTCTCCTAAGTCATGGGTACTTGACTCAGGTGCTTCATACCATATGGGTTTTGATCAAGAATATTTTTTTGGATTAGAACCAATTTTATTGCCTCATATTCTCATAGGTGATGATTCTAAGGTAGATGTAAAAGGAAAAGGTATAATTGATGTTGATAGTGGTGTATTTGAGGATGTCTTCTATGTACCAGAGTTATCTACTAACCTTCTCTCTATCTATCAAATCACTTGTTTTGATACTGGTAGAAAAGTTGAATTCATACCTAATTTTATATCAATCAAAAAAATTGGAAGATAATGCCTTAGTTATAATGGGAAAAATTGGCAATCATACTCACCTTTATTCATTCTCCTACTTTGTTCCTCAGTTTTCCTCTACAACTTTTCTCTCACACACTGATTTAGTGAGCAAGATATGATATGATTAGTTTGGTCATCTAAACTACTACTATTTATAATAGCTTAGTTAGTACGAGATGGTTATAGGACTTCTACTGATTCAATTTTTAGGGGGTGTATGTCATGGTTATGCCTTAGGAAAACATCCAAAGGATAAGTTTGATAAAGGGAAGGCTTGAAGGGCTACACACATCCTCAAACTTTTTTCTAGTGATTTAGTGGGTCCATTAACTACTTTGTCCTTTAGTAAAACCTATTATGTTCTCACATTTATTTATGACTATTCTAGATAAAATTGGATTTATTTTTTGAAACTCAAGAGTGAAGTATTTGATATATTTATAGATTTCAAATCTATAGCACATAAATAATCTAGGAAGTATGTCAAGATCCTCTGCACCAATAATGGGAGATAATATGTGAACAAAAAGTTTGAATAATTCTATGCTCTTGAAGGAATTGATCTTCAATATTTAGTTGCATACACACCTCAGCAAAGTGGTGTAACAGAGAGGAAGAATAGATTCTTAAAAGAGATGAAAAGTTGTATGATTCATGAAAAATCATTAGTACTTAAGTACTGGGTGGAAGTGATTAATTATGATACATATATATAGAATAGAGTTATTCACAAAGATTTAAAGGGATAACACCTCTTAAAGCTTGGTGTAATAGAAATCCAAAAGTGCACCATTTCAGAGTCTTTGGTAGTCTAGTATGGACTCACATACCTTCAGACAAGCATCATTCTTTAGAAAAACAAATCTAGACTTGCATATTTGTGGGATATCTTGATGGTGTTAAGGGATATCGGCTCATTGATCTAGATTCACATGAGCTTATTATAACAAGAAGTGTTTACTTTAAATAAATTCCTTCAAACTTATCTTTTAACATTTCTCATTCTTCTTTGTTAAAAGAATCTGATAGCAGTGATGATGATACTCCTACTTCATCTACTCATAGGGATGATGAGGTAATAGCTCCCTAGCTAGGTTTATCAAGTCATATTCCAGTTCCTCTTCCTCCTCCTCCAGATCCTCACCCATTGATGCCTTTGTGGGCTAGATAGACTTTGGTAGATGCAAACCCTCTTTTTAGGGATCCATTAGATAGAAGGAGAACATGGTCACATCATGATCTTCTACATATCGACATTGCCACAACTTTTGATCCATAGTCTTTTCAAGAAGCCACATGGATAGTTGAGTGGGATTAAATGATAAAAGAAGAGTATGAATCATTAATTAGGAACAACACTTGGGATCTTATTCCTCTTCCTAAGGGAAGAAAATTAGTATGATGTAGGTGGATATATCAAACTAAGTTTGTAGTAGATGGAGATATTTATAAGTATAAACCACTCTTAGTGGCCAAAGGATTTTCCCAAGTGGAAGGCATTAACTATACAAAAAAATTTATGCCTATTTCCAAGATAAATTTCATTCAATCGATACTGGCTATTGGTGCATCTCATGGTTGGGTTGTACATTAGATGGATGTGAATAACATTTTTATTCATGGGGATCTTCATGAGGAAATATATATGGAGCAACCACAAGGGTACGTTTAAGATTCTTCATTGGTGTGCCACTTGTAGAAGTCTCTCTATGGTCTGAAATAAGCCCCTAGGGCTTGGTATTCCAAGATGGACATATTTCTTGTTTTAGTTGGGTTTTAAATATGTCACTTAGATTCAAATGTCTATATTCTATGATAGGAGGATTCACTATTGTACTTGGTGCTCTATGTTGATGATCTCATTATTTTAGGGAGCACATCATCTATCATCAATAGTGTTATAACTACACTTCATGAAAAGTTTTCTATGATAGACATGGGATTATTGAATTATTTTCTCAAGATTCAGATAGCACAATCTTCTTCTAGGATTACTCTTTCACAACCCAAGTATGCCATGGACTTGTTAGCTTAGTTTCACATGGCTAATTGTAGGCATGCACCAAATCCCTTTTTATCTAGAGTTAGACTTGAAGTTGATTTAGCAATCCCTTGGTTGATGCCACATTGTATTGCTAGCTTGTAGGTAACCTCATCTATCTGACTCATACACAACTGTCATTTCATATATAGTCAGCATGGTTTCATGCTTTATGTAGACACCATATGAGCTTCATTAGAGAGCTACCAAGTATATTTTGAGCTACATTCAAGTCACTATTAGATACAAGATTCACTATAAAATAGATATAGGTTTAGACTTGGTGGGATACATAGATTTTGATTGGGTTGGTGATCATGATGATCATTAGTCCACTTCTGGTTACAACGTTCACTTTAGATCCAGCCCCATTTGTTGGCAGAGTAAGAAGTATCATGCTATTTCTCTTTCATCTACAGAGGATGAGTATCATGGTGCTATTAATGCCGTTACTAAGGTTATTTGGCTTTAGAATATTCTCACTAAGCTTGTTGCTCCATTTTAGAAGCCATCAATCATTTACTGCAATAACTAGAGCACTATCCAAATCTCAAAGAATCCAATTCATCATCAAAGAACCAAACACATAGAGATTCATATGGACTTTATTAGGGCATTGATTCAGGTAGAGATAATTTATCTTTAATATTTTCTTATAGAGGATCATATTGTAGATATTTTCACCAAACCTCTCACTAAGAGCAAATATCTTCACTTGTGATCTCTTTTGGGAGTATGGGACATCAGTTCTTCAAGGGGATCTCTTAGACCTTCATTTTAAGGAGGAGTTTTTTCCTTCAAGTTTTCTCCTTTCTTCATCTATTTATATAGTTTACCTAATATGGCTACACATTAGCAAGACTCTTATCTGCATAGCCCTACCTAAGCTTCACTTATGAGGGGGTGTTGGTGCATTTATTTATTTTATTGCATTTACTTATATTTATTATTTAGATTGGTGCACTAATTACTTATTGTAATTAGTTTATTATGTTTATTAATAATTTACACCAGATATGACAAGCTTGCTTAGCTACTAGTCAACTTAGACACTTATCTTGTTACAATGGAGTTCCACTCCACTATTTAGGGTAAGATAGGATAATATTGCTTAACTAGTATTCAACTTGTGTTGATCTTTTACACAAGTTGGACACCTATATTATTAGTGTGTAATTTCACTCCACTAATCATGTCATCAGATATCAATTGAACTACACATGTTATGTGAGTTCCCTGATCTTTATCTTATACACCTTACTCTATATAAGTGATGGCTATTTGTGTATTCATTATAAGATCAATATTGAATTATTATAGTAGTTCATCATATTTGAGTTATTTATTAATTTTAGTTATTGTCTAAAATATATAGTTATTGTTTATTACTATTACTATTTTATCTCTTGTTCATGCTTTCTATTAGATTCATTAGATCTTATATGCTAATTCTAACACTTCTTCTCTCAACTAGACCTATTTAAGACTAGATAGGTCATATGACCTTGATCTTAAACTATAGAACACCTATATGATCTTCATGAAATGCTTCTCTACTACTTCCTAAGGGTTTACAACATGTTACCCAACCTCCTTAGGATTATTGATTTATCACTCCATTTGCTTACTCTCTTATTATCCAAATAAGCCTAAAATGCCTTATATATATACTATACTCATGGTTACACACCACTTAGTCATCCATACACATTAAAATCTTAGTTTAAACATAATATAGGTCTTATAAAACTTTATGAACTTGGTTTAAATGAACTTTGAGTCCCTTTTGGTTTCAAACACTCCATTAGGCCTTATGGAGACCTAATTGCATTAGGTGTATCTTCTTAGTATCAAAGGTTGATTCTCTTGGGCTCAGATGGACTTCTCAAACAACTAAAAACCATTAAATCACTTAGATAAGACCTATACTAACCTTATCCATGCTTAATTAGACCCATGTCTATCATTCATAACATGAAATCTCCTTTAGGACCTATTGTCACCAAATCTTGCACCCTAAAAAAGGGTGTTCAAGTCTATTCTAAATTTGGGCAACATGGGGACACTTCCAGGTATGTGGGTGTACCTATAGTGGAAGTGAGCCTCTATATTTAAAGGGATAACTCCCTAAATGTATCTTTTAAAGCTTATCACTTATCTAATTCTTTCTTATGGGGGGAAAAGGGTTAGAAATTTAATGAAATGAACCTATTCTAAAAGGGTGATGCACCAAGATGTTTTCCATAAAACTATCATAAATATCATAAAGAGACAAGGCATACAACACTATTCTAAGAGTCATATAATGCATTAGCTTTAGTGTTTCAATATGAAGGTGACATACATAAATACTATCTAAGGTAAGTGAAACCATAGATTAATTTTAGATACTAAGGTTCATTATAAACTTAATAATAGATCCATGCACTTAATAACACTTCATATGACCTGCTAGGCTATAATCACTTGCATCAAACATGGAAGGATTGAGAGAAAGTAAGGATAGATTAATATCTCTTAACCATTCACTATACATCTCTTCACACACTTGACAAGTTGATATATGAAATCAAACCTGATTATATTTATTATTATAAGGCAAATTACAATGTCAAAAATAGTAGGGCTTCACCATACATGGTGTGGTACATCTATAAAGGCCAAAATAACAGCTACTTATATAACTTCAGAGAGAAGAGAAAATAAATAAGTTTAAGAGTCACTAAAATACATGTCTAGGCATGAGAATAAATTATGTTATAGGGGACTAAGTATGAAATAGAACATGAATGCCTCTTAGTAAAAATTTCCATATAAACCATGAAAAAATCTCCAAAATGGTGTAGAGATTCTTCTGCTAACTTTTGTGAAACCACCTTCATCATAGATCATCTTTCAAGCATTTAAAACTAAATTAGGAGAGTCAACACATATGTTATGATAATCAAAAACATTTTTTTAGCTAATAGATATCTTATAAACACATATATTCATCATTTTTAGTCATTTATTACTTTTTTGGACTTTGTTTTT
The DNA here is from genome assembly GCA_037957365.1 of Torreya grandis. Lineage (NCBI taxonomy): Eukaryota > Viridiplantae > Streptophyta > Pinopsida > Cupressales > Taxaceae > Torreya > Torreya grandis. The sequence continues at coordinate 2,993,698 of JARHVA010001396.1, forward strand.
CACATCTAGTAGTCACTGTTCCTCTTAGGTCCTTGAATGGGCTTTCATGGCCACACATGAGTCTAAAGAGCTAGATCTACTATAGAATCCTTGATCTTACATAGTTATCCATGTGGCATTTCCATACCACATTGCTCATTTTGTTTTAAACTATGTCTATAATACCTATTTGCTTTGATCAAAAATGGCTCTTTGGTTTGAATTAGTTCATTAAAAATCAACTCAAACCAATCACATTGCTCCATTCTATCATTATTCCTATTGGTCTCAAAGATCCCTACTATCAGATCCTAATTTATTGACCTCATATGCACCATAGGATCATTATGTATGAGGGAATGCTAGCTTTTGATTTTCTACCATGAATATACTTTAATATGTTGAATTTCAGTCATACCATTGGATTAAGATGTATGAGTGAACACTAGCCATAGATCTCATTGGGCCCACTTTACTATCAGTTACTATGCACCATTGGATTATTGGTATGATTGATTGATGATCATTGATCTAGATTGGACCCACATTCTTCTCAGTTGAGATCACACCATTATATCTCTGATTAGCAAACCCACATCATTGGCTCTTGTCCAACCTATTATTTTTAAGGGATTTTAATCCAAGGACCTTTTGACTTGTTTGACCAAAGTGTGAACCATTAGATCTAAGTGTTAGTATGTGAGGTCATGCAAACCATTATATCTTGATCAAATTTAAACTCTTTAAAGAAATTTTGAATATAAACAACTTCTTTATGGAGCTCAAACTTGACACTTGCACAAATGTTCTACTCTATAGGTCTAGCTTTGAGGCTCCATAACTTGAGCTAGAGACCTTGTGCAGACATGGAATTTGTAGAGTGTGTTCCTGGCATGAAGAGATCCATGGTGTTATAGCCTTTTGGCTCATGATTTTTTTTGAGTAAACTTATCAAATACACAAGTGAGTTGGTTTTTCATTTTTAGATGACATCCTAGTGATGGTCTAGTTCAATTAGGCTTATGCTTGAATTACTACTTGATATTTGAAAGCTCAAATGAAATTATTAAGGCTTGTGCAAACTATTTCCATAATCTTGGCTATTTGGACACCATAAAAACTTTCCACTTGCATATATGCCTCTAAAATGACCCCTAAGACACAAAATGACACAAGGACTAAGTTAAACTATGACCAAAGTTAGAGAGGCATATGATATGACATCAAATGAATTACAACATACCCTATGACATTATAAAAATCCCCTATAAGAGATCCTAACTATAGGGGGTTGACCCATTTTGGCTTGTGGTAAAAATGGTCAACATTCTTGGTGATTTTCCAAGAGTGGTATGCTTGCTATGCCATGACCAGTTTCCTAATCCTATCCATTAGGATATGGAGTCACATGTATAATAGGTTTGACACACATAAATGCCTTGATAAAATAGCAAATAATATAAAACAATATGAACAAAACAAAAATCAATAAAAACACGTGCTTCATGAGCACTTATGGAACACAAAATAACAAGAAAGTAAACACTCATCTATTCTAATATTTATAAAAGTGACATTCATTTCTCAAAAATAGGGTTTCAAATGTATGCCATTCATAGGGATAGGTAGCTCTTCTCCATTCATCCTTGCTAACTAAAAACAATTACTTTACTTGAACTTGATGATGACATATGGTTCGCTCCATAGGGTATCAAATTTGGTATGTCTCCATGGTTTTGCTCTATCTTTATCCCATTTTAAGAATATGTAACCTTATTGAAATGATCTTGGAGTTGATTTATTATTGAAATAACTCCTCATTAGTACTTGGTGATGCTCCATATATTGATGGTCTTTCTCTTTAGTTTCCTGTAACTCCATTAATTCTATCAATCTCACCTCCATTGGAGTATTCTAAAATAACTCTACTTGATGTGCCAACTCTAAGATATGCAACTCTTGAGAGATAGGCAACCTAGCTTCCCTTCCATAAGTAAGCACAAAATTATAATTACATATTGACCTCTTAGGATTTATCCTATCATCCCAAAAGGCTATCTTTAGTTTGGTGTGCCAAGTCTCTAATTATGCTCCAAGGTTCTCTTGATGATTCTGATTAGATTATTGTTAGTTGGCTCAACCAACCCATTACTTTGAGGATAATAGTTTGATGAAGTGTTTAGAAATATTCCATTACTATTTTCCCAATAAACTATCTTATCACCCACAAAAGCAAGAGAATTATCTAAAATAATAGGAGTGCTAAACCTTGTGATGATGCTCTCATAGAACTCTAAGATAACATTCTCATTAGCTTCCTTAAATGCCACTACCTCAACCCATATTGTAAATTAATTAGTTGTTATGATTATCCATTTATGACAAACACTTGATGGGGGTTTATCATACCAATAAAATCAAGACCCCATTTCATGAAAGGTTGATCTATTTGGATAGGCTTCAAAGGAAGAGCTACAAGATTCTATTTTCCTATAATGAAATCATATTGTCTAGACCTTCTCACCAAATAATGACAATCCTTGATAAGGCTAGACCAATAATAACCTTCCCTCATTATTTTGGTAGTTATGGTTCTTGGATAGAAATGACTTCTTGCTATTCCATCATGAAACTTATTGAGCAACACCCCAAACTGATCATTATCAGTGCATCTCAATAGAACACCATTGATGTCCCTTTAAAAAAGAATGCCATACATAAGAAAAAATGGAATATATTTCAACCTAAAATATCTCCTTTTTTATCTACTCATACTTTAGGATATTTACCATTTTGAACAAATTTGATCACATCTTGTGTCCAACTTTGTAGAGGCAAGGAACCAAATGATTAGGAGTAATCATGATTGAATAGAAATTCCTCTTTAACATCATGAAGATCTAAATCTAAATGTTCACATAGGAATTTAACCTTTGTAAAATTTGTTACTTTTATATCAACATTATATTCGATTACCTTAGTGATCCACCCTACTCTCTTCTCACTAAAGTCTCTGCTCAAATGAAAATCCTTGGTATTAGGATGAGAAACCATAACATGAATGTTAATGTTTGAAAACATATGCATGAAATTGTTTAATCCCTTTACAAAATAAGGACTTGTTTCTCCATAAATGTGTACTTGACTTCATAATCTTCTAAACCTTGACTAAAGAATGCAATAGGATACTCCACACCACCATCATTATTTTGTATTAACATGGATGAGATAGTATCAAGGTTAGAAAATGAATACAACATGAAGTATTTATAAAATTTAGGATTCACAAGAGTATGAGCTTGTGTAATTTATTTATTAATGTATTAAAAACTACTCTTACCTTCTTTGATCCAAGAAAAGCCCTAATTCTTTCTGAGCATGGCTATGATAGGTTTCACCAAAGATGCAAAACCAGGGATGAATCTTCTTACAAAATTTATCTTACCTAGGAGACTTTTGAGACTCTTCTTTTGTAAAGGCAAGGATAGGCCTAAAATAACCTATATCCTTTTAGGATCAATAGCCAAACCATATTTAGAAATAATGTGTCCCAAGAGCTTACCTTCATGGATAATAAAGATGCATTTTTTTGGATTAAGAGATACTCCATACTACCTACATCTTTAAAACACTTGTGTCAAGTGTTGTATATGTTCATTAAAATATTTAAAAAACACTGTTATATCATCTACATAAACCAACAACATCTCATTAATCAAACCTTTGAAGGCCATGTTCATTACTCTTTTAAAGGTAGCACCAACATTTGACAAACTAAATGGCATCTTACTATAAGAAAAATTCCCCCATTTAGTGGTAAATGCTATATTAAATTGATCATATTCATTGAATCAAATTTGATTATAAACTGAGTATCCATCTAGAAGAGAAAAACATTGGGAACCTAAAACAATCTATAAAATATGCTCCATTCAGGGTAAATGATAGTGATATTTAAGTGACACCCTATTAAGATCCCTGAAGTCCACACAAAGTCTTATCTCCCCATTATTTTTTATAATAGGCACAAGATTAGCTACCCATTTTGAATGTTTGATGGGAAAAATTATCTCAGATTCAAGGAGTTTAGTGAGCTCTAACCTCATGAGTTTCTTAACCTTAAGGTTTATGTATCTTTACTTCTATGTGATCAGTTTAAATTTAGGTTCCAATTCAATAATATGGTGTGATAGGATAGGATAAAATAATTTGAGTTCCTTATACTCAAAATAAAATATGTAATGAAACTCTCTACACAAATCAATGAATGATTGCTTCTCTAAAGTAGAACATACATTGCCTAATTTGAGGAGTTTATCCTTAAAGATCAAGATCCTTTCATAATTATCCTATTTTTTAGACATGCTCACCTTTGAATTTTTATTTTGATCTTTCTAATTGAAGATATTTATTAAGTTCATTAGACCCTTAGGTATCTTATTTTTCCTTAGTTGCAGAATTTGATCACCCAATTGTTCTTAGAGTCTCCTTTGATTCTTTGAAGAAAACTTAGCCTCATTTTTTAGGAATCATGAAATGTGTTTATCACTATAAAATAAATAAAAATACACTTTATTATCAATTATATAAGGTATAATAATGATATTAATGTGATATTTCTTCCCCTCTTCTTTTATGGTAGTTGGAGTATCAAATTGAGCTCCAATGGCAGCTAGTCTATCAACGTGATTATTTTGTTCCCTTGGGAATAATTGTATGTTGAATGTATTGAAGTCTTCAATAAAATACCATAACCTATGATTATATGAATTTATAAAAGGGTTCTTGAAAAATACCACAACCTAACTTGATGCATAACCAATTCACTTTCTCCATATACTTTCAAGTTCTTGATTCCTTTTCTCCTTGCCTATTGAAGGCCATGAATTAAACCTTCATACTTAGCCACATTACAAGTACAACTAAAATTAAATATATATGAATAATAATACTATTTTTTATATGGGGAGACCAACATAACCCCATATCCTACACCAAATTTACTTCTTGAACCATCAAAAAACATCTTCCACATCTCATCATCTTCACCCTCTTCCTTGGCAAGTAGAGGAATTGGTACTCATTCTTCATGTATATAATACACTCCTAAACTAGTTTATTACATAAAAGCATAGGGATAATGGTCATAAGTATTAGTGACATATTCATTAAGAAACAAATATAAAATACCCTCACTCAATCTTGGAATAAGTGGCATCATCTACAATAGAGTCCTTTTCTTCATAGACAACACAATTCAAATTAGAACTTGTCTCAATGTAAGGTTATATGTGAAATTTTTAAAGAGGTTGTGTAATAATTTTCACCTTGGACCCATAACTTGTTCTAAAGGCCAAGAAATACCAATCAGCTAAAAGGTAGCCACCAGTTTTAGTAGTGAAGTCCCTTGAAAGGTAGATTGCAAAGTGAGTTGGGAGGTCAACAATAACTATATCTTACAAAGTAGGAAAACTTGGACAATCATGCAAGAAAATATTAATTTTTTTTTAACATTACTATCATATAAATAGGTATAACATATAGTTGGAGAACTCCTTTATGATGAGGTTCATAATTTAGACCCAATTTATTAGCTACCACCTTGGGCATGGCCCAAGTTGAAGCTCCACTATCAACTATGCAGTTATGGATCAATTTATCACCAACTATGAGAGTGAGATATAATGGTGGAGGTTTATAAGCTCTAGTGGATGGTTAAAAAATGGTATTAGGGAAACTTTCAAGGACAACATGAATTTGACTTTGATTTGAAGGAGGGAAACTAGTAGGGATAAAAAATAACTATTTTTGTAGGAGCTCTTTCTGACCAAGCATATACAGAACATCCCAAAGGGAAATGGATCTTTTAGTAATCCTTAAATGAATCTAAAATGTTTAAATAATATATACCTAATTTTTATATAATTCTTAGAGGCAATGAAGTTCTCATAACCTGAGGAGTGGGAGTGCCTTGAATAGTCCTTCCAACATTTTGGTTTGGAAGATGGGTAGAGTTGTTTGAGGGTACTACACCTACAATCATATCTTAATGATTTTTATGAGGATTTAATGAGCCTATAGGAACATTAATGTGACCACCTAAATAATTTCTCTTGGCTCTAGTGTTATCTACAACTGAGGTTCCTTGATTAAGCATAAAACTATCCTCAACTAGGAAGTTGTGAAGATCTCTTCTTCAAGCTACTCACGTTCAATTGTTTGCATCATAAATTCATATTTGGATGATAAGAGGTGAGTAAACTCTCTTTAATAAACAAGATCCTACTCTCTACCTTCATTAACATCCATAAATTGGCCTTTTTACTAATTCTTGCCTTGTACCAAGTTGTTGTGCACAGGTATCATCTCTCTTACATTGGTAGTAGAGTTAGGATTGTATACATTAGTATGACTATTGGGATTAGGCTTCCATTGGCCCTTTCATATTCCAAATTATTGACCATTATGTTGATGATAAGGTTAAAGATTATGATAGGCACCTTGTTTCATATTATTTTGCCTATTTATAGCCTCTAAGGCTAGGAACTTTGCTTTTCAATCAACATTATTTTCTACCTACCTAGGAACAACCTTAGCTTTGGTATTGGAATTAGGAACTTGGGATACATCTGGAGTATTAACATAAGTATGAGATAATAGAGGCATAAAAACTTTAAGTGGCAATCTTATATCTTGTATGAGATTATTTTTAGCTTCGATAACAAGCTCATATGCTTCAGGGAGGATGGAACCACCCATGGATTTAAGCATGAAAACAATTTAAATTCTAATAGATCTCAAATAGGTTAGGAACACAAAACTATGAGGTGGCCCCATAGGAGGAGGTAGTCTATTCCAATTCTTTTGTAACCTCTCATTAAAATAATGTATTGTTTCTTTATATCTTCTTTTTTATCTCATTAATTTGGTGTATGAGAGAGGCATGGTCACTCTCATTTCCAAATATTGAGGTCAACAACACTCCAAATTCATCTCATGTCATGATGCATCCACCTTATAGATTCTTATACCAATCAAGAGCCTTCCCTCTAAGGGACATGACAAGCAGTCTAATGGAAATGCTATCTTGAGTGATATTTTGGAAGCTACACAAGTTAGAGACATCTCTAATATGTTCACTCAGTAATTCATCTCATGTCATGATGCATCCACCTTATAGATTCTTATACCAATAAAGAGCCTTCCCTCTAAGGGACATGACAAGGAGTCTAATGGAAATGCTATCTTGAGTGATATTTTGGAATCTACACAAGTTAGAGGCATCTATAATATGTTCACTCAGTGTAACATGAATCTTGCCATTGAATATAGGCACACATTTTATGGAATTAGGAGGAATGGCATCATATGTTTGAAGGTGAATTAGATTTTTTGTATTGAAAGTAGGAAAATCATGACATCTAGCCATTTATTCTTCAATATCTTCAATATATTCAACTTGTTCATTTTCTTAACTTCCCTCTCTAGCAAAATCCCCTTGATCTTCAAAGTGCAAATTAGGATAAGGATATTGAACTACTAGGGGAAGTTTAGGTTGAAAGAGTGGGTCAATGGGATTGAGAACTCCTCTAGATGATGACCTAGTGTGAACCATGAATCATGAGAGTAATTTTATAACATAATAATGGCCTTGATCCAGATTTACCTTGATGGAGTCACCAAATACTAAGTATCACATCAATTTGTAGTTGATGTTGTTATGACCAACATTAACCTTAATAATTTGTCTTGAAGACAATAGTCCCATTGAGTGTTCTATGATTATTTTCAACATATATTTCAACCTAGAAGAGGGTGTTCAAGGCTCTTCCATATTTGGGCAACATGGGAATACTTCTAGGTATGTGGGTGTAACTATAATGGAAGTGAGCCTATATATTAAAAGGGTTAGCTCCCTAAATGTATCTTAAAAATCTTATCACTTATATAAGTTTTCTTATGAGGGGAAAAGGGTTATAAATTTCATGAAATAAACCTATTATAAAAAGGTGATGCACCAAGATGTTTTACATAATATTATCATACTCTATCACAAAGAGATAAGGCATATAACACTATTCTAAGTGTCCTAGAATGTAATAGCATTAGTGTTTCAATATGAATGTGACTTACATGAAGAATATCTAAGGTAAGTGAAACCATAGATCAGTTTCAAATAATAAGGTTAATTGTATGCTTAAGAATACATTCATACACTTAACAACACTTCATATGACCTGATAGGCTAAAATCACTTGCATAAAAAATGGAAATATTGAGAGAAAGCAAGGATAGATGAATATCTCTTAACCATTCACTATACATCTCTTCACACACTTGAAAAACTAAGATATGAACTCAAACACAATTGCATTTATTTTTCTAAGGTAAAATACAATGTCAAAACTAGAAGGGCTTTGCCATACATGGTGTGGTATAAATACAAAGGCCAAAATGGTAGCTACTTATTGAACTTTAGAGAGAGGAAAAAAGAAATAAGTTCAAGAGTCACTAGAACACATGTCTAGGCATGAGAAAAAATTATGTTTTAGGGGATAGAGTATGGAATAGACCATTAATTCCTCTTAAGACAAATGTCCATATAAACCATGACAAAATCTCTAAAATAGTGCATAGATTCATCTATTAGATTTTGTGAAACTGCCTTCATCATCGATCATCTCTCAAGCATTTGAAACTAAATTAGGAGAGTTAACACATATGATAGTCAAAAACATTTTCTTAGCTTATAATATCTTTTAGACACCTATATTCATCATCTATAGTCATTCATTACTTTCCTAGACTTTGTTTTTCACATCTGGTAGTCACTGTTCCTCTTGGGTCCTTGATTAGGATTTCATGGTGGAACATGAGTCTAAAGAGCTTGCTTTACTACAAAATCCTTGATCATAAATAATTGACCATGTGGAATTTCCATTCCATGTTTCTCATTCCATTTTAAACTATGTTTGTGATACTTTCTTGTTCCAGTCAAAAATGGCTCTTTAAATTTGACTTTGTCTATCACAAATTGACTTGGACCAATCACATTACTCCAATCTATCCTTGTTCCTATTGGTTTGGTAGATCCATGCTATTAGATCCAAATTTTTTTACTTCTTATGGACCATACGATCAAGATTTATGAAGGAATTCTGGCCTTCAATTTTTTACCATGCAGATCCTTTGATATGTTGACTTTCACTCACACTTTTAGATCAATATGTACGAGTGAATGCTAGCCATATATCTGATGGGGATCCCTTTCTTGTTAGTTATTACACACTATTAGATCATTGGTATGATTTAGTGCCAATAATTAATGTATATTAGACCCACATTATTGTCAGTTAAGCTCATGTTGGTGGATTTCTATTTAGTGAAATTGCACCATTGGATCTTGTCTAACCTATAGCTTTTTAAGGGATTTTAACCTAGGGGATTTTTGACCTATTTGACCCATGTGAAAACCATTAGATATGAATTTTAGTATGAGACATCACATGAAACATTAGATATTTATCAAATATAAAACCTTGAAGGACTTTTTGAATATAAATAACTACTTTACATAGCTTGAACTTGACACTTGTGCAAACATTCTACTCTGTAGGTCCAACTTTGAGGCTCCATTGCTTGAGCTAGAGATCTCACATGGACATGAAATTGGTATATCATGTTATTGGCATGAAGATATCCATGTTACTATAAAATTTTGTCTCATGAGGCTTTTTGAGTGAACTTATTAAATGTATAAATGAGCGAGTCTATTCATTTCTAGATGACATCTTGATGAGAGTCTGATTCACTTAGGATTATGATTGAACTACTGCATGATTTGAAAGATAAAATGAACTTATTAAGGCCTATTAAAACTCTTTCCATGATATTGACTATTTTGACACCATGAAAACCTTCCACTTTCATAGACGCCTCTAAAATGACCTCTAATACACCAAATGACACAAGGACTAGGCTAGACTATGACCAAAGCTAGAATGACATATGATATGACATAAAATGAATTATAACATACCCTCAAATATTATAAAAATACATTATATGATATTCTAAATATAGGGGTTTACCCTTTTTAGCCTATGGTAAAAATGGTCAATAGGACCAACTACCCTATTAGGCTTGTGTATTATAAAAGTTTGTCTTGAAAAAAATGAAGTTCAAATAATCTTAGGATAAGAAATATAAAAAATGAAACATGTAGACCAATTAACCATGACCTCAGGGTCATAACCAAATTCTTGGAACACTTTCACTCAGGATATAAAGGATCAATAACATCTTTGCAACTTACTCACTTAGAACTGCCAATTTACCTTAAAGACCAATCATGGTGACTTAGACCTCCAACACTTGTCATCACTATTGATGCATTCAAATGATAATATGAGATCTCCATACCATACTGAGATAGAAATATAATATGGTCTAATGGCAAATATTGGTCTTTGAGACCAATTTCTTGACCTTATATCACACAGTCTTATTTGAACCAGATAAGTCATTTTTGTGAGCAACTTTTTACCATATTTAATTACCTCAAAAAATTATTTAAAACATGAATCATGAATTAAAATTCATAAATAAACTCTTAATTCACTTGGTTACATAAAATTGACATGATCATACCCTCAATCCATCTTCTCATCTTTGCCTTGGTTTATCACTGTTCACACCATTAGGTCTGTCTATGACTAGCTAACTTGAATGACCAATTTAGCACACTTTAAGGGTGGAACCTATCTAAAAATTGTAATATTCATGTATTATGATTCATTATCTTCTTTTTCCATCCATTTTCTCTTCTTGACCAATACAACTTTTGAGAGCTACAATAATTTATTGACAAATAAGTGTATAACTATGCATTTTATCTCTCATCTGACTAACCAACACTACTTAGAGTTACTTGGGAGAGTTGAAAAAAATATAAAATTTATTTTCTAGGCATTTGAGTCCACTATAATCTAATTTTAACAATATATTTCACATCAGGTCCTTATTAGGGTTTTAAAGAGGTTTAACATAGGTTTTAGTGTTAATGATTATTCATAACAAACTACCCCTTAAATACAAAACTAATGGCTAGAGATCTTAGATAGGACCCTTCCCCATTTCTCCTTAATATCTCAAGTTCTCATGTAGAGGTTACACATGCCAACAAACACATGAAAGTCCTCAGGTTTGCATACTTTCATTTTGTTAACTCGAGAAGGTCTAAAACAATTTTTTATGAAATTTCCTTCAAACCATGACCTCAAACTTTATGAACATCATAATTTTTTTTTATCTTACCTCTATCCATGATCGTGTATCACCTTTTATAACATCATGCTACCAACTAAGAACATACTCTCCACATGATACACATATCCACAAGAATCACTTACTAATTAAAACTCTCTTTATGCCACTACCATGCTCAAGCAAAGCACTTGATCAAATAGACCTTTGACATCAATGACCATTATTCCTTTACATGATGCACCCTTTTGAAATCAATGATAACAACATGCCAATAAAATACCCCTTTATAATTAATGGAAGACATTGATTTAAAACACATTACAATCTGAAATCACTTTAAAATGGTACTTTTCCCATCTACTCATTATCCCCCTTTTAACATTAATGACAAAGTGTCTTCTACAAACTACCATTCTGATCCTTGGACCTAAACTTTAATAAACAACACAATGAAATTCTAACAAAAACTCACCTTAGGCTCATACCAATTATTGTAAACAACTTATGGAACACTTGAATTGTACCTCAAGAAACCATGCTTTTGATGACTTCTACATCACTATCTTGAAACTTCACAACATAGAGCTACAAATCTCCCCTTATTTATATTCATACCTTCTCGCAGCACTACTCACCTCCTTTTGAAGCTAATAAACCACCTTTAAGCACTTGTATCCCTTAATGAATACTAGGGGTAGGAATTATGTCCAATTTATGTCTTATATGTTCAAAAGTTGCCTTTGGAAGTGGCTTGGTCAAAATTGTAGACACCAATATCATGTCAACCCCCGCTTGGTCCCTTTCTAAATGTTAAAACTCCTAACCCACACTTTAACCCCTTTCACCTTGGACACCTCACCTAGACACCTCACCTTAAGACCATTTCTTACCCTATGAGTCACCCTCCTCTAAATCCTAACTACCCATGACCTATTCTTACTCCATCCTAACTCCCTAACCAACTCCCGTGCCTCATAAGCCTGTGTTTTGACCATTCTCCAATGGAAAAGGCACTTGGTAGGTGGAGAAATAGGTAAAAGGCTAAAAATATCCCTTTTACCTATTCTTTCTCCATTGATGTTGGTTAACTCTCAGCTGACGCCAGTGGTTTCGCCGATGTCAGTTACATAAACCAAGCTCTAACATTGAGCTACCCCCTGCCTCTTTGCATATTGACATGCACACTCTGAGATCTAAAGCATCATAACTCAATTGTCATCCTCTTAGTTACCAAAACTCTGCACAAGTCATTATAGAGACTGGACTGAAACATTGTACGAGGACCTCAACATCAGCCACAACGAGAACAAGCATCCTGACACCTTTGGGTCTTTACCTAATAGAGCTAAGTATTCTAGTTCTCAATTTAGTATCTTAGAATACATTGTTAATTTGTTTCCATTTGAGATTTATAAATACTATTAAGAGACCCGACTTCTTTTGTGGAAGGGATGAAAGGCCTTCCCCTTATTCTCACCCTCTTTTCACACCTATCCTCTACCTTTACCCTTCCTTAAACCTTATTTACTTTCTTGAAACCCTACACAAACCTCTAAATTCCTAAAAACTCTTCTGTCCATCATAGAAATACCTTGAAACTAGTTCAAGGCCAATTTCCCTTACTGACATCGTTAACACAATCGACGTTAACATAATATACCGATCGACCTCAGTAGATAAACTGATGTCGGCAACTGTATTCTCGAACAACAAACTAGAAACCTATCCAAATAGCCCATAGAGCAGACAAAACCTTTGGATAGATTTTTGTAACATTCTGATACACATGGACATCAGGGAACAAGTACACAACATTTTACCTTTCCATTTCTTTAGTCTTTTATCATTTCTTTTTATACAAAACTCTTTTCTTTAAATAGTGGACTGTCATCCCTTAGGGAGCTTTACTCTTCCAGGACTGAGCGCGTAGCTTGGTAATCCACCATATACTCTTCTAACATCTTCTTTGTTCAAGTTTCTTTCTTATTGTAGGTGTTTCCTCCACAGCCAAAGAAGAGCTCCCACAAATCTTGGATACAGTGCGCACTTAATCTGGGTAACGTCAAACCCAAGACCTTTTAACTTTAGTTTCTTCTTTCTATCTAAATGTAATTATAAAAAATATAGAGAAACAAAAATGTCTACAATATGCTCCTTTATAGAAACATATTCAAGTCTAACACTTTGTTCACTTTCCTATTCTCTTAGGAAATGATACCTAATGGGAATGTTCTTAGTCCTTGAGTACATGAAAAGGTTATTTTAGACACTTATAACACTTGTATTATCACAATAGATAGGGAGAGGACCATCATACTCCACCTTGTAGTATTTTAAGGTTGGTCTCATCCATAAGACTTAAGTGCAACATGAAGCTAATATAATGTAATCAGTCTCACAAGTAGATAATGCAATAGATGGTTACTTCATGGTTATCCATGAAACTAGGAACTCACCTAAGAAGAAAGATCCTCCATAAGTACTCTTTCTATCATCTAAGATCCTTTCCTAATCTACATCTGTATAGGATGTCAAGTTAAACTCCTTGCTCCTTGGGTACCACAAACCAAACTCCATAGTCCCCTTGAGATACCTAATTATCTTTTGACTACTTATAGATATTTTTTTTGGATTTGGTTGAAATTTTCCCATAAGACCTACTTCTTGCATGTGGTTAGGTCTAGAGGTAGTGATGCATATAAATCTTTCAATCATTGACCTATATGAAGTTTGATTTGCCTTTGAGGACTCATATTCCTTTCTTAAATTACAACCTATGATCATAGGTGTGCTAACAACCTTTCAATATTCCATTTCAAACTTTTTCAACATCTCTCTTATGTACTTAGCTTATGAGATGAATATACCTCATTCTAATTTATTAATTTATATCCTAAAGAATAATGATAGTTCTCCCAATAGGGACATCTTAAACTCCTTCTTCATCACATTTGAAAAGACTTTAGTCATACTCTTATTGTTTCCACCAAAGATGATGTCATCCACATAGAAAACTACTATAAATTGATGGTCATCTTCTGTATTTATGTATAGATTCTTATCTACAACTCCTATTTTGAGTCCTTGATCTAATATATACCTATCTAATCTAGTATACCAAGATCTAGGAGCTTGATTTAAACAATAAAGAGCCTTTTTTAATTTACAAACATAGTCCTTGTTACTTTATAGTGAGAACACATCGAGTTGATCTATGTACACTTCCTCTTCCAATTTCGCATTTAGGAAGGTAGATTTAACACCCATATGGTACACCTTGAACCATTTTAATCCTTCATATGCTAGAAATAATCTGATGGCCTCCAATTTTGCTACTAGAGCAAAGGTGTACTTAAAGTCTACCCTTTCAACTTATGCATACCCCTTACATACCAATCTAGCTTTGTTCCTAAGGACTTATCCATCTTCATTCAACTTATTTCTAAACACCCATTTTATGTCAATGACATTCTTGTCTTTAGGCTTAAGAACTAGTTCCCAAGTCTCATTCTTCTCTGTTTGGTCTAACTCCTCATTCATAACACTTATCCAAAACTTTTCTTTGCTTACTTATACAAAGTTAGGTTAAATTTTAGATAATAGAGAAACATTCTTTTGGTTTAGGTGACTTAAACATCTTCTTCTTGTTTTCATACCTATATCCTTGTTTCTAATGATTTATGATTCAGGATGATCTCTTTGAATCTATCTTGAGGGGCCTTTTGAATATTATATTTCCTCAACTTCTTCTTCTTCCTCATCAATATCTATTCTTTCTTCTTCATTATTAAAGTCTAGATTCTATTATGTATCCTTTGACTTTGAGTGTGATTTCTTTATTTCATCAATTTTCACATCTATGATTTCCACTATTTTCTACAACCTCTTGTTGTAACATCTATAGGCTAAGCTCAAAGATGAGTATCCAAAGAATATACCTTCATCAAATCTAGAATCAAACTTACCTATGTTTTCCTCATCTCTTTTGATGAATCATTTGTTACCAAACACTCTAAAATGTTCCACATTAGTAGGTCTGCATTTCCAAAGCTCATAAGGGGTTTTTTTGCCATTATTCCTTATCTGTGTTCTATTCAAAATGTAGACTGCAGTGATTACTGCCTTTTTCCAAGATCCATTTTCTAACCTTGACTCATTTAGCATAGTTATTTCCATCTCTTGAACTATTTTATTCTTTCTTTCCACTACCCCATTATGCTGAGGTGTTGTAGCTAATGAGAATTATTTCTTTATCTTATGTAATTCATAGAAATCATCAAAATCATTAGACTAAAACTCTCCTCCTCTGTTATATCTTAGGCACTTGATCTTACCATTCTTCTCATTCTCAATAAGACCCTTGAATGACTTGAGATTATCGATAACTTTTGACTTTTCTTATAAGAATGCTACCCAAGTCATTCTTATGTAGTCATCTATGAGTAACATGAAGTAACTATCTCCTTGAATACTTTGGATTCTTTTAGTCCCATAGACATCAATTTGTATTAAATTCAAAGGTCTTGTAACAGAGTAATCTTTAGACTTGAGCCTTCTTCTAGTCTGCTTACCATGTTGACATTCCTTTCAAAGTGTGTTTGTTGGTTTGGTGATATCAGGCATGTTCTTCATAGACTTCTTATTACTTATCTTTACTAGATTGTCAAAGTTTAGGTGACCCAATATTTTGTGCCATAGCCAACAATACTACATCTTTCTCATAAATCATCTCTCCTTTTTGATCTCATTCAATATATATAGATTATTCTTAGTTCTCTTAGTATTGGTAATTAGCCTTCTTGATTTGGCTCTCCTTATATCACACCCTCTATCATGAAGGGTTAGTGTGTGTCTTTGGTTGAACATTTGAGTTACACTAAGTAGGTTATGTTTCAAACCTTTCACATATAACACCTTTTATGTCTTGGTCTTCTCATTGTCCAAACTTAAGATACCCTTTCCAAATATATCAATAATTATGTTATCTCCAAATGTCATTGTTCCTACAACATTATTCTTCAATGAGATGAATTTGATTTTTTTATCATGTATATTGAGAAAATACTATATATATATACCATTTCATGCCTTTATCTTGAATGTGAAAGGAAGTTTGAGCTAGCATAGATTCTTCTCCTTTAGTCTTCTGCTCCTCCTTAATAAATAATCCATCTTGACTCTTGGGCTCAATATGATCAGCCCAAACTTTAATTAGGTCCCATACTAATGTTTGATCCTTTTCATGCACTCTAGGAGATCTATATACCTTGTTAAGTATTGAGGGATTAGTAACTCTATTAGGATATAATATTTCAATGTGTCCCATATCATGACAACTATAACAAAATTTTTTACTATACTTACCTCTTGACTAATCACTCCTCCCATGGTCCCATAATAACTCATCTCTTGAGACCATTCTATAATCACTTGTTCTATGACCAAATATTTGACAATACAAATAATAACCATTAAAAAAATTGGAATACCTCATTGCATTGGGTTGCTTGATTGGTCTCTTCATGTTGGTACTCTTAACTTATTTGGACATCTCACGCTCTTTATGAAAATTTCTCATCTTGTCTATGATCTAATCATGCTCAAGCTTTAAGGAATATAGATCTATCTTCAACTGATCATACTCAAATTATTTTGATCTAAACTTTGTATTGACACCTTCTAACTGATTCCTAAGATCCTTGATGGTATTCTCATTCTTTTTGGCTTCTTTGACCATGTCACTCTTCAAGGTATATATCTGTTCCTTAAAATCCTTGACCATAGATCTCAACTCATGCTTCCTCTTCTTTTGATACTTTAAATCATCTAGGGCACTTATGAGCTCAACTTCAAAGTCTACTTGAGCTTCTCCTTCTTCACTATCATAATATACTTCTTCATCATACATTTTATCTTCTTCCTCTTGATCACTAGACATCTTGTGCTTCTTAGGATCACCTTCAAGTTATTAGGCATATTTCAAAGGACCAAGATCTGATACCAATTTTTGGAAGCATAATGAATAAGAGGGTGGGGTGAATTAGTATTCAAAAACTTTCAATCAATTACCCTTAAACATTCATGAATTATTCAAAGTATTCTAGTGATCTAATAATGCATTAAGAACCAATCACATGAGCAAGAAAAAAGATAACATATCACATATGTGGGAAAACCTCAAGGGGAATAAAACATAATGAAACAAAGATTGGAAAAACTATCTTATAAGATAATGTAACAAATTTAGTTGAGCACTAACCCAAGATGGATAATTTTGTATCATGTCTCATTTATGTCTTGTCTCAGTCAGTACACAACTCATTCCCATCCCCCCCACCCTGATAGAGAATTTTGTATCATGTCTTATTTATGTCTCATCTCAATTAGTACACAAATCATCCCCATCCCCAACCACCCACCTTGATAGAGAAGAGAATTTTGTATCATGTCTTATTCATGTTTCATCTCAGTCAGTACATAACTCATCCCCATACCCACGCACCCACCCTAATAGAGAAGAGAATTTTGTATCATGTCTTATTTATGTCTCATCTCAATCAATACACAAATCATCCCCATCATATATTCCCCCTACCTCCCCATAGCTGATGCTGATAGAGAATTTTGTATCATGTCTTATTTATGTCTCATCTTAGTCAGTACACAACTCATCCCCATCATAGGCACCCCCTACCTCCCCATAGCTAATAAAGAATTTTGTATCATGTCTTATTTATTTCTTGTCTCATTATAGATATGTCCAATAAATACACAACTCATCCCCATAAAATTCATCCCTAGACAACTCATCCCTAGCCAACTCATCCCTATCCACACTAACCCCAAATTTATCAAACACCCACTTGAATTTAACAAGAACCCACTTGTTAGGAGGCTACAACCCCCTATGACTAAAAACCAACTTAGTAAAAGGAAAAATTAAAAGAAATAACCTACAAGGTAGCTCCAAATCCCTATTAACCAAGCACCAACTCAGCTAAGACCAATTCTGTAATCACCAACTTGCAAGGAAGCTTCAACTCCCTCTTTGACCAAACACCAACTCAACCAATCACACTTCTTTCTTCTACTCTTCCACTCAGATCTCTATCTACTCTATTTTAACTCCATACATTTTCATACATAGATAAATCATTTATGATGTAACTCTAATATTATCTCAACATATGATGATCACTCCTTCAGCTCTACTCTACTTGATCTCACTCAAAATTGTCTCTAGGCTTGTTTTCTCAACTCTCCCTCTTCAAGACTGAATAGGTCATATGACCTTGATATTCAAATATATAATACATAGATGATCTTCATGAAATGTTTCTATACTCTTTCTTGAAGGTTTATAACATGTTACCTAACCTCCTTAGGCCTATATATTTATCAATCCATTCACTAAATCTCTTCTTATCCAAATATGCCTAAAATGCCTTGTACACACACACACACACACACACACACACACACACACACACACACACACACACACACACACACACACACACACACAATATTATACTATACTATACTATACTATTCTATACTATACTATACTATACTATACTATACTATACTATACTATACTATACTCATGGTTACACACCATGTAGTCAACCATACACATTAAACCTATTAGGTCAAACATATAATATGTCTTATAGTACTTTATGAACATGGTTAAAATTAAATTTGGACCCATTTTGGTCTACAACACTTAATTAGGCCTCATCTTTCTTTTAGGCCTAATGGAGACCTAATTACATTAGGTCTATCTTCTTAGTATAAAAGATTGATTTATCAGGCCCATATGGCTTTATATAACAACTGAAAACCATTCAATCACTTAGAATAATACCAATGCTGACATCTCAAATTATTAATTAGACCTGTGTCTTTCATTCATACCATGAAAGATCCTTTAGGACTAATTTCCCTATTAGGCATATGTACCTCAAAAGTCTATCTTTAAAAAAATGAAGCTCAAATACTCTTAGGATACTAAAATATGTCAAATTAAACATGTATATATATTCTCCATGACATTAGGGTCATCACCAAATTCTTGGAACACTTTCACTTAAGAGATAAAGGCTCAATAATATCTCTTCAACTTACTTAGAAATGCCAATTTACCTTAAAGACTAGTCATGGTGACTTAGACATATAACACCTATATAAAAACTTGTTATGACTCTTCATACATGTAAATGATCCTATGATATATATATATGTATATATATATATATATGTGTATATATATATATGTATATATATACCATCCTTAGATAGAAAGATCATATGGTCTAATGGAAAATATTAGTCTTGCAGACCAATTTCTTGACCTTGTATCACTATATATATATATATATATATATATATATATATACACCATCCTGAGATAGAAAGATCGTATGGTCTAATGGAAAATATTGGTCTTGCAGACCAATTTCTTGACCTTGTATCACACAGTCTGATCTGAACTAGATAGGTGATTTTTGTGAGAATTTTTTTACCATATTCAATGACATAAAAAAGTTATTGAAAGAATTAATCATGAATTAAAATTCATAAATAAATTCTTCATGCACTTGGTTGCATCGAACTGACATTATCAGACCCTTAAATCATCTTTTCATCTCTACTTAGGTTTATCATGGTTCATACCATTAGGTCTGTCTATGACTGGCTAACTTAGATGAACAATTTATCACACTTTAAGGGTGTAACCTATCCAAAAACAAATAATATTAATGTATTATGAGTCTCTATCTTCTTCCATCCATCTTCTCTTCTTGACCAATACAACTTTTGAGAGCTATAATAATTTCTTAACAAATAAGCCTATAACTGTGTATTTTCTCTCTCATATGACTAACCACCACCACCTAGAGGTACCTAGGAGATTTGAATACAATATCCAATTTATTTTCTAGGAATTTGAGTCCATTATAAGCTGATTTTAATAAGATATTTTACATCAGGTCCTTATTAGGGTTTTAGAGAGGTTTAACATAGGTTTTGTTGTTAATAATTGTTCATAAAGGACTAACCCTTAAATCCAAAACTAATGATTAGATATCTTAGATAAGAAACTTAACCATTATAATTAATATATTAGGTTCTCATGTAGAGGTTACACATTCCAATGAACACTTGAAAGTCTTTCTCAGGTTT
The DNA here is from genome assembly GCA_037957365.1 of Torreya grandis. Lineage (NCBI taxonomy): Eukaryota > Viridiplantae > Streptophyta > Pinopsida > Cupressales > Taxaceae > Torreya > Torreya grandis. The sequence goes on from JARHVA010001396.1 coordinate 3,014,134, forward strand.
GCATACCTTCATTCTACGCACTCAAAAAGGCTTAAAATAGTGTTCTATGAAATTTATTTCAAACCATGAACTCAAAATTTGTGAACAAGAATAAAAAATATTATATTACCTTTTTACATGATCACATGTGCAAAATTTCCTTGAAATATGATCTTCATACCTCATTAGGCTAGGTAGGGTTTAAGAATGGTTTAGGTATAGACTTGGTCTAAAGGTCATACCCCTGTAGGTTCACCCTGAGACACTCATAAATGATTATAAACATTAATTAAATGATAAATAAATTATATACAATCTCTCACATGCCTCATTTCACTCACCTCATCATGCCATCAACTCATACCTTCACCATGTCATAACTAGGTTCAAGATTCCAATGCATTTGACACGTTGACTTATTCCTTCCATGTCATGACCTCAACAAAACATAAAAAAATAAGACATATGTCATAAAAAAACACTCATATCACTAAACCATTCTTTTTTTGATGACAATAATCTTCCACATCCTCATATAGACCTAAAACCACAGGACCAAGCTTCATATGACTTGACATCTCTCTTCCATGCACCTAAACACCTTTGAGACCAACCTTGAAATCAATAACCTATAATTTCATGAAACAATAATACATTAGTTTACCAAAAATTATCTCTTGACTTCAAATTATCTCATGATAACATACTTTAATGATAATAATCTCTGAATGCACCTTGTCTCATCACACACTGCCAACTAGGCTTAGTCTCCTTTGACATCAACCTTGATCACTAATCACCTATGAAAACATCATGATACCAACTGAGAAAACACTCTCCATAGGCTACTCATATCTAAAATACTCACTAATCAACACTTTATTTATGCCACTACCATTCTCAAGTAATTGATCAAATAGACCTTTGACATCAATGACCATTATGCCTTTACATGATGCACCTTTTTAACATAAATGACAACATGCCATCACAAATTACTAGTGGTAGGGTTTTATCCTACTACCATTTACTCTTCTAGGTAGGATGGTTCCTTGTAAGTCCTTTAAAACTATAGTCCCTAGTTGTGTTAAATCATGCATGTTATACACATCTTTCCATATGATTTGGAGTTTCCTAGGGAAGGCCCTAAACTAAATTTCATACAACAAAAATCATTGATCTATATGGAAATAATTTATACATATATTATTATCATGCTAATATTTTTGATCACACTTATTGACCTCTTGTGTCTAGGATGACCTATGTCTATCTTTGTCTATGCAGTTAAGCTCCAACAACTAATTTAACAAAGATTATTGATCACCCATGCACATAATGATTATGATTTCTAGACTAGGCACAACATATTTCATGGGCATAAATACTAAATCATAGACCAATTATAATGGGTTAAACTTGGTAACACTTTTATAGTGTGTATGATATTCTTAGAGTGCTACAAGAAGTCTATCCTCCCAATAATCTCACTAAACATTGCATACCTTAGTAATCATCTTGCTAAGGATCTTATTTACAACCTCAACTCGACCATTTTCTTAGGGATGATACATTTTAATTTATTGGTGTGCTATTAAAAATTCATCTATTAGATATTTTATCATTTTATTTACAAAACATGTACCTTAATTACTTACTAATTTTATTGGGGAACCAAATCTAGTAATGATGTTCTCATACTTAAACTTTGTGGTATCTTTCACACCACAATTGGTTGTCATCATAGCCTCTACACATTTGGTAAATTATTATGTCATAGTGATTATGTACCTTATGTGGATGTTCTTACCAAGTGAATTAATATTCCTAACAAAATCTATTCCCCATCATTCAAAATCTTGTTATGTGAGCATAGGATCTAAAGGAATTTCATCTCTCTAGTTTGGTTTACTCATCCTCTGACACATATCATGAAATTATGCAACTCTATGATCATATTAAAATAAGCAGGGACACCTTAACCCACTCTATAAAACTTTTCTCATAGTGGCATCTCCTATAAAGTGGCCTCAATCTATTCTTTGATGTGCCTCTTCCACTATCTAAGGTCGTTATTATTCTAGAGCAACTTTGCACAACACCTCATCCTTTCCTAAATGGTAAATAAATCCATCAATAATATTTTATGGAAGGGCCCTAGTAACTAACTATTTCTTATCTTTTTATGTATAGTGCTCTTAAAATTTCCCCTATTCTAAATACTATGTGATTTCTTCCAATTTTTCTAGAATCCTAGACACTCAAAACAAGTGTGCATCGGGAGACTCATGCTAGACTTCTTCTGGTTCTTAATCATTTCTAAGTCATCTCAAATGGTTTGGACCCACATTCTCTCATCTAGGTTTGGCGTTGATAATAAATTAGAAATCTTGGAACCATCTTGATATGTGTCCTCCTAATAAGGGATTGTTGACTAGGTATCACAAAGCCTAATGATCGATGAATAGCTCAAAGGGTGTGGCCAATAAACAATGGAAAAACTTCTAAAATGCCTATAATATTTCCAAGGCCTCTCAATTAGTTGTATTATAATTATTTTTAGCAACATATAATTTTATACTTGCAAAATGGATTGGATGATCTAAACCACCTTCACCTGGTTACACTAAGATGAATCCAACTACGAGTCCTAATGCATCCACATGCACATGAAATGTCTTACTCTAGTATAAGAAAATTAAAATAAGCACAGTCACCAATATTTATTTTAGGTCGATGAATGTTACTTGGCATGTATTTGTCCACAATACTTATGTTCTTTTCTTTAACAACATATCTGAAGGGGTAGATATAACTACATACCCCATGGTGAACTTACTATAATATCTTGTATGACCAACAAAATATCTCACCTCTATCAAACTTTTAGGAGGTGGCATTCACACATTCACTTTGATCTTATCTTGATCTACTAGTATACCCTTATTGCAAACTATATGACCTAAAAAAACCCCAAAAGTTGTAAAAAATAAACATTTATTTATATTAATAATTATGTGTAACATTATACATCTATCCAACATCAATCATAATTTATATAAATGAATTTTAAACAATGAAAATACTGCCTAATCATCTAGATAAACCTTTATAAAGTCATGGATGAAATCATTAAATGCAGTAACTACCACTCCAAAGAAAACTATAGGTGCATTATTCAAACCAAATGACATTACCTTGTATGTGAAGGAACCCCACTCTATTTCAAAAGTAGTCATGTCTATATCTTCTTCTGTGATCAAGATTTGATGAAATCTATTTTAGCCATCTATAGAGGAATATACTTCATGTCTTGTGAATGCTTATAAAACTTCATTAGTAAATGGGATATGAAGCAAGTCATGCACACATGACTCATTAAAAATTTGATAGTCACCACATATTCATATTTCATCTATTTTATTTGGTTTTATGACCATTCAACCAACCTAGTCAACTTCCTCCACCAAAAATATAATACCAACTTTTTACATGTGGTCTAGATCTGCCTTCACTTTCAGATTTAAATGATAGGGTATTTTCTCAATAGGCCTGGTGCACTTCTTTAGATCAATGTGCATTTATACTAAGAATTAATACACTCTATTAATCTCTAAGAAATTTTAAGGAACACATCTTGATAGTCTATTAAGAGCTACATGACTTCTAAAATGTCTTCCTAGGACCAATAGTCTCCAATATGTGCCAACTTAGGAATGGTGTCTGTTCCTATATTTCCCACATATTCCTTTAGTGGTTCATGATAAATATTGAATTCTATTATGGGGATTGAGGCACATAATATCTATTGATTTTCTCATTTCAGTATATTTAAGTGTTGTAATTTTTATTCCTTTGATTGATCTATGATAGGTGCTAGAAGTGGTCATTCTTTATGTTCTAGCTCATATAAATTATCTAAGGTCATGTCCTCCTCTCATCATCATCTGTATCAGATATCCAATCATCCTGATCTTGTATCCTATGACATGGTTGAATAAGGACTGGTTCCTTCCCCTTTTCTACTTTATATGTATGTAAGGCATTGTTTAGATTATAGATTGTGCTTTCCTATGACAAAGATTTAAATCGACTATCTAAGTCTCCAAACTGTCCATGGAATATATTTTTTTAAAATTTTTTGCAATGTCATGTGCTATAAAGGGTTCTCATCCTCAAATATGAATGTCTAAATAAAGTCACTTTGAACTTAGGACCAATGCTTTATTTCTCACCTACATTCCTGGTGTATGTACCAAGCCATTAGGATAACACCCATTGTATATCTAGAAACATGTACACAATATTTAAAAACCACATATTCTAACCTATAGGTTTTAACACATTGATAGATATGAAGTTCTAAACAATCTCCTTCTATGAAATTAGGCCAATATTTTCACATGTTGCATCCAAAGTCATCTTTTCATCATGGTGAACTAACCAATGATTCAAAACAATTCCCTTCAGATAAAAATTGAGTGCACTCACCCTTTGAGTAATATATAGTACATGATATTGGAATCTCATGATAAATTGGTCAACATCCTTAGTGGCAAAGTATTGAGGTATTTAGCACTCTATGGCATAGACCATTTATAAAGGATGTACCTCATGATCTCCCTTAGACCAATTGAGAATGTGTGTATCTGAGTCTCCACTAATCGATAAAGTTATATCCCATGGTAGAATGCCTTTTGACATGGGTTACATGTAATTTATATCTATATGACTTGATTGATATAAGAAGTTGATATCTGATTGAGTGGGGGATCTTACAGTCATAAATCACACATCCTCCAATTTAGTATTTAGAATATATATATATATATATATATATATATATACAATGTAACACTATTTTATGATATAATTCTTCTATATGCAGAGAGATTTTTTGAGGATGATACCAATTGTAAATAAATTACAATCATTAGCTTGCAATGCCCACTCATTATCCTACACATTCACTTTCATCTAACTGTTATCCATACTTACATATGGTGAACATAACTCTTTAGGATGAAATAATTCTTATGCCCATCCTTGTTTAAAGGAATTACTATAATATTTTCTCCCTAATGGGCCTCCAACTAGTTCATGACTATGTTAATGGTCATCTAACCATCATATGCCCAATTTTTACCTATCAACATAGGATAATGAGTTTAATTTATCTTCATATCAATGACATTGAAATAACTATGCAAGATTAGCTTTATGACCTTGATTTCCACATCTTCTAGGTGATTAATAGGTTCAAATCATCTATAATCCATAAGTCTTAGTGTAACAAGGCTATAAATCAATGTAGGTCACCCAATGAAAACCCACATAGATCTAGGAAACATATTGATGGTACTACTAAAATAAAATACTAAATTGGGTATCTCATACCCTATAACCTTAATATCTATCCTAGAGTTAATATTATAATTTTTTTTAGTCTTAACATACCAGATCATTTGATCAATTTGTTGTTGACATTTATGTGCACATTCCAAGAGTTTATGTAGTAGGTTGGTGATGTTTTATGTAATGTCTTCATTCCACAAGGTACTGATAAAGTTCATGAGGTCTATCAAAGAAATGTCAACATCATCTTTCCTCAAGATACATACTATTTGTACATATATTTACACATTAGTAGCCATAACACCATCTTCTATAGTTTTCTCCTATTGAATTATTTTGAAATTCTATGCAGATTCATGTATTAATCCTTTATTTATAATGGGTTCAAGATAATTTTTTGGTTGAACTTTCTTTATCCCCTAATCCTTTAGAATCTCAAATAGTGGTAATCATTGTTTCAAATGTTGTTGGTGTGTAACATGTTGAAATAAAACATCTTCTTGGGGTTGAGTGTTAACCATATTCATATTGTGCATGGCCTTTTACAGGTGTTGTCTCTCTAAGACTAAATAATCCTCTACATCATACTGCTCTAAAGTCCTACAATAAGCATAATATGATAACCATTATGGGTTTATAGGATAATTCATTTTTATATGGTTAAAATTTTCATATAAATAACACTATCTTGGATCCCTTTAAGGATTACTTCCCCTTCTTCCTTGTATACCACCTCGATATCCTCCTCAAACTCCTATAAACCCATCTTAATTATTTTGGAATCCCTAACCACTTATTTATTGAGTCTTAAAGGTTTTAAAAGCCTATGGGGAATTTTAAAGTTATTTTTGGAGGCCATCATACCCACTGTATTGGTATTATGGAAGTTATAGTGGCCAACTTATTTTCTATGCTTGGGGAATCATAAGATTACTAGATGTATAAGGTTGATATTATGCAATTGGAGGTGTCCAGGTCTAAGAAGGTACTACCCAATTTGATATACATTATGGTTGATACGATGGGGGATTTAGTACTCAAGGTCAACTTGAATGTGTTGATCTTATCTTGATAATTTTTGGATTGGGAACTATCTAGGTTGTGATAGTAAATTTCTATGTGGTGATTAAAAAATGTTCTTTGTAATATCTTCTTTGAGATCCTGAAGAGATCTATAAATTTTATCATCATGATTGTGAGATTTATAGAAGTTAAAATACAAGGATTATGAATGTTGCACATACTATTTGAGGAGATGACAAAGAGAGGTTGCATGTCCTACCACTCTACAAAATTCATATAATTATATTTTGATTATAGGATACTCATTCCTATGATGTCCATCTTGGCTTCCCTCTATGCACCATAAGCTTGATTTAGGCTTATCTTCTCCTTTAAATTGATCCATTTTTTTAAGAGTGTTTTTAGAGTACTCTCTAATAAGGAAGTTGAAGTCATAGTATCTCCATAGTATTTTATCTATTTGACTGTTATTATAGCTGCACATTCATATACCTTAGAGCCTAATTGGGTCTATGTAATGGCATATATTATTCTTGTCCTCAATCCTTTTATGAACCATGCTGATTTATCCTTATCTTCTAAGATAAACTCTATTTTTTTATAACATCAGAAAATATGTGATGATATTTATTGATAGGGTATTTTTCTCTATGCCAACCTTCTTTAAAATATTTAATAGTTTAGATAGAACATTTCTTAATCTTAAACTATGTAATTAACATGTTATTTAGCTCTTGTAGTGTTACCACATTGGTATCCTTACATAATATGAATTCTATTACATAAACACTTAAATATCCAATAAAATCATGCTTCATTACCACTTCATCATTAATCCATTTAGCCTACCACTTCATGGCACATGTGAGCAATGACTAATCTAGATCTATAAATCCATTGTACTGATCTAGATGAATCAAAGTCCCCAATTGAGCTTCCATATTGAGATTTACCACTAATATCACCATCGATTGCTATGTACATAGTATCAAAACATGTGATTTAAAAGTGATTAATCATGATTAATTATTATACTTGTCCCAAAACACTTTTTTCAACCCACATTTTTTATGCTTTGTTCAACAAATCATTCTGCAAGGCCTTATATGATAGGGAAATTTGAAATGTTGTCTACAGTTAAAAAAATTAAATACACCCAAAACTTAAAAAACTTAAACCTAACCCTAACCAGTAAACCTAACCCTCCTTTGTAGTGGATGTTATATTTAAAATTCATTTGAACATATTTAATATTTTTAGCTGTGAAATATGGTGGAAATATTTCTCATTATAACTCCTTAATAATATACCATTAGATTAATACCTCATGGGCTAGATGTAGGTAGGGATAACATTAATTACTTATTTATACCTCAAAATACACATGGAGTGAAATCCATGTTAGAGAGTATTAGTTGGAAAAATATTATTCACGAGCAGGCAAAGAAGGCTATGTCTAAATTTTGGTACACGTATAGCATATGGTAGATGTAATTGCAATTACAAGTTTTGGGTTCACTTCCCCATTATACGAGGCTTTGGATATTGATTTATTAAAGGATGTTATATAGGATGTTAGTTATGTTCTTGAAAAACATCATAAGGATTGGATAAAATTAGGATGCATTATAATGTCATATGGATGGACAATGAAGCCACACACTCATCAAATTCCTTGTGTCATATGGCATTGGAATCTATTTTATTAAGAGTATAGATGAATATGAAATTATAAAACTGGGAAAGACACTCTTTCATATATTTGATGAGGTATTCATTGAGGTGGAGCCAAAAAATGTGGTCTAATTCATTACAAATAATGTTGTTTGTGTGGCTTCTTGGAGGCTTCTTATGGATAAATATGGAATTATGTTTGGGATTCCATATGTGGCACATTGTATCAAATTGACCTTGGATGAAATAGGAAAAATTACATGGGTGAAAGAGGTCTTGAAAAAATTCCACACATGAATGATTAATATAATTTACACATTCATAGATGGAAAGAAACTTCTTCAACAAGGGGTGACAAGGTTTATGACCCACTTATTTGCATTGCAAACTTTTTTTCAACAAAAAATGAATTTAATATAAATTTTAATTTCAAATGAGTGGATGGAATCTTAATTTTTGAAACATATGGAAGGAAAAATAGCAGTTGATTATGTTTTATCACTATCTTTTTAGGAAGAGGTAGATAATTTTTTTTATTCTTTGAGCCTCTAGTTCAAATTTTGAGACTTCTTGATGGGGATAAACCACCATAGGTTATATATATTAGGAAATTGATAGGTAAAAAAGAACTATTAGGAACATATTAGAGAATAATAGGGCCAAATACGTTATGAGATATAGTTGATAAAAGATGGTATTGATAAATGCATTCTCCTCTCCATACAACTAGATATGTATTGAATCCAAAGTTTTTTTTAGTGGCTAATTTTGAAATGATGCAGAGGTCACATAGGGCCTATTTAAGTGATTTGAGAGAATGTTTCCTAGGGATATTTTTAAGAAGCTATGGGAGAGTTTCTAATGTACAAGCAAATAAGGGGTTTCTTCCCTAGTAAGGCATCCATCACAAGGAGAAAGACCTTTAAACCAGGTAGACAATGTTTATACATACGTATGGTGAAATGTTAAATTTGGATTGAATCATGTACATTACAATGTTGACAAAATAAATTTTTGCATCACAATAATGAGATTCTTTTGGCATAGAAAATAAACACTTTCGATGGATATTAATGCACATTTTGAGTAAACCATGAAGTTCACCTACTTTTGAGCATAGTTAGAGTGTGTTCAAGCATATATATTCCAAAAAATGAAATCGATGCACTCAAGAATAGATAAATAATTTGGTGTTTTTCCTCCACAATATTCACTTGAACATGAAGAAATCTCAAGTTTAATAAATGTTGCATTTATAATTTTTAATTCATATGGAAAGTTAATTTATATTCTTATAAAATATTATTCTCCAAGTTACTAACATATGCATTTTATTTGATAATGTTATGTACCATCAAGGAAGATCAACTGATTAAACTTGACAAAATCAATCTAAAATCTAAATGACTTGAAAATAATGATGACCTTATTTATGATGAAATTGAATTTGACTTGTTGGAGAAGGTTAGGTACGATACCAAGGTTATCTCTCAAATTAAGAATGACTCTAACCCTAGAGCTTCAACATCTACACCCACTGATCCCTAGTCTACCTATTTGCCATTGGCTCTCTCCTATTTTTGGTTCCTTTATAAATGGAAATAGTATTCATTTTGAATTGTAAATGTAATATAAATTAAATGGTCTAGAAATTAATGAAATAAAATAGTTGGCTGATTTTGATGGCGTACAATCTCATTTAACTTCCTTTCATAATATGTATCTATTCTCTATGTAATTAAAATGACTAATATGTATCTCTATGCCTTTAAATTTAAAAATAAATTATTTTTTCTCCTTTTTCCACATTTTTTTGATGGTTTTATGTTTTTTCAACTTTTTCCTCATTAATCATGATTTTTTGAAAAACACTTACACTTTTAAAAATATGGTTTTTTTTCCAAATGATTTTTGCTACTATGGCTGTGTAAGTGGCATCTACAACTTTTATAGACTTGGTGATTATTTATAAGGTGGTATTACCTATTGTGTTTCTAATATTTATGTTGATGATGAAGTAAATGTGTTTTTATCATCCTCCTCTTCTTTTAAGATCTCAATTTGGCTTAGGAACCCTTTAGCTCTCATAATAATTAGGGGATTTGTCCCTATCAATAACAATGATTTTATGTTCTCCTTCTACTTTTTACAAAACTATGAGCAAATTCCCAATGTGCTTCCTCCTATATTTTATTATTTCTCCTATGAATTTATAATGTGATAGGTTCTTGCTAATCTTTGTCTTCCAAGGTAGTATAATAAATTTTATGGTTTTGAAAAAAAAATAGACCTGGGGGATGTGTTATTTGATGGTGATGATCAGTATTTTTAAAGATGAATTTATTGAAAATTGAACATGTGTTATGTCTATGATTATGTGATAATATTTATTTTATTTTAAGGAATATTCTTATATGAGCCTATGAGCTTCTAACTACTGGTCTACTTCTACACTAATTTATCCCTCTTTTTCTCTCCCTCATTCTTCATCACTTTCTCTTTATCTCTCTCTTCACTCTGCCCAAGATCCTTACTCCTCTCATTGCCTACCTTTTTTCCTTTTCCTTTATTATTACTCTGATCTTCTATGTTACTACTACTTCTCTTACTCACATCTTTGTGGATCTCCCTATATTTATTTAATCTTTCTATTGTCATAGTTATCTTTCTAATTCTAGAGTCTTCTTTTGATTCTTATCCTTTGGGTTCTCCATTATAAATTCAATTTCAATAGCTACATTATCATCTCTTCCCCATTCACCTTTTAATCACACCCATCCCCATGATGCTAGTGTGACTACCCCATTAAAAAAGTAATAAGAACCATTGCTTTCTCTAAAACCAACATATTGATCAACAAAGGAAGTCACTATAAAAATTTACCTTTAATACCCCTAATATATATATATATATGTATAATATATATATATATATATATGTATATATATATATATATATATATATATATATATATATATATATATATATATATATATATATATATATTACCATCTCAAAATCTATATACCCATATATGACAAGCCCTATGGAGTATCCGTTAATGGTATAAGTTACCCAGTGATTGATCACACACATCCAATTGGTATTTATATTTTGTAACCAATATATCTTCTCTTTAATCCATATAATAACATTGATATCTCTAAATCAAAAATAATGAAATGCCAATCTAGCCAACCATGTAGCTAATAACTCAAGTAGTTTACACCAAAAGATCTCATAAATCTCACCATAGATATGTTCTTATATGATTTATTTTGTAGTAAACCCTATCTTTTGTGCTTTTTCTTCTGTGAAATTATGAATCATTTGATCTAATCAACTTTCTACCCCTCTTTAACAAGGTAGTCATTGTAACATCTCCTTAGTTGACGAGATCCATGCTCACTACACCATTATTAGTATCAGTTCCTAGGTTTGACCAGAATATGCTAATTATAGGGATAACCATATGATCCAAGGGAAAATTTATAAGATATTATATTCAAATATGGGTTTTCATATCTAGATTGAAATCAGAGGTATCTAACTACTAAGAATACACTTTTACAACTAATAGATCTATTCAGATACTAATAAAGCTTCAAAGGAATGAATTAAACATAATATTCACTCTTATAATTAGGATTCCATAATTAACAAAATAATATAAAGGGAAAACAACTTCACTATTCAATTTAAGTCTACATCATAATTCTTTATATTGATGAAAACAATCATCATAATTATCTATGCATATAACCTAAGCGTAAAGTTCTTTTATAATATTTCTCAATGTGATAAAAGGAAAACTACCATAGAATATCAATTATGCTAAAGTGAAACCTATTATATTACAAATTGAAAGAATATATAGCCTATAAACCATTATTAGTGTAACCTTCTAAATCCATCTTTATCACACATATGTGCGAACCCATATTTGGTTTTATTATAAAGCCAAAAATACAAAATTGGATTAATCATGAAACAACACAAAATAATTATGTAATAGTAAGAAACCATAATGTTGTCCATGTGGAAACTATAATTGATGAAGTATTAGGTTCTCACATTCAACCTATAATAAGGTAGGAGATATTTTTTAAGAGTAGAAATGAAGATGATTCTAATGATGAAGAAACAATAATCATCTTAGATGAGCTAGTAGATGAAGATCCAAGTAATAAAGAGCTATGTGCATAATAAGAAGAATCAAACACTTCTTGTAGTCAACCTAGAGATGAAATATAAGATTTAGAGTAGATAGATGAAGAATATGTATATTGTGTATCTAAAATACCCATATTATATGCTGATGCTCCTACATTTACTAAGGTAGCTCTAGAAGATCACAACTTGGTGGTAGAAAATTGTGTCAGGATCCTACTCTCCCCAATAAGAGTATATATGATTACCTTTGTATTAGCAACTAAACACAAAATTATACCAGAATGAATAAGTAACTAGAAATATGAAACAACAAAAGATATGAGAGAAAATACACAATTGTATTAATAATCACTCAGAAGAAAATACAATAAAGAAGATGCCACTTCTTCTTCCACCTCTAAGGCTTGCCACACCTAAAGGACTTCTTCCCTCTCTCTCACAGTCACAACAATCAACTCAAACACAAAGTTGTTGTTCACCTCTCCAACCAGTCAGTAACAACATTGCTAGTACACCAAGTACACAACCGTACTCCAAGTAGATCTCCCTGCTCCTGCAATCAACCTGCAATCACTAACAGACCATGTTCACCATGTAGATATCTCTACACCCAGAAGAACCCTTGTCCTTGCCTCACCAAGTCCTCATGATTCTTCAACCAGTACCCCAGTGGATCTTCTACCCAAACTTGCAAACCTGCAACTCTCCAAGATCATACACACTCAGCACCCCTTTGGAACTAGGAGGAACACACCATTCTCTCTTCTCTTTGAAGGAGCTAATTTCTGCTCTCTTACTCTCTAGCACACATTTACAATACAACCTATGAGTCTATTATATAGATCTCATGCATACAATAATTAGACATCTAATTACAATAATTAGATCCGTAGCTTCTATTCTAAATTTGGCTCTTGACATGCAAACACTTGGTTCATTAACTAACTGCCCGTAAAACTTGTAGTTCTAAACCGCACAGGCGACCGATGTTGGTCCCTGTCTGCCTGGAGGTGACCAACATTGGCTGATCCTGACTGACATCAGTTGCTTCTCTTCACTAACCTGACCGACATCGACTGATCAGACTGATGCCAGTTGCTCTGTAACTCAGCAACCTTCAGCAACCTTCAACAACCTCCTCCCCTATTTGCATCAGTGAAGCTTTTAGCTCCACAACCTAACAATCTCCCACTTGGAGATAAACAACTACACTATACCTATACCTATACCCTATCTAATCTATTTCTTGGCTTGTATCCCTCTTTAAGCTCACTCTTGAAGACCAACCACCACACACCCTGTGATGCCTTTCCTGTCATCCAAGTAACCTGCCACATCTGAACCTACAACTCCATGTAGTGAAGACCTTGACCCTGCATAACATGAATCCCTATTGTTGGTCCCTCTCAAATACCTGAGAATCCACTGAACTGCCCTCTAGTGCTCCTTCCATGAATTGGCTCCAAACTCTCTGACAACTCCCATTGCTTGGGAAAACTCAGGTCTACACTAGACCTCATGTGATTTCAAACCCTGTTCTAAGCTCTGCTTGAACTGTCTAGCCCTTGGTGTGCTTACCAATTCTGCATCCTGTATATTGAATCCTGCCAACACCATCTTCACATCAGCTCCCACTGGAGACAAAATCTCCATGTCTCTTATGCCAAAGAATTTTGCTGCTCTAAATTCTTCCTGACATACCTCTGAACTAACCTTACCCTTAGCTCAACAAAACCCTGTATGTACAAACCTGATAGCAAACCATCCACATATAGTAATAGGATAATGTTTTGACCATCATCCACCTGGTAAGAACAAACACAATAGTTACATTGACATTGACTAAAGCCCTGCTTTGTCATCCACCTGTCAAAACCTATACCACTGTCCTGCAGCTTCCTCAAGACCATATGACTTGGCCTTCTATCTCACGTATCCATCCACTCTCTTCTTTAACTTGGGAATCCATCCATCTCTAAGTGCTTTCTTCTAGCTAACAACTCCACCAAAAAATACCTGTTTGGTTCTTCTCCAAGGACTCACACTCCTCATCCATGCCAAGCTCCCACTGTTTCTAGATTCTACCTGCATTGCCTCTTCACATCTTCTTGGTTCTTGACCATCAGTAAGTAACAAGTAATATAAAGAAGGTGAATAATTAATATGAGGTTCACTTACCCTTTCTAACCTCCATATGGGCATTTGAGACTCCTTGACAGCTTGCTGTCTGCCCAATATCCATTTCAGTGACTGATCTCGGCCATCTCCCAATTTGCACCTGACCGTCAATTCCCTGCAACTGACCCTGTCTACCAACGTTGGTTTCCTAGCCAACACTAGTGTACCCTTTGCCAATTTTGGTTAATGTATGATTGATGTCAGTTCCTACTTCCTGACACCACTGACTTTGTTGATCTGCACATGACTAACATCAGTGCCTGTCTGTTCGACGTCGGTTCTCCTTGACCGATGTCGATATCTGTGTTCGCCTGTGAGTGATGAATTTTTACCTGTGAGCTCCTTTTGGATCAAAACCATGTTCAAATTAACACAGCCCTACTCAGAATAATTCAGTCCCCACAGCTGATCTCTATCCGTCATCTCCTCCATGAACACCAAGGCTTTCTAGTTCTTAAGTTTGTCAAAGATATCTGTCTTCTGCTTAAGAACCTGCATTCCCTTCTTACATATATAACCAAGCCTACAAAGCCACATCTCTACAACAGAAGGTGAATCAGTAATATAAGTAGATAGATAAAGGATACCTACTTTCTTACCACCATCTAATTCAAGTGCATCCACTGTGAGAGTTACTGTGCATCTCTCATCACCTAACTTTTCTGAAGAAATTAGACTCATCTCCAAGACTGGTACCTGCATGACCTCATTCAACACTTGTGTGTTATCTGTCTGCAATTTTAGCTTCACTTCCCCTTTGCCAACCATTTGACAAGGCTCACCAACTCCTAAATAAATCTCTCCAAAGTCTCCAAAGACATACCCATGAAAAGATGCTCTATTTCAGGCTGCATGGAAAGAGGCAAAAGAATTTGTAAACCAAGGTTCTACTTTATCTAGAGCAACCTGTGCAACAACCCCTGCAACATCTACTTCTACATGCTGATCTTCTATCGACCAACAATCTTCTTTTACCTTCTCTTTCTTTCCATCAATCAGACCATTCGTGCTATTCAATTTCTCCATTCGTAGCTTACTTTCTTTTGCCATTGCTATACTCCCACTCAATCTGAAACCCTTGAGAGTGACTTGTAATCAACAAACACTAACCATATCTGAACCACCTATTAGTCAACCCAACCAAAAGCTCTGATACCAACTGTCAGGATCCTACTCTCCCTAATAAGAGTATATATCATTACCTTTGTATTAGCAACTAAACAAAGAATTATACCAGAATGAATGAGTAACTAGAAATATGAAACAACACAAGATATGAGAGATAATACACAATTGTATTAATAATCACTCAGAAGAAAATACAATAAAGAAGATGCCACTTCTTCTTCCACCTCTAAGGCTTACCACACCTAAAGGACTTCTTCCCTCTCTCTCACGGTCACAACAATCAACTCAAACACAAAGTTGTTGTTTACCTCTCCAACCAGTCAGTAACAATGCTGCCAGTACACCAAGTACACAACCGTACTCCAAGTAGATCTCCCTGCTCTTGCAATCAACCTGCAATCACTAAAAGACCATACTCACCATGTAGATATCTCTACACCTAAAAGAACCCTTGTCCTTGCCTCACCAAGTCCTCATGATTCTTCAACCAGTACCCCGGTGGATCTTCTACCTGAACTTGCAAACCTACAACTCTCCAAGATCATACACACTCAGCACCCCTTTGGAACTAAGAGGAACACACCATGCTCTCTTCTCTCTGAAGGAGCTAATTTCTGCTCTCTTACTCTCTAGCACATCTTTACAATACAACCTATGAGTCTATTATATATATCTCATGCATACAATAATTAGACATCTAATTACAATAATTAGATCTGCAGCTTCTAGTCTAAATTTGGCTCTTGACATGCAAACACTTGGTTTGTTAACTAACTGCCCATAAAACTTGCAGTTCTAAACTACACAGGTGACCGACGTCGGTCTCTGTCTGCCTAGAGGTGACCAACATCGGTCGATCCCTGATCGACATCAGTTTCTTCTCTTCACTAACTTGACTGACGTCGGCTGATCAGACCGATGCCGATTGCTCTGCAACTCAGCAACCTTCAACAACCTCCTCCCCTGTTTGCATCAGTGAAGCTTTTAGCTCCACAACCTAACAAATTGACCACCATGTCTTCATTGTAGATTGAGGAAGTAGAATAGATCCAAGTGGTTATCCTTGCATCTGAAAGCTTGGATTATTTGAAGCACCCTATATAATGATATTGTAACAACCATGAGGTAACCTTAGTAACATACATCATCAAGTATGAGATGAGAAATAATGAACATAGTGTCTTGAATCAAGAAGTGAAGCCAATGAGATTCATAGTCGATAATGACCTGATTTAATGCAACTCTCCACATACATCAATCATTGATGATAAATCTAGAAGGTCCTTGACTTGGGAAAAACTAATTTAAAATCTTTTAGATGGTGAAAATGATAATTTGGATACCATAAACATATTCATTTTAGTTGAAGAGTATCTAATAGTGGATTCACCACTTGATGGTTATAAATAAAATATCTCTACTAGGTTGGGTGTGTTGTTGTCAACATGCCCCTTTTTATTTTAAATTAGGGACCCCTCTTCTGAAATCCCAAGAACTAATGGTCCAGGGTCCTTTCTTTTTTTCTTATCAGTTTCAACTAAAATAAATTCCTTAGAATATTATGTAACCCCAATTTACCCAAGTAATAATAATCCTTATTCATTTTTATGATTAAGGTAGACTTATTATTTTATGGATTAAGGTGTTAAAATTATAGGTTTACTTTCAAAGGAAGTTCTTAGAGTCTAATTCATTTCATAGAGTAATTGACCCATCACCCTTCGCATGTTAGGATGTGAAGTCACTATTCACAATCATTATTCATGAATCACTATTCATGGTGATGTGTCTACTTAGTGATGTGGATTGTGGGTGATGTGGTATAGGCCAATAGAGGCCCCTTTTGAGCGATCAGGTTGATGTTATGGGAGTTGTTTGCAACACTCCACCAAGTCACATGGGTTTGTCCTTGTTAGTCATATGGGTGTTGTGACATGGTGAAAAAGGCAAAAGGATTGGTGTGGGGCACATTTCTAGATGTGTCCAAGATTCCCATGTGTGAAGAAAGTCTCAAGGTGATTGCAAGCACCTTTTAGACTCATGTGGTCACATGGAGAATCAATAAAATAAGATCACTATGTGTGATTGGCCTCATATATATGAGTGGGGCACTAACTTTAGAGCCACATGGAGGTGGCCTATGATCTTGTCTAGTGGAAGATCTCTTTTGTTGACTTTTGGAACATGGTGACAAACACCACTATAGATCATATGACATCCCATTAAGTGTGGCACATTTTTGGCCACTATTGCATTATCTCTCCCCTCTCTCTCTTTGTTGTAAATACATAAATACATTGTAACTCATCCTGTTAGAGGATCCATGCAAGCTTGAGTTTGTATACTTAGAGGTTGAATCAAAGAGGCATTGTTATGTTTGGTTCACAACCTAAATGATTTAGGTGTAAGCATTGAGTTATTGGTTTTTAGCATTAGAATAAGTTGCTTGAGGAGATGTTGTAAGAGATGAATTATTGATGTTAATAAAGTTTGGAAGCTATCATTTTACCCATGGTTTTTTCCCTTGCTAGTTTTGAAAGGGTTTTCTAAGTAATATATGTGTATTGTGTTTTATTTCTTTTCTATATTTTTGTAGTTTATTTTGAAATTTATTTAGTTTCACTATAAGAACTATTTTTACTAACATCTGTAGGGTTGGTGTGGGGTGAATTTATAGATGTGTCCAAGATTTCCATGTGTGGAGAAAGTCTAAAGGTGATTGCAAGCACTTTTTGGACTCATATGGTCACATGGAGAATGAAGACAAGAATATCATTATGTGTGATTGGCCTCACATGTGTGAGTGGGGTGCCAAATTTGGATCCACATGGAGGTGACCCATGATCTTGTCTAGTGGAAGATCTCTTTTTTTAACTTTTGGTACATGGTGAAAAATGCCACTATGGTTTGTATGACATCCCACTAAGTGTGGAAAATTTTATGCCACTATTGCATTCTCTTTTCCATCTCTCTCTTTATTTTAAATGCATAAATAATCATAAGTTTCCTCATTATAACTCATATTTTTAGAGGATCCATGCAAACTTGAGATTGCATGCTTAGAGGTGGGATCTTGGAGGCATTGTTATGCTTGGTTCACAACATGAATGCTTTACGTAGAATCATTGAGTGCTTAGTATGCTAGAACTAATGGATTTATTTAAGGAGATGTTGTAGAAGAAGATATTGATGTTGATTAATATGAAGTATAGAAGTTTCCATTTTGCTTGTGGTTTTTCCTTACACATTATAGGTTTTCTATGTAATATCTTGTGTAATGTGTTCCCTTTTTGTCTCTTTTGTTGTAGCTTGTTATTCCAAATTTTAATTACTTACACTGTATGATATATCTCATTAATCTAACATGTAGTATCAAAGTTTTATTCCTAACATTTGGTATCAAATCCATGGTGAAAAATTCCATGTGTGAGTGTTTTTTATTGTTGGCTATTTTATGTAGGTGGAATATATTGTGACAAGAGGAGAGACCAAGTTGGAGATTAAAGAAGAAGAAAAAGGTTTTATGGTAGGTATCATTATGTGGACCAAGGTGGAGTATCTCTTGGTGAAGATCATATTATCTTCATGTTGCTGAAAAGAAGCCCACATATGAGTGGAGGATACGCTGAAAAATCTTTGCCAAATAAGTCAATAGCCTACATAGTGTTCTTATTGATAATGAAGCAATTCTACAACTTGAGGAGCATTATGGTCTCCTTTGGAGGAGGTTTAAGATAAGACATGGCCTTTTTGTAGTTCTTGAAAACAAATAGAAGGGGTGTATGATGTGGTATCCTGATGACCACCTCTTGTTAGCTGAGATGTTGAAGATAAAAAATCCTTGCAAAGGAAGGAGGTATAGAGAAACCTAAAATTGTACCTATTTTGAAGTAGTTGAGGATGAAGAAGATGAAGATGTAGATGAGCAAATGAGACATAGTGTTCTAAGAAGGAGAAGGCCTTGTGTTTGTACATGTGGTAGAGCAGTGATGCATTTTAGATATATTTTTTGGTAAAAAAACTTAGTAGGTGCATTGGTACATTGAGTAGTGTGAAGACTTCTCTAGAGCTATTATTGGTCCACTTATTTCATGTTTGGCATGGTTGGTAGCTAAAAGCTACATGAAAAAAAACAAATGAGACCTATTATTCCCAAAAAGAGAAGGTCAGTGTTGACCATATAACTAAGGGTGATAGAGTGTTGTGGATATGGTTGTGGCATTGGTCAAGTAGACTAATGAATGGATTAATAATAGAGGCACATGAGTTAGTGTTTTGGAAATATTTAGTAGAGAAAAATACATTTGAAATATGGGATCAAAAACTTGGTAGGTGAAGTAATGCACTAATTAGCATGATGATCTCTCAAGAGCTATGATTGGTCCAGTGAATGTGTGCTATGTTGATAGCTTTGATGGCTATACGTAGAAGTCTAGTTTTGAATTCTGTGAAATCTTCTCTCCTCAATACTATTAAGAGTGTTGCATTCACTAGTTACTATTCAAGGAGTTGGAACAACATTATTCCTACATGGTGATCTCTATTAGGGAGAGATAGATACAATGATGAGGCAAAGTTGTTACTGGTTTACATGTTAAATAAGTCAATGGATAGGTTTGTGTAGGTGTAGTACATGTAGTACAAGATATTATGTACCTTTATGGAGAGCCAAAGTATTTATCAAATGTTGCTGCTATGTGTTGTTGACATGTTAGAAGTAGGCCCAAATATGATTATTGGTGTGATGGCTCAGTGACAAGGATGCAATGAAGGTGGTAGGAGGAGCAAACCAAGAATGGATATGCACAAGGATGGGAAAAAAGGAAGTACCCCACTTCTTGAATTGTGAGTTATCTTTTTAGGAGCATCGAATAATAGAGGAGAAGACATATTTTTTCTTGTGTATTGGATTCATCAAGAGTAGGAAGACTCATGATGCCATGGTGAGAACTAAACCAAATATTCCTAAGCAATGGGAGTTATGAGTCATTCATGATAGAATTATAAATGGAGGATTTGTCTATGGAGAAGTGTGAGTGTCTTTAGGTGCTACAATCTGATATAGAGGAGTAGATGTTGATAAAGCCGATCAGGATATAGAAGTTTTAATAGTGAAATAAAACTTCTACTGGGTTTGTGTTAGGATAGTAGTGGGCATTGATGGAATGATAGTTTTAGAATACTCAGGTGTGGTAAAATCTTGTGTATATTGAATTCAATTTGGATAATGTTAGGATGTGAAGTCATTATTCATGGTGATGTGACATGATGGTGATGTGGCTAGTTAGTGATGTGACTTATGGGTGATGTGGCTAATTGGTGAAGTGGCCTAGGCCCATGAAGGCCTATTTTAATGATCAAGTTGATGTGATGGGAGTGGGGTGTAGTACTCAACCAAGGCACATGGGTTTGTCCTTAGTAGTCACCTGGTGTAAAAGATAAAAGGGTTGGTGTGGGTCACATTTATAGATGTGTCCAAGATTCTTATGTATGGAAAAAGTCCAAAGGTGATTTCAAGCACCTTTTAGACTCATGTGGTCACATAAATAATGAAGATAAGATCACTATGTGTGATTGGCCTCACATGTGTGAGTGGGGTGCCAAATTTGGAGCCACATGGAGGTGGCCCATGATCTTGTCTAGTGGAGGATCTTTTTTATTGACTTTTAGCACATGATGATAGACACCAATATGGATCACATAACATCCCACTAAGTGTGGTGCATTTTTGGCCACTTTTACATTCTCTCTCCCCCCTTTCTCTTTGTTGTAAATGCATAAATATGCATTATCTTCCTCATTATAACTCATCTTATTATAGGATCCATACAAGTTTAATCTTACATGCTTGGAGGTTGGATTCTAGAGGCATTGCTATGCTTGGTTCACAACTTGAATGCTTTAGATATAAGTATTGAGTGCTTAGTATGTTAGAACTAATGGATTTTTTGGAGGAGCTATTATAGAATAAGAGATTGATGCTGATTAATATGAATTATGGAAGCTGCCATTTTGCCCATGGTTTTTACTTGCACATTATAGGGTTTCCACATAATCTCTTGTGTAATGTGTTCTTTCTTTATATCCTTTTTTATAGCTTGTTATTCTACATTTTAATTACGTGTACTATAGGATATAGCTCATTAATATAACATGTAGTATCATATTTTTATTCCTAGCATCAAAACTAATCAAAAGCTTCATAAAAGACAAGTATTAAATGCATTACATGCCATTTTCACTTCTTACTTACTCTATTTTGTGGGTTTCATAGGAAAGCTTGGGAGAGCCTGACCTAATCAGAAGGTGCCACATTATCAAGTTATCAAAGTAGCTAATCCACAAAGCTATCAGAGATGTTAGAGCTTAGGAAAACTTGACCTAATTAGAAGGTTCCACGTCATTGAGTTATCATAGAGGTCAGTCCCTAGACCTATTAGAGATTTTAGAGCCTAAGAAATCCTAGCCTAATCAAAAGGTGCCACATCACCTAATTGTTAGAAAGGCTAGTCCTTAGACCTATCAAAGATGTCAGAGCTTGGGAGAGCCCAACCTAATTAAAAGGTGCCACATCAATGAGTTGTTAGAATGTCTATTTACCATACCTATTATAGATGCCAGAGCCTATGATAACTTGACCTAATTAGAAGGCACCACATCACCAAGTTTTTAGAGTGGTTAGTCTATGGACCTATTAAATATGTCAAAGCCCAAGAGACCTTAACCTAATCAAAAGCTTCCACATCACTAAGTTGTCATAATGGCTAGTCCCTAGACCTACAAAGATATTAGATCCTAGCATAACCTAGCCTAATTAAAAGGTTCCATGTCTCCCAATAAGGTAGATGGTCTAGTGGCCACCTAAGGCCCTAGAGAGTTAGAATAGGGTACATATGAGGCCAAAGAACCAATCGTAAATTACCACATGTGCTCAAGCAACACCTCACCCTTCCTAAGGGTATGAAATAAAGTACAAATCCATGCCTACATGTTGATCATTAACATGAAGATTAATGAGAAGATGATATGTGGTATAAAGAAAGAATTAATCAAGAATCTTCCAAGGGATGTGACAACATGCCTACCATGCATTGGGAATTAATAAAACATAAATTTAGACCTGATTGGATATATTCAAGACATCCCATTGCCATTGATAAATTTGGATGGTAGTGGAGGATCATGGGGTCTAAATTTAACTCTAGATTTAGAAGTAAAGAGAGGAAATCCAGCCACCAACTCAAATTTGAATTCACAACAAGTGAGCTACCAAATAAAATTAATATAGGGGATTGTGTGTGTGTATTTATAAATGCTTTAGGAAATCCCACTAATGATTACCATTCTATATGTTTAAGATCACTCCAACTCTTAGGTTTCTAATCTTTTAGATTACCCCTATGTTTTGTGCCTCATATGCTCAGAGCCTTCCTATTAAACCTCTATCCTACTACTATGGCTACATCCTCTTCAAAACCAAAGGCTGAGTCTTAGTACTTAGATACCATATTCCTAACTGGCTTGACAAAGTTCAATCACTAGAATGATGTGTTCAAATTAATCAAGAAAGTGTCAAGAGACTCTCACTTGATGATGGCCAATAAGTGAAATTTGAGGATGTGCTTAGGTCTTAAAAGAAAATAAAAATTCATAGAGCCACACATAAGACAAAGGAATTTCCCTATACTAAATTATTTGGTAACCTCCTCACTACCATCTGAGTTTAGGATGGGGTCCATGATTGGTTGTGTTCACCCAACTCTTAGCACCATATTGTTGATATATTTGAGAACAATTACAAAGTGTATTAATCCCTCCCAAATTACAACTTCTCTTATGATGTGATAGTGGTAAAGGCCTTAATGGATACCTACAAAATATATGATGTCCTAAAATAGTAGGATGAGAACCTAAATGCTAAATGGGTTAACAAAAAGGACATAAATACATATAAAGTCCATACCTTCCAAGAGGAAGTTTGAGTAGGCATGATTCTATTGAACTTATTATTTAAGGCCTACGATTGATTTCATGTTAATGAAAGGTGCCCCTCCTCCATATGATCCTCACACACTTGAAATTTTTGGACATGGGAGGACTAATCAACTTTAAGTTGGTTAATGCCATGATGAACACCTGAGCTAGAGGCAATTTATATATGATGAGATACCTTGTGGACATAGTCTATGGGATGCTCTCCTTCAAACCTTCAACATTTCCAACATGGGTTATCAAGTGATTGATGGTCCATGTGGTCTTCTACAAACTATATGGCGACTAGTTCTATAACCACATTTGGGACATCTATGAGTACTTCTATTTGGTGGCCTACAACATGATTAATCATTCCTTGATGCCTCAAATATCACAAGTAATTTGGTAATCCATCACTACCATTGTGGATTATTGGTAATAAAGAGAAGACATTATGATCTAAATTGTGGGTATACTTAAAAAACCCCTTTAATTATCATATTTCATCTTAGATCATTTGGTAGAGAAGGATATCACTTACCAACTAGTGGAGTGTATCTTTGGCTTTTATATAGGCTTCCAATAGAAGGTGTCCCCATTAATCTTGATCACTATCAGGTACCATATGCATAAAGCCTTACCTTCCCTCTAAAATATGGTTTCCAGGTAGGACTCCTTCATCCTAGCATGAGCTAAACTTTGGCATTAAGACCCCAAGGGGATGATCAAATCCCACTTGGTGTGGTATTCGGCCTACCTTAATATCAACTATGGTCATCAAAGAAAGGATGATGATGAACTAAACTTAGATGTCACCAATGACCATGAGGTATTGTCTTAGATCACATTAAAGAATAAAAATAAAGGGGAAAAGATTTACCAAGCCCATCTATTCCCCCTCTAGCTCCTACTCAATCTGTGGAAGATCCAACACCAACTCCTCCTACTATCTCTATAAGGATTTTAGAGGGAATTCTTCCACATTGTCTTATTCATGATCTAATTCTAAATCAACCTCCTTGAATGGGTCCTAATCCTTATGTCCCAAATCCACCTATGCCTCCTTAAGTCACTCCTCATTCCCCAGCTTCACCTCTACCTCCTTTGATATCTCTAATAGTTTAGTTATGACTAGGTCAGACCCATATTAATTAATAACAAGCATGCCAAGTGCATCCAACTCAACCACCAACATCTCAATCCTAGATCACATAGACCTTGAGGTTCGATGTGATTGATAATTTGAGGGTGATCTTAGAATGAGGCTCCCAATAGGCACTATCACAAATTCCACCCATTACACCTCCTATCTCTTCCATCTCCCTTTCACCCCTCAATACCACCACTTTTTAACTCTAGTGGTACCTCCTGTTTTCCCCATTACACCTATCCATAATTTAACCAAGTAAATTTTACCTCAGTCCTCTTGATCATCCTTACCTCTTTTCTCTCCTCCTCTCTATCCATTTCATAACTTGGAACCCTCCCAGTGCCTTCTTTGGGTTTGCCTTTAGTTCAAGTACCATTAGATGCATATTCATCAGTGATTATGGTTTCAACCATTAGAATCATACCATAGTAATAATAACTATCTCAGTGCCCCATTTAGTCATCCTGATGCCTCCCTTAGTAGTTATAATTTCTCCACTATCAACCCTTACATTTCTCACTATTTTAGTCAGTCCTTCCACTATAACATCTAGAGTTGACCAAGGTAAGAGGCCCAATAAAAAGTAGAAGGTAGATCACACTCTATCTTCAATTTGAAGACCTTTTGTTCCAATCCAACCTCCTCTATTAGCCTTAATAGTTCCTTTAGCCCCAGTTGTAGCACCATGGTGAATTACTCCCCAGGCCCCTCTTTCCATTACCAAGGGCACCATGGGATTTGATTTTGATCAAATAATCTCTTCCTTTATATTTAATGACCCTTTTTTGGGGGTAATTCCCACTCAAGTGAACATGAACCATGAATATTGGTGGGCACAATTGTTCCCATGGGCATCCCCTTTTGTCCTTCCTCTTTTCACTCCCATGCCCACACTACCTACACTACTTTCTTTGTTCACCCCCTCTACTTTATCCATTTCCAATCCACCTCATCCTTCACCATCACCACCTCTTGTCCATCCCTCTTACACCTCACATAACCTAGGGAATGGTCCCAAGGTCATAAGCACTAGAGATGGCTGCCTAGGGTGACCCATATGTACAATGGAGCTTCAACCAAACTTTAGGGAGTATGAAGAGGACATTAAGCTAGAGGTTTAGCCAAAAGGGGAACTTAATGGTTTGGAAAACCCATCAGTTTCTATTCTCCCTCACTAAGGTGAGGATTCTCAATAGGGAATAAAATATGGCTGAATACCCACTCTTCATTCTCTGGGCAACTCATGATATGTCAAAAAAGTTTCTCAAAGACATGTAAAGCTAGGTTAAAACCTTAGAAGCCCAAGTGAAGAGTTATTTTCCTATCAAACTAATTGGGAAAGTTAAGGACACCCTCTTGCTAATTTTGTTAGTTATTAAGAGGGAAAAGGAGACTCTGACTGAGACTAATGTGCTTATTCAATAGACTCAGGCTTATTTAGAGAGGATTGTAAAGATAAATATAAAGTGTTAGAATCTATAGGTGCTGATTGACAAAGGCATGATCCTAGAGTTAAAACTAATGCCATCCTCAGACTTGGGGTTGTATCAAATATATGCTAGGAACATGAAGGCTAATATGGAAGAGTGGTTGGTCATGGCTCATATTATAACTAGACCCTTAAAAGAGGGTAGGAAGAATATATTGACCTACTTCAAGGAGGTCAATATCTCTATGCTATTTCACTAGGATGAAACCCTACTAGATCAAGGATAATTTGGAGTCTACTTGGTCAATTCAACTAGGTCATGAGGGAGAAGGTGACCAAAGTAAACATGGAAGGGACCTAGGTAGTGCTATAACTATCAACATAATCCATGATGATCATTAACCAAGTTTTTTGGGTCTAGGTGTCAATGAAATCACCCTTCCAAGTCTACCAAAGGCTAGTGACTCAAGATGAGGTGATATTAGAGGAGCCCCCAATGAACCTTACTAAGCTAAATAAGGAATTCAAGCTTGTATGATTTGTATTAGAGGTTAGAGATGAGAGATTAAAGTAGTTGGGAGCCAGAACTTCACAATTGCCTCCATGTATCAACTACATGGTCCCTCATAGATCTTTTGTGGGTTTAGGGGATTTATTTATTTTTAATTTTAAATTATGGTTGTAACTATTATGAGTGGCCATCATGGCCCAATATTAGATCCTCATGATATTTGGAGGTGAGCCCCATCCTCATCTATATAAGATAAAGCTATATTATAATATAGGGGTCGATAAAAAATTGCTTGAAAGTGCTGTCAATTTACAGTTAGGATTTCACCTATTTATTCCTTCATCTCTTTGGACTATAGAGTTGGTTGAGATTGATTATTGTAACAACACTCACTTTTTAATGAATACAATTCCTATTTTATGCAAAGGGTTTGTTTTGTGTCTCAATTATCTTTCATCTTCATTTTCAAATGTTTGTCAATGCTAGATTAATTGGATTGATACTTTGTTACTTTATGTGTGCCATTATTATGATGTGCTTATCTATTATAATCACTATGTGAGTTCTCTCATTTCTCTTTTGTAGTACTATTAATTTTTGTGTTAATCTATAAATTACCATAGGATGTTTATATGTAGTTTACTATAAACTCCCAATACTCATATTTAGTGAGGGCTCATATTTGAGGCATAATCTCACTTTCCTTAGACTCTTCCCACTATGTGTTCTTGGAGGTAGAAATTTAATGAAACTTAGTCTATAGTGGTATAACTATGGAAAGGTCACTTGGTTAAATAATCAATGCATTGAATCATTCTAGACTTGGAGGCTCCCATTTCTACCTTACTCTCCCTTCCTTTTTGTATTTTTTTTCTAAGATTGAACTACCCTTTCCCCTTTTGTTTAGAAAGATAGTGTCATAATAATCTAACTCCCATAATAACCTTTGATAATTATACCCATGTGTAATAATTTCATATTAAAATTTTGGTTGTAATAATACATATCTTGGAGATTATTCACACAAATTCCATTTATGAATTCAAATACCCGTAGTCATGCCCTGGGTTAATCCTAGATCAATCCTAAAATAGAGGATGAAAGTTCATAATTTCCCCATATTCCATTTTAGGGAATGCCCAATCTCATGGGCATTTCATGAATTGAGATAATTAGAGTTAATAATAGGGTATACAAGTTATTTTTGTATGTGTTGATGCCCAAGCCTATACCTCACTATAATTCAATGTTTGGGTAGAAGCGCCTCTTAAACTCTATCCCAAATGCTTAATGTAAATGGAATGTAAGTACATGGATGAATTTTTAAGCATATATCTACTTAATTTACATGAAAATATTTTTAATAAGAGTCTTTGGGATAGTGTTTTTAAACGTAGAGGACAACACAAACTTAAGTGAATTCCTTCCCTTGGTAGGATTCCTACCAACTTTATTAAAAAAATGAACATTAATATGTTTTGTTTCAGGTGTCTGATTGGTGAGGAGGTATACTTGCTTGTCAAAAGGTAATCTCCTCAATCCCTACTTATAAGTTTAAGATAGTTTGGGATGATATTGTAAATAATTCACCTTTGATTTCTCTTACTTTCCCTTCCATGCTTGTCTTTCTTTTCTATTTTATTGTTTAACTTATGTATAGTTTTCTTTCTTTTTTTTTTTTTTTCTATTTTTGGTGTTGGGTATGTCCCAACTATTTTATCGTATGGTTCCATGGCTATCAATGAAAGGTGATGAAGTGAAATAAATTTTATGTGAGGGTGCTTCCTGAGTTGTTTTGTTTATTTAGATATTGTTATTAGGTCAATTTTGAAGGCTTATACTACTATATGTTTTCCTTGAATTGTTTTAATTTGGTTGAGTTTGGGTAAAACTAGTTGGCTAATGAAGGTATCCTCCTAAAACCAAACCCAAATTTCATATTTTAAATTGTTTCTAAAGTTTTTTGGGTGAACCAACTATAGTAAAGGCCTAGGGTGAAAAATATACAGTTATACCTTTTATTGGCCATAGTGGTCTCCAACCTAAATGGGAGACCATAAAATAAAGAAAAAATAGAAAATAAAAAGTATAAAAGAAAATCAATTTTAGAAAGACTTAGTCTTGGGTGATTTAAGAAATATCTATTAGGGTTATGGACACCTAGATGTAAGTAGAGTAAGGCCTTGAGTGGCATAAAGAAAAACTCCATTGGGGCTATATATGCCTGGCTAGGAACAAAATAATGTCCAAGAAAACATTTCCAAGGTAGGATTCACTAGCTTTATGACTGAAGTCATTGTTGCTAATCTTAATAGATTTTATTAAATGGTAACTTAACTCATTTTCACACACTAGGTTAATGAATGTACTAGATTTGGTCACTTATATGCTTCCATCTTGTCCCTTATTGAATATTCTCTTATTCCATGCACTATCTTAACCAATAATTTTAGGTTTTTTAACTATTTATTTATTTCAAAATACTTAGGAGTATTTTCTAGTAGAGTAACTATTTATTGTTGCTTACACAACATAACCTAATTTCATCACTTAAATCATGGAACCTATTTTTTCTCTAGAGTCTGGTATTTTGATTTAATCAAGTATGTGCCTTGGGACTAATTAATATGTTGATCTGATTTGGAAAGAGCCTCTGGGGTATGCTACAATCACCCTAATTTAGCTCACTTTGTTGTTCTAACCAAGTATAAACTTTAAATGTTTATTATATATACTTGGTATAAGTGTGACTACATCTAAGGCTTAATTGATATAAATATTTGAATTTTATTAAATATGACAAGTCTTGATCTATTTGAGATCATATTTTTAATTGATTTAAAGTTTCTATTTTTGGACCATTATGCCTCAAATTTGTGTAAGTTATCTAAAATTTTAAGAGTTTTCATGACCTTTACTTTAGCTACTGAGTCTATATATTCTCCTTTTTAAATTAAAATGGAAAAAATTTTATATAGATTTTATGTTCAAACTTAGTCATTTTATTCATGTTGGACTGGCTGGCTTGAAATTGGTGAAAGGTTTGCCTTTATTCATTTACATTGCCTATCTTTTGATCTATTAATTAGTTATTTTTTGAAAAATTTAATATTTTAAATCTAATAGATATGATATTTTTTATAGACTAATAATCACTTCATATCATATGAGTCTCTATAGAGGCCCAAAGCTGCCAAGTGTTAGTCACTTGCTTCTTCAGGCCATTTTAGGACTTAGGAATTTTTATCTAAGTATTTTAGCCCCCAAGTAAGTGGGATGAAGACACATTTCCAAATATCACTTCATCACTTCCCTAGGTCCTTTACAAATTTAAAATAGGTCTCTAACCACCTAAAAGCTTGGGATCCTAATAGGTGTCATTATTTAGGCTCCTCACTTAATTGTAACTTTTAGATATGCAAACCTAGACCAAAGACCTTCTAGATGTGTGATCCCACTTCACTATGGCCCTAATATAATTTATATTATTTTGATTAACACCCAAGTTCTTGAATGCATGGTATGTTAACATATGACAACATCTTATTTCTCCACTCCTCAAGAGTGGTCCATGATGGAAAAATTTTAATCACCAATTAAACTAACATAGACAAATATCTAAACATATAACCTAATATTAAAATATGGGGAAATAATTTGGTTTATAAAATAATCTACTTCATTAATTTTCAACCCATAGTGCATCTAGCTTTAACAAGACATCGGCACTATTTGTGCAATACTTGTTGAATAGTATCAGATGTAGATAGGAACACACTTTCATAAAGGAAAATACATGAATTGAAAGTACTTGGAAATAAATCACACTTGTAGGAAATAAATTAATTGAAATAAAATTATACTGAATGTAGTGGAAGATTCCTCTAATAAAGTAACAATCATTCAAACTCAATCAAACATTATAGGAATTAGTTACAATAATTTAGCTCAAACATATGTAGAATTCAAATAATATAAATAAATACTTGCACACCAATTATATTGAATATTCTAATGAGCTAGGTTATTTAATAAAACTCATCCTAAGGGGACCCTCCTCACTTGGGTTGAGTTCCAATCCTCCTATGAAGTTTTAATGCTTTTACTACTTCAAAATATTGAATTCATTTATAATCCTATATAAATTAAATATTACTATAAAAATGGTTACAAAGATAACTGTTTATAATAATGTTTTTTTTCAAACTTAAATTTTTTTATTGCTTTATTACCCATGGCCTAAGTCCCCACTACATTTTACATATATGTGTCCATCTGTTATTACCTAATAAGACATGCTAATAATACAAAATATAATTTAGGAATAAGTCTAATCAAGGTGAATGCTACCAGTAATGGACATAGGAAAACAAAATATGGAAATTTTTATTGAGAGATAAACATAAAAAAAATTGATCTAATGAGGAATATCCATTGCTAGCTTCCTTCAACCATAAAAATTAGATTTTGACATGAAAGATGCATTCTCCAACTTCTTCCATCATGAGCAACAGTCTCAAGAAATAGTTACAATTATTACAGGTCAAGATAGGATGTTGTCACTTTCTATGGGTTCAATGTGGTAGTATTGAAGTAGCTACAATCACATTTCTTGGTTTCTATAGGCTACCACTACCCAGAACACTACACAGTTGCTATGAGTTATCACTGCCCAAATTGCTATGAGTTGTAACTACCTATAACTGCTAGGATCTAGTCCTATTTACTTATATTATTTGAACACATAAATTATAAATAAACCAACATTTTAAAGATAACCATAAATAATATTAATCACAAATTAAAACTATTCCATTCATATAAACATAGATAATATATGCATCATGTTTCTCAGTGCTTAGTAGGAAAATATACAAGGTATGACTAAATAGGTTTAGCGACAGGAGGTTTAAAAAAAAGTTTTTAGGAGTTCAGAGTACACCAATTACATGAATCATCACACCCCCCAACTTAATATGTTTCTCTTCCTTGAGCAATAGTATTTTACATTTTAAGGGTGCACAACTATCTGAAGTCAAAAGGTTTAGATGCCCCTATCTTCTATTTACCATATAATCCATGGTGAGACACCATTTTATTCCATATCTTGTTTTCACTCTCTCATTAACTATTTATACCCCTATCAAATATTGAATAGGATACAAAAATGGTGGATGAAAAAAAGTGATAGCCAACAAGTTTGGTCCTTTTCTTCTTGCAATTTCAATACATGTGTGAACAAAATCAAGGGTAGATTTGAGGATTATATTTATGGAATGGTTATTTATTAAATTTAGGGGTAAGATCTTAACATATATTTATGAAATATCAATATATTTATTTCCATATTGTGGTTAACAATGTGATAAATTGGTTTTAAGCTTCTACTTGCTCTTTCATAAACCAAGAAGTAACCTCTTTCCTTTTCATCAAGGAAACCTATTTATGCACTATTTCCTCATGCTAAATAGCCTCCCATCTAATAATAAAAGTAGATTATTTTTATTATTCTCTATAATATTTCAAATCTTAACCCATTTTATTCTCATTTATTAAATATGAATATAAATATTTAAGTAAAACATATTTTACATAAAGATTGGGGTTCCATTCCGTAGTATGGGGGATATCATAATTATGTATATAGAAATCACATAATTGAGCTTGTACCTCAGGAGTGTTAATTTTATATATATCAAATAAATATTGAGGATCTATTACTAGGTGGG
This sequence comes from Torreya grandis, assembly GCA_037957365.1. Classification (NCBI taxonomy): domain Eukaryota; kingdom Viridiplantae; phylum Streptophyta; class Pinopsida; order Cupressales; family Taxaceae; genus Torreya; species Torreya grandis. The sequence continues at coordinate 3,046,437 of JARHVA010001396.1, forward strand.
GTATATTATAATAAACCCTCATAAAATGGAATTTTAGCCATTTTTATTTGAGGTATATGGAATAAACTTGGGAAGGTGGTTTACAATTTAGTAACTAATATGTTAACTAAGCCAACTCTTCCAATTTTTATTCTAGTTTAATGATTTGTTTTGAATCCTCATGGAATTTATTTTTCAATTTTTTTTATCCTTCTTCAATTGACCATAATATTTAAACTAATTAAATTTTTCAATTTGAAACTGCTCATCTCCTCTTAGATACATTTCAAAGAAAAATAATGCTTGGTCAAGTTTATTTGTTTGCATATAAATATATGTAATATAATATCAATGATAATAGTGTCATGATGATCTTGAGATATTGGCTGTTCTCTAATACATGTTGTGGACTGGGACTCAGTTGGTATAACTGGGTCTTAAAACTATGAAGCCACATCTGCCAATGTGTCCAAGCTATTACCATGTTTAAATATGTTAAATTTTATCCTCAACAACTCAATTTAACTAATAACTTTCCCTAGGGTATAAAATTTAGTTTTTTACAAAAATATAGGGATTTGTTGTTCTCTAACTACATACTATGCTTGAATATATTCATCTCCTCTTCTCATGTTCCCTTCAACTGATTGCTATACATGTTCTCTTTCATTTGAATCTAGAGATTTAGAATAATGGGAAGTAGAGTATTCTTCACTATTAATATTATCTATGGAGGTGTTAGGTTCTCTGGTTTCCATTTTCTCTTCTAATGAAACCCTAATAATATGAATTATATTGGGGTTTTTTTAAAGTATATTTCATCAAGGGCTTGCATCTTAGTCTATGGGACCTTCTCCTATAAACTTGTGTAAATTTATCCTTGGGATTATTAACAGGATTATGAGTTAGAGGAGCATCTTCCCTTTGTGATTAAGATGAAGAAGATTAGATGAGTATCTTTCTATTTCTTCCTCTTGTATGCATTCCACTTGTCTCTACTGTAGGATCCTTTAATTGTTCCCTTATATATTATTGAGTTGCCTTGGTGGATTCTTCTTTTTAGCTACATCCTCTTCTTTTGATTCTTCTTCTTCTAACTCTTCATCTACCTCTATTTCTTATTATTCTTCACTTATTTCTTCTTCTACCTCCTCCTTATCATTTACTTCCTCCAATGGTATTTGTAAAAATCCTTCCCAAGCCAAGTTGGTTTACTTCTATTTAGACATCTTTGAATAATTAGATTAATGAGGTAGTGATGGGATAATGACTTTGGTTTACCTTTTTGATAATCCTTAAAAATTATTTTTAACATATTTGATAAATATTTGGGCACATTTATCTTAATGTTGTGCCTCAAGTGATTGAGAAATTTAAAATGAGTAGCTTATAGCATTGAGTGTCTCCCTTCACAAGTAAAGTATTTAAAAATGAATAAGATAAGTTGTGCCCATACTTGAGGTAGTGAGAGATAGAGTGTTCCATATTTGGAAAAAGTTAAATACCCATTTCCTTTATAGAAGATTCCTATCTCAATTTTAACACTAGCTCTTTACTCCTAGAGCTTCCCTATTTGTAGAAGACCAATTAATTGGCTTAATATATTATCAACAACCCTTATATGCAATTCTTTCCTAGTAGAATTATTTTCTTCAAATGTGATAGCATACTCATTTGGAACCCCTTGATTATACCCACTTAATTTATAGAACTATGAAAACCAACCTATATCTTTAAAAATAGTGGTGACATCTAATTACTCCAATAATGGGGTGAGATTTATGTGTTCCCTTAGAACACAATCTCCTCCCATAGTGGCTTAAGGATTTTTATAGTAAAACAAAATCATGAGGGTTTTGCAGGTGTGTAAGGATAACAAGCCATTTATCTTCTTGCATGATAACTATTATTTATCTCAATATTTCTAATTATGATTGCATATTTAATTCACCATTTAATACATACTAAAAAGCATGTAGCTATATTAAATGCATTTATGGCAACCCACTCGACTATATTAGCACTCACCCTCAAGTTGAAGACATAATCGAAGATCCATACGATAAAAAAGGGGAATGGATAATAGCGATGGAGTATTGGCAACATGATAACAAGGTTAATATGACATAAAGGTTGATGGGACTAGTAGCCAAAGTGGATTTGAATTGTCATGGGATATGACTATAGTAATAATGTCATAATTAGGTTTACATGATAACATAATTATGACTATGTTTATAGAATTAAGTATGATTACCTTGGATAAAATATCATGATTACCTTTAACGAGTATGCTACTTCATTATGTAAAGTTGTGCCAACACTAAGAGGGAGTGTTGGAGATAGAAGACATGGAATAAGTATGATTGGATCTTGATGAAGCATCTAAACCATATGAAGATGCGTATGTTGAAGTTTTGACGTCCAATAATCTTTAAAAATGTGGTGGTGTGCATAGGTCTACTATTTTTGATGTCCAATAAGGGTGATATGGATAAAGAAGCCATGAAAATATACTATCCTATAGTGGGTTATCCATCTTCTAAAACAACATATACTTATGGATTTGGGTGTACTTTCTATCATGTGAGAGGGATGAAATAGGTAAAGATAATTTCCATCTAGTTTCATCATGATTCCATCATCTATGAGTATATGATACTAGTGTTATAGTATGCAACATGCATCTTATAGAAGCTATAGGTTAGCTAGTAGCAACAAAATTGGCATCTTGTAGCAACTGAATTTTCATCCCATAGAAAATAATTTACAAATTAAGATTGCTTGTAAAGGGCTAAAAAAATATTTAAATTTTAGGAAGGGATGATAATCAAAAGGGACTTTGGAAAGGATGTTTTTATTAATTTGATTTGATTTTCTCTTTCTTTTGGTTTTTTTTTGGATGGTTAACAAGTTTATTTTCCATCAAGGATTTTTATATATAGATATTGGCCATCTAAGGATTGATTTTCTAATGAAAATTTATTAGTATTGGCTAGAAAACATGTATGAAAATTTTAACACATGCATCATAGTCAAAAATATTTCAAAACAAAGTCCCTCTTCTATTTATTGGAAAATCTACCTAAATATTCAAAATGAAATACACAAACCTAACATATTCACAAATGTACATACTAAATCCTTTTGAGAATTTTAATATATGAGAAAGGAAATATGAGTAAGAAAGTAAGTTTAATAGAATATAAAGTATTAACTATGACAAGAGAGAATAATAAATGAAAATAAGTGAGAAAAAGTAGATTTCACTTATATATTACATTCATTAACTTGAAATAAAATCACTATCAACTTAGATATTTGTTAAGAAAGAATAAATAAAATAATGATGTGAATAAATGAACATAATAACATTCACCCATAACTAAAGACAAGCTCAAGGTCTTACAATAGTTTAGATTTATTGATCTTATAGATAAAACACAAAGTTATTTTCATCTCCTTCCTTCAAAGTTCCATTCTTACAAATGATTAAAATGGATTTATAAATGATTTAGAGGCATGGAATCCTTCTATTTATAGGACATTTCAACCCTAGATACCATGAAACAAATTCTAAAAATATAATTTAGTTACACAATTCAAGGTGCATGTTGACATGTTCAATTTTCACATAAAACTAAAAATATCTTTGAACCAAAACACAACTCTTAGCCTATATAAAAGATCATGATAGAATGTAATTTTGAATTTACAAGTCATGGAGTATTCTCTGGTACTTTCTCCTCATTTCCTTATTCATCATCAACAATAATGACTTCCTATTGCATAGCTCACTATCATTTTTATTTATATTCCTCAAATTTATACAATATATTTTATAACTTATCATGATCTGGGACTTCAAAATGTTGATAAGGAATTTTGTCCTTTACCTGTAAGTTTATCATCTATTGAGGGATTTTATTAAAATTATTCAAGTCCTTGTCTATCTTATCAAAAGTGTTTTGAAAGCGCATAAAAATCTAAATTGATCCATAATTGAATGGAGTAGTAAGGCTAATTTCTTATTCAATAAATTATTTGAAAGAGCCTTGCATGTCTCCTATGGGAACTATTTTTCCTTCATCTCTGTAGGATGAGCCTTGGATTTTTTCAATAGCCTCATTGATTTCATAAATGGGGTCAACTGATAAGATCCTTGACTCCTTAAATTTGTGTAAGGATTATTTTATGATATTGATCCATAATTTTATCATCCCTATCAATTCAATTTTTTATCGTAAGTCATCTTATGTCAAAACTCCTTCACCAACCAAAACATGTTCATCTACCCTAACTAGGGCTTATAACCATGGTATCTAATTCTTCAGTTTTCTCAAATTTTCTCTATATTTAGCCTCTTTTTATAATTATATTATTTTTATTATTCCATAAAAGAGTAGATTTATATGGCCAAGGATATATTTTTATTCTCATGTTTAAGAAATTTCTAATAGCATTCTTCAATATCTCTCCCCATGTTCCCAATCCTTTTAGTTGATTGGAGAGTCTTGGTTTTTGGTGTGTAATTTTGAAGTTACAACTGAGTTGGGCTAGCTAGTCTTTGTATCATAAAGGTAAGTTAGTCCAATTTATATTTCAAATGATATTTTATGGATTTATAATAATCAAATATTTTTATCAATGAGCCAATGGTATTGTACACATCCTCCTTCAAATATTTATGAGTAGGCTTGCCTAGGTGAACACATGAAACCTAGTGATACATAGATGTGATCTCTTCTTTCAACTTATCAAGAAGAGTAATAACAATTTAAACATACCTCTCACCTTGATCATTTAAAACAACATGAGAAAACTTTTTGCGTTTTGTAGGAGTTTGAGGATTTAGTGGAATAAGAGTACTGAAGTTGATTTCCAAAGGAGGAACAATCTTATTCCTCTTTTTTACTATACCACTTAACCATTGAGATGTCCCAACATATACCTCATTTTGAAGTGATGATCATCCTATTTGAACTTTTTCCTAAACAACAAGAGTCTGATCTACCTCCATTTTCATTTTTTCCTTCATCTGGGAAAGAGATATTATCTGTACTTCCATAGGCTCCTAGGTGTCTAATTCTTCTTCTTCTTCCTGAATGACATGTAAATAACCCAAGTCCTTTAAATAAGTTTATACTAACCCAAAATATATTTATTTTCTCAAAGAATTGATTCAAAGGCATTTTTTTGAAATTACTTAAGGAAGAGCTTATTTCTATTTCTCTGACGGAAGAGGATCCACTATTAGAGGAGTTTCCTTAAGATCTAGAAATGGGGGATCTACACTTATGAATTACAACGTGATATTCTTAATAAATCCTTGTGAATGAACCACATTTTTAGGCATCTTTCTCAACACTATCAATATTCCAAGAGTAACCTTTCTACCAATTGAATTTTTGAGATTGAAATTCAAGGGTTTCTTTTCAAATCAAGGTCCCCTATAGTGCTTAAAGGTGCGACTAGATCTGATGCATATTTATAATTTATTGGATAAAGAGGGGGGATATTATTAGTCTTCAACATTGGATGAATTTGAGCATGTTGTACATCAACTCCCTTAATATCAAGCCAAACCAAAGCCCTTCTAAATACTCCATGAGTTTTAGGCTCTAAAGACATATTCTCTATTTAAATCTAATAAAATCTTGGGATAGGTGCATTTTTTGATACCTTATGAGAAGTAATTATCATCTATTACCTCACCATCATATTTAATATCTAAGTCATCTATAATATCTACAATATTGAACTTATTTACCTGATCTAACATGAAATGGGTATAGTCAAGAAGCTTGACTTCCCTTTCATCATCACAATCCATCCAAAATTCCTCATAATAGGGGACATGTTTGAATGACCTGATCAAAGCACGATATGTTATTCCTCTTATATCAAATAAAGGGAGACTATGAATGTTTGGAAGGTGACTAGTGCCGTGTCTATTTCTATTGATTTAGATTTATGTAGCATTATATAAGTATATTTTCCAATAGTCATTAGAACGTGGATGCTGACATATTTATGTTTATAAACCAAAATATTGTGTGTCACCATAAACTACAAAACTAAATCAATCAAGGCCCATATATCATCTATGAATATTTGAAGTACATAAGGGGTATAGTCACATCTACATACCTTGATATAAGATAAGGTAGGGAACTCTACGAACCAACCACCCCATCTTGAAATATCTATAGAGGTGGTAATAGAGAAGAGCATATTATAAGGGTCTTCCTATAATGTTTGAATGACTAATTAAAGGAAATCATGATTGACATGAAGAAATCTTTTAGTACTTTCACTTATCATCAATTGGTGATAATATTCATATATTTGAGAAGCTGACATTAGACCCACTATAGACAAGCCAATGTAAAATATACTTCATGTTATAGAATAGAAGAGATATGACATATATAAAAATTATGGGTGGTAATCACCTCACACATCTATCTATGAATTGAATCAATGATCAATTTGGCCTAGTTGATGTACTCTTTATTGGCATGAATGCTCAGAATGTATTGAAAAATCCACTCATTGTAATATTTGGCCACTGGATTTTAGACCACCTTATTTAGGAGATTAACAATGTCATTTATTTAAAGCTTAAAATTCTATTGGGCATTCACCTTAGGGACCCTTAAAATTCATATATTTGAGAAGCTAACATTAGACCCACTATAGACAAGCCAATGTAAAATATACTTCATGTTATAGAATATATGAGATATGACATCATATAAAAATTATGGTTGGTAATCACCTCACACATCTATCTATGAATTGAATCACTGATCAATTTGGTGTAGTTGATGTACTCTTTATTAGCATGAATGCTCAGAATGTATTGAAAAATCCACTCATTGTAATATTTGGCCACTAGATTTTAGACCACCTTATTTAGGAGATTAATAATGTCATTTATTTAAAGCTTAAAATTATATTAGGAATTCACCTTAGGGACCCTTAAAATTCATATATTTGAGAAGCTAACATTAGACCCACTATAGACAAGCCAATGTAAAATATACTTCATGTTATAGAATAGATGAGATATGACATCATATAAAACTTATGGGTGGTAATCACCTCACACATCTATCTATGAATTGAATCACTGATCAATTTGGCCTAGTTGATGTACTCTTTATTGACATAAATGCTCTAAATGTATTAAAAAATCCACTCATTAGAATCTTTGTCCATTGGATTTTACACCACCTTATTTAGGAGAGTAACAATGTCATTTATTTAAAGATTAAAATCCTATTGAGAATTCACCTTAGGGACCCTTAAAATTTAAGGCATGGGCTTAGTAATCTAGTGTTTATTTAGAGATCTATGATAATCATCCTTATGATTATCATGAAATTGTTGAGACAAATCTGGGTAAATTTACATAAAGACTTTATGATCATGAATCTTAAGCATCTCCTTAATGTATTTAAGACTAAGCCTCAATATGAATAATTATTTTAGAGTGATAACCCCTCTCTTATCTTTTACATAATGAATTGTTAGGGTCATGACAAGTTCTAGGAACTACATGAAAACTAGAAACATAATAGCTTGAGGAAGGCCATTATCATAAATTATTTATGTCCAGTCCTTAAAAGACAAATTTATTATTTTATATAAATCTTCCATATCTATATGACCCATGTATGTGTCAATGACATGGTCTATGTTTGATTCTATGTTGGAATGGGGTATAACCCTTGGAATTGGTACTTCATCTCACTCACCTTTTCCTTCCCTTTCTTCTTGGGTGTTCCAAACATTTACTAATAGTAATCATGAATGGGAGAGAGGGCCATAGGAAAGTAAAGTATAAAGGGGAATGAGGGTATGAAAAAATAATGGTATATGGAGGAGAGGTAAAATTAATATATTATAGTGCATTAGTGGAGTTTTGGTGCATGGATATTGGGAAAGCCTGATGTCAGGGTTTTAGGGGTGAAGAGTAGCATAAAAACCTAAATGTAGGGAGAGATAAAAACTCTAACATTAGGGGTTGAAAGTTTCATTTTAGTTAACAAATCCTAATGTGAGGGAAAATGAAAAGCCTAATGTTAGGGTTTAAGGTGTATGAATCAAGCACCAAATCCCAATGATAGGAGTGCTAAAAACTTTGACATTAGTGTTTTGAGGGTGTGAAGCAAGTATGAAACCTTGATGTATAGTTGGTGAAAAGCTTTGATGTTGGAGAGGGAATACAAGTTTCCAAGGGTTTTAATAAGAATCTTGATGAAGTGATAATTATCAAATGACATGCAACAAATGAATACTTGAATAACAATATGTGTTAGATGGTGGAGCCTAATCTTATTAGAATGGCTAGAAATGTCCCCCCCGCCCCCCCCCCCCCCCCCCCCCCCCCCCCCCCCGCCTCCCCCCCCGCCCCAACTATGGTCACCATGGGGGTCCTAGGGGGAGGAAAGCATAATTGAATCCCTTTGGTAGGGGTAACACACCTAAAGCAAAATTTTGTGAAAAATGCATTGTAAAATACTTTAGTTTCGTATTAAATCTAGACCATTCACTATTAGGTCACATATCTAATATTAGAAATTATGTTTGTGCATTTTTTCCCTAATATGTAACCCTCCTTTGATATGAGGGAATTATAATCATGGTGATGCACTGTGTGTGAGAGAAGAGGCTATTGTAGTGGATGTATTGTAGGTTTATCCCTTCATTTGTTGGACTAAACAAGAGAAGAACTGGATGTTTCTATGTGGACATAACCATATTGGGTAAACTACATTAAATTTATGTCTCTTTTATTATGTTTTCTACATTTTATTTCATTAATATTTATCTATGTTCTATATTCCTAACAACTGGTATAAGAGTTGAAGGTTTATTTGGTAGATAAAATCATAGGAAAAGAGGGAGCCTAGTTTGAGTGGGAAAAATGGTAGAAGAAGGCAAGTTTAAGGTTGAGAAGTTCAACAACCAAAAATACTAGCTATAAAAGATGCAAATATAAAAGTATCTATATCAGAAGGATATTTTCCTAACATTGGGTGGAATATAAAAGAAGAGAGCAGATATGAAGGTTGAAGAATGGGAGGTATTAATATAAAGACACTAGGAACAATATGACTATGCCTAGTAACATAGATGGCCTTCAATATTTCAAAATAAAAGATAATAGAGGATGTGATAAAGGCATTGGATAGAGTGTATGAAAAAATCTCAACCTCCAATAAGGTATTTAAAATGAATCATTTATTTAATATGGAAATGTCACAAGGTGGGTTTGTTGTTGATCATTTAAATGAATTTAACATAGTCACAAATCAATTAAGCTCTGTAGGAGTAAACTTTGATGATGAGGTTAAGGATCTTTTGATTATGTGTTCATTACTGTAAAGATGGAATGGTTTGGTCATGATTGTGAGTAATTTTGTCTCTGGCTCAAACAATTTAAAGTTTGATGATGTTATTGGTGTTATTATTAGTGAGGAAATGTGATGGAAAAGCATAGGTGAGACAAAAGGTAATACTTTCACTATAAAGAATAGGGGAAGAAAAAAGGATAGAGGAAAGGGTCCAAGGAATTGTGGGAAGTATAATAAGGGTAGATCCAAATCCCAAGGAATGTTGGTGTGCTAAATTTTTAAGAAGAAAGGACACCTAAATAAAGATTAGTGGTTTTGAAAAGGAAAACAAGGAGATAGAAAACAAGATAAAAATTAAGAATCAAATGTAGTAGGTGATGTGTTGTAATATGATTTAATCCTTTAATTATATAATATTAATTATTCTTTGGTGTTATATTTATGGGCTTCATTTCAAGTTACACTCCATAGGAAATATTTTCAAGACTATGTTTAAGGTGATTTTGGATAGGTTTATTTGGGTGATGGTGAAACTTGCAAAATTTTTAGAAAGGATAAGATATAGATAAAATTATAAAATGGAAAAAATAGTTGTTAAAATAGGTAATGCATGTTCTTGAGTTAATAATAAATATAATTTCAATAGGGTAGTTGGGAAGTGAGGGATGCAAAGTTATATTTACAAAAAAATCATGAAAGGTCACTAAAGGATCACTGGTAATAACAAAATGAGAGAAGGTAGGTGCATTATATTTATCTACTGGTAATGTTGAATCTTATATTTCTTTAGATTATAAATTAATGGATACAAAATTATGGCACCATAGACTTGGGCACATGAGTGAGAAGGGGATGCAAGTTATCTACTCAAAGAATTTGTTTCTAGATTTGAAGAAGGTGGATTTGGATTTCTGTGAGCACTGTGTATATGGAAAATAAAAGAGAGTCATATTTCTCAGAGTTGGGAAGATAAATAAGGATGAAAAGTTAGATCTTGTGCATAAAAATGTATGGGGATTGGCTTAGATATCATCCTTTGGTTGCTCTTCTTATTGTGTTACTTTTATTGATGATGCAACTAGAATAACTTGGGTTTATTACATATGAAAAAATATGATGTTTTTAATACTTTTAAGAAATAGAAAACTTTAGTTGAGAATGAGATAGGAAATAAGTTTAAGTGTGTCAGATCATAAAATGGAGGTGAATACTATAGTAAAGAGTTTGATAATTACTATTCATCATATGGGATTCATAGAGAGAAGATAATTCTAAGATCACCACAACAAAAAGGTGTGTTAGAAAGGATGGATAGGACAATCATGGAACATGCAAGGAACATGAGATTGCATGTAGGTTTACGCTTATAGTTTTTGGTAGATGTTATGAATACTATTATTCACTTAATAAATTAAGTGCCTTCAAGTCCTTTGGATGGTGGCATTCTAGAGGAAGCATGGATAGGTAAAAAGGTAGAATATTCATTTTTTAAGACTTTCAATTGTGAAACATTTGTCCATATTGATAAATAAAATAAAACCAAGCTTGAAGAAAAATATAAGAAATTCACTTTTATTGGATATGGAGTTATGGATTTTGGTTACAGTTTATGGGATTTTAAAAATATCAAAATAGTTAGGAGTAGAGATGTGATCTTTAATGAGAAGGTCATGTACAAAGATCAATTATAGGGAAAGAAATAAGAAAATTCAAATACAGAATATGTAGTACTTGGTGAAATCACTAGAAATTAAATTCCAAAAGTGCCATAAAATTAGAATGTGCAACATCTATAATAAAAATAATAAGTACCTCAAACTCTTGAAAGTGTAGTTATAAGATATACCAGAGTAATTAGATTCCTTGAATGATACTCTCCTTCACTTTAGTATTTATTATTAACTAATGGTGGTGAGATAGAAGCTAAAAAGAAGTAATGAAGGTAGAAACCAAAAATAAATGGGAGCAAGGCATGAAAGAGGAGATCGAATCCTTGGCACACAACCAAACTTGGTCTTTGGTTTAGTTTCCTATAGGTAAAAGAGCATTTTAGAATAAATGGGTTTATAGGTTAAAAGAAGAAGATGGAGGAAAAAAGAGGTAGAAGGAAATTTTTTTTGTAAAAGAGTTTGCATAAAATAAATGTATAGATTTTGATGAAATATTTTCTCCATTTGTTAAAATGACTTACATAGGAACTATTTTAAGTTTGGTAGTAGTAGAAGATTTGCATCTTGAATAGTTAGATGTTAAGACTACTTTCCTTCATGGTGACTTGGAGGAGAAAACATATATGGAGTATCCACATGGATATGAAGTCAAAGGTAAGGAAAAAAATAGTGTGTAGGTTGAAAAAGAGTTTGTATGGCCTAAATCAATCTCCAAAGCAGTGGTATTTTAAATTTGACATGTTTATGAAAGAACAAGGTTATAGTAGAAGTATTTCTAACCACTGTGTTTATTTTAAGAGATAAGATAATGATAGTTATATTATCTTGTTGTTGTGTGTAGATGACATGCTTATTGTAGGGTCTAACATACATGATATAATTGAGTTTAAAATAAAACTAGAAAATTCATTTTCAATGAGTGATTTGGGTCCTATAAAATAAATCCTTGGTATGAGAATAACAAGAGACAAGAAAAATATAAAATTGACATTATCTCAAGAAGAGTACATCAAAATGGTGTTAGTTAGGTTTAGTATGAAAGATACAAAACCAATGAATACACCTTTGGGAGGGCACTTAAAATTAAGCAAGAAATATTATCCTAAAATGTAGGAAGAAATAAACTACATGTACAAAGCAACCTATGATTTAGTAGTTGGAATTTTAATGTATGCTATGGTGTGCATGAGACCAGACATTGATCATGAAGTGGGATTTGTTAGTAGGTTAATGAATAATCTAGGAAAGGAGCACTAAGATGCATTCAAGTGGATTCTCAGGTGCTTGAGAGGGACCACCAATAGGAAAATTGTGATATGAAGGGTTAGATGTTACCTTATAAGGATATGTTGATGTAGACATGGCTAGATATTTAGATGGTAGGAGGAGCACCATAGGTTATGTATTCATTATTGGCGACATAATAATTAGTTAGATTTAAAAATTATAGAAGATAATTACATTGTCCGCTATGGAAGTAGAGTATGTTACAAATATAAAAGCAAACAAGGAGATGATATGGATGCAATAGTTCATGAAAGAGTTGAGGTAGAAGTAATAATATTAAAATTTCTATAGTGATAGCCAGAGTGTGATTCATTTAGAAAAAAAATTAGCATTCCACTCAATAGCCAAACATATACAACTTAGGTATCACTTCATTCATTCAATTTTAGAGGATAGTCAATTGAAGTTGGAAAAGATCCATACAAGTCAAAATCCTATAAATATGCTAATAAAAGTAGTCACAAAGGAGAAGCTAGAGAGTTGTTCAGATTTAATAGGTCTTCAAGGATAAAAAAGAGATGAGAAACATTCTAGGGTCAAAGTCCAAATATCAGTCTAAGGAATAGTTGTAGTGGTGGAGTTACATTAATCAGTCTCCAAGTGGGAGATTGTTGGATGGTAGACCCTGATATTATTAGAGTGCCCAGTTCCCAACAAGAGGGGTTTAGGGGGGAAATTCCTTCCCCCCACTATAGTCATCATGGGGGTACAGGGGGGTGGTGACCATACTTGGATCCCCCTTGGAAAGGGTTCATGGGCATCACTCTCAAAGAAATTTTTTGTGAAAAATGCATTGTAAAACATTGTAATTTTATAATAAATCTGGACCATTCAATATTATGTTGCAAATCTAATAGTATAAATTATGTTTATACATTTTTTCCCTAATATGTAACCCTCTTTTGATATGAGGGCATTGTAATCATGGTGGTGCACTATGTTTGAGAGATGAGGAGATTGAAATGGATGTATTACAAGTTTATCCATTTATTTGTTGGACTAAATAAGAGAAGAACTGGATATTTCTATGTGGACATAGCCCATATTGGGTGAACCACATTAAATATGTCTGTCTCTTATATTATGTTTTCTACATTTTATTTGTGTCTTTATTTCATTAATATTTCTTTGCATTCTATATTCCTAACAAGATAAAGATGAAATACTTGTAAGGAGTAACTTAAAAGAAACTAACTCAAAAAAACCCCAGTGTGTTTCCATGGAGAAATGTAAAGGAAACCTTAATAAGAAATGAATTCCAACTACCAACGAATGGTATAAAAATCCTCTAGAATGAAAAAAATGTAAATGATGTTCTCAAAATTAAATTATCTAAGTGTTTATAATGATGGGAAGGATTTATTAAATAACGGGGGTCAATAATACACCCACATGTGTAGGACTCAACCCTCATTAATGAGGGTTGAGTCAGGGTCTAACAAATTGTTTGTAATTATTGGGGCCCAATGACTGCATTACAGCCTTAGAACCTCAATAGAGGGGATGTGAAACATAAACTAAGTATTTTTCCAAAATAAACTCTTTAATTTTTTAATATTTCTAAGAAAATTATAATAGGGTGTCCTAAATTTCATCTATGAAATTTGGGGGACAAGAACTAGTTTCAACTAGGGACCTACATTTGATGAATGCAAGGATGATCTCCATAATTTATAGTTATACATGCTTAAATTTCATGATCATTAATTGGTATACAAAATAATTTTGAATGAGACACTTCAAAAGCAATATAAATATAAATAAGGAGAATAAAAATAAATAAAAACAAAAACAAAATAAAATAATGAGAAAACAAACACAATCAAAATCTTAAATATAAAATAGATCATAGAAAGGCTAGTCTCTACTGCTTGATAATATTTAGATATTTAATTGTATAAAGAAGTGGGAGATGGGTGATGTATGAAATTATAAATTCATCATGTCTATAAATCAATCCTAACTTGAAGAAGACAGATCATACTTGCACTTTTGATTGGGGATACATTAAATAACTGAGAACATGACCAATATAGGGATCTATTAGACCCAATTAGAGGATATCTTAACATAATAAACAATGCTAGGGAGGGTTAAAAATCCTCTAGTCAAATGCAATCACTCAATAAACCTAAATATGTCCTTTATTTTCATATTTCACTAAACTAATAATAAGTAAAGAAAAGAAATCTAATCTAGTGCTCACCAAAGCTTATGGCATAATATGGGGGTTAGTAAACTAAAAAACATGCATAAGAAAATATCAATTAAGCTATGTATGAGTAAGACCCTAATACATGAAGAAGAAGAGTAATATTATTTGAAGGCAATACTTATACTATTTCTATCTACTAAAGAGAGGAAAAAAGTTAGAGAATACTTACCTAAAAGATGAACTTGTCAAGACTCAATATATCCATTGGTAAGGATCACTAAGAAAGACAAAATCATCTAATAATTCTCCATAATACTATACTCTCCAAGTAAAAACCATAATCTAAGACTCCTCAAGTAGAATGGTGGAAGAACAGATTATAAAGAAGTATAAGATAATAATAAATATTGATCATTTGTAAATAATGATGAAATGATCTTGTATATATAGGTGGATTTAACCCTAATCCCTTATTAAAGTTTTGACTAAAAATATCTACCTATTCAACCTTGTATAATTATGGACAAAAAATCACTAGGTATAGACTAGGTCAGCCAAGAGCTGACCTAGACCCTAAATGAATTTTACCCAAAATAGTATAGGGTCGACCCAATTGACCTAGTATTATAGAGTGTCGAAAGGGATTTAAGGTGTGTGTGTGTGTGTGTGTGTGTGTGTGTGTGTGTGTGTGTGTGTGTGTGTGTGTGTGTGTGTGTGTGTGTGTGTGTGTGTGTGTGTGTGTGTGTGTATGCCCCACTCGAAGCTCATCATGTGTCACTTAGGTTCAATAGGGGATGATGATTTGAGAAAGAACATAATAACACACAATGTTGATGCTAAAAAAAAGTTAAAATATTTTAAACAAAAAAATAACTAAAAATAAATTATTAAAAGGGAAATAACTAAAATGTAAATGTATATATACCTTGACTTACCTTTATCATTGGATGGTTATCTGATGTGTTTATAGTTTTGATTATGGAGGGTGTAGAGATTTCTTTTGACAAACCCAATAATACAAAATGAAAGAGCAAAAACAAACAAACATAGGAAAGCCAAGATCATTGCTACTATGTGGATAGGATGTAATTGGAAATTTGACAAGATATGGTGACAAGTGATATGTTAGACCAAATGACCAAGTCAAAACTTTTAGAGTAAATTAGGTAACCAAAAATCCAAGGCTACTAAAGACCAAAAAACTCAAACAAGTAAGCTTTAAGTAATAAAGGCAAACTCACCAATTCAAACCAAGGATACATGTGAAAAAGGATGGTAATAAAACATCAATGTGAAAGTAGTAACAATCCTTACTTAAAAAAATATGGGTAGACAAAAAAGGTAAAACAACATTGATGAGTGAGAAATAACAATCCTTACTTAATCATAAATATAAAAAGGTGTGTAAAAGGGAAAATAACATTGGTGAGTGAGAAGTAACAAACCAACCTCACTCAACAATGGAAAAAGTACATAAAATTAAAAATGGACTCAAGTGTCTGAAAAAAGGGTGGTACAATAATGTAAATGGTAAAATAAATCAAAACTAGTATAACAACGTGAAGCCATGGTGTAAAGAAAATAATCCATAGTTTATCAAGAATATTTTTTCATTTTAAGGATAGACAAAACTGAAACAAATTAGTGCTAGCATGTTTTTAAGATGTGAAGAAGAAGGGAGTATAGAATAAGGGAAAATAAATTTATAATCACACATTTGTCTATCAAGGGGGGAAATGAAATGTGTGGGGGGCAGAATGAATGAAAAATCAAGGTAGAGAAACTCTTTATCAAAGTCAAGACACTAAAATTAGGTTTATCAAAACAAGAGGAATTTCAACCTTAAGGATTCTAAAAAACTTCTCTTAACACGAACTTTTTAGGTCAACAAACAAAGTATGCAGATCATCCCATGAATTTCACATGCATGAAAAGTGAAATAGACTTACCTTCTCATAATGTGTTCCCCATTCCTCAGGACTGCTTACAAAGTTGTCGGTCTACTAAAAATATTGGTCACTTACATGAGAAAGTAGGTATAATTATAGAGTGTGTTGAATTATCCTATTCCAATCTACTAGCCTACCACACCCTAATAGACCTCAACTCTATTGTGAGGCCAAATGTAGAGTTTGAGCTTTGATTATAGATAGGAGATGTGCTTATAATTGTGTCCTTTGAGATTTGTATGTTACCTTTTGTATATCATTGCCTTTTATTTCAAATGATTTGGCTTTTAACTTTCTTGATGGATTTTTCTATTCCTCATCCATAAGGATTTGGAAAACCAAACACGGGTGTTAATGATGAATTTTATTTGAATACTTTGGAATTGGTTGCTAAAAAAGAGAACTTCAAAGAGCATGGTGTGTAAGATTCTCATAAATTTAGGTGAAATAAAAGTGATATATTGACTTTGATCTTGTATATCCAATGTGGAGTGAAGGTAAAGGAAATCAATAGGAATGAAACATGAAATAATTTGAATTACTTCAAATCACAAAAAATGTGATAAAGGGCAAAAAATGTACAATGACAAAAAAAGTGTGATTCCTTATCATAAGAATGAGGAAAATGGAGGAAAACATGCTAACATAGATTATTGTGAAAATTTTATCTATAAAGAAGAAAAAGCTAAAGCTGAGATCAAGGATCAAAAATTTCTAGGCAGATTCTTAGAAAAATAACAATAAGATGGTGATTTTATGAGGAACTCCAGGTCATATATATGGTCTCATACTAAAAATCATAAAAGAGAAACCCAGATGGTGCCAAAAAATATTGGAAAAATAAATGGGATAAGAAAATGATGGTATTTGTGAGGAAGGCTAGGTCTTATTCATGGTCTTACACTAAAACTCACAAATGAGAAACCCAAGGGGTGTCAAAAAGTGTAAAAAGGAATGAAAATAAAAATATTGTAGTACATCATGAGGAAGAATAAGTCCTATCCACAATTTTATAATATAAATCTTGAAAAAAGGGAAACCAAAAGACCAAAAGGAAGGACTAAGGTTTGTGAAAGGAGAAAACTATTGCAGAGGGTGAGACCCATGTAAGTTACCTATAAAAAGTTTTGGATAGATAGCATATATATAAATCATGAAAATAAGGGAAGGATTTAGGAAAAATATTTCTTAAAGAATTGTGCGTTGGTGGGCTCTTTAAAAACATGGTCTTCATTGGTTTAAAGGCGATTGGTACTTGAACCAAGAATATCTTTGAGTAAATAAGGACCCCACCATTTTTAGGAATATTTACCTTCTCTATAATGAGTTTGGTCCAATTAAGTATAATATCACCAACATTAAACGTGAAAACTTTAATAAGTTTATGATGTTGTTTTTATGATGTTGTTTGGTAATATGAGCTTTATATTAGCAATTGTGTTGAAAAGTAGAAAGATGATGTTCATAAAGGAGATCAAGGGAATGAATGAAAGATTAAAATAATACATCATTGGGTATGATACCATGAAAATAGATATAAAGATATTTAATCTCAAATTCTAATGGAAGGACTAACTTATAACTATAGACTAGAGAGAACGGTGTTGCCCCAGTGGTAGTACATATGCTAGTTCGATAGGCCCAAAGAGAAGGATAGAGATGAAGGTTTAAATCCATGTGGGTATCATGAATTATATTCTAAAGAATTTTATTAAGGATTTTGTTTATGGCCTCATCTTGACCATTACATTATAAATTATAGGGTGTGTAAAATTTGTGATTGTTCTTAAATTTAACACAGAGCTATTTGACATCCTTGTTTTTGAAATTACCACCATTTTTTGAAATGATAGTATGGGAAATACCAAAGTAGACAATAATTTTATTAAGAATAAATTTGGAGATGGTGGAATCAATGACATTGACAAGGGCCATAACCTCAATCCATTTGGTAAAATATTTAGTAGTGGTGATGATAAAGACATTCCCGTCTTGAGATTAAGGTAATTTACTGATGAGATATAATCCCCACATGAAGAATGGTTAGGGAGATTCAACATTTTGAAGCTCGATTAGAGGTGAATAAATTATATCATCATAAAGCTAGTAAGGAGTACACTTTGGTGAATTTAATTTCATCCTTTTCAAGAGTGGGCCAAAAGTATCCCATAATTAGGCATTTGTAGGCTGTAACATGTATTCTATAGTGACCACCACAAATTCCCCCATGTGCTTGTTCAAGAAGATGAGAGACATCATATTGCATAACACAATGGAGTAAGGTACCTTTAGCATTATGATAATAAAGGATATTATATAGAAATACATATTTAAAAGCTTGTTTATGAATATAAGTCTTTTTATGAGAGTCTAAGTTGGGAAGATAAGTTTGTTGTTCCAAAATTGAATTATGTCCTTATACCATGGGCTTTTTCAAATAGTGATAGCCTTAATGTGAAAGATAAGAGAATATTGTGGTTGAATAGAGGATTTAAATTTTCTTATTTGGATAAGAAAAGTGGGATCAGAAATCACTTGGTGTGGATGAAAAAGAGAAGCTAAAGAAGCAAGTGAATCAGTAATATAATTTTTATCTTTAGGGATAGGATTTATAGTGAAAGAGATGAAATATTTGGTGAGATTAGTTACAATTTGATGATAATTAATGAGGTTATCACTTTTTCATTGGTAGTCACCATTAAATTGGCAACAAATGAGCTAAGAATCACCTAAGGCTTGAAGATATTAGATATTTAAATCAAGAGTGGATCTCATGCCTAAGGTTATATATTTTGACATATTATTAGTGATGTCAAAGGTTAAGTGAAAAGCTAAATGGATGATTTTACCAAGAAGACTTGAAATAATGCAACCTAGCCCAGATCCTTAAATAAATTTAACACCATCAAAGTGAAGGGTCTAAGTATCCTCATGCAAGTTGATATTAATTTTAAGAAGTTATTTGATAGCTAATTTTGGTTTAGTAGTATCAGGGAGTATATTGGATTTATCAAGATTACTTGATTAAATATTGATAGTGAAGTTATGGAAGTAATCTTTAAGAAAAATAGCTTAATTTAGAGCTTCAATATAGATAATGTTATCATTGGGAAGACTATCTTGAAGGTGATTGGTAGCTGGTATAAGAGCTACTACAACTTGATCAGTTATGACTTGTCCTTTGATAGCTTTTTGAGTATAATGCATAGATAAAATTATATAAAGAGGACCATCCATTTGATAATTCTATCTCTAGGAATAAAGTCTTTAGAGAAGAAGTGATGAAGGAGGTTAGATTGAATGATGATGTAGGTGGTTTGATAAATCATGTAATGTTAAATCTTTTTAGCTATGAAATAGATGGCAAGGCAATCACATTTGAAATTTGTATAATTTTTCTCATAATTGATGAGGCCTTAGTTGATGTAATAGATGTCATACTCACTTTCAGTATCATCTTGTTGGGTAAACATTACCCCAAGTGATATGGGTGTGGAAGAAGTATATATGATCAAGGGTTGATCATTTGAAGGAGGAAAAAGCATAGGTGGGTAAAGAAATGATTATTTCATGTTAGAAAAGGATTTTTGACAAGGATCCATCCATTCTAAATCATTACCTTTCTTAAGAAGAGAATTAATGGATTGTATGCAATATTCCATTTCAAGGACAAATCATCTAATTACCCCAAGTTTGAATAGATAAGTGTGAATCTCCAGAATGGAATAAGGAATGGGCATGTTGATGATATAACTAATATTAGTAGGTTTAAAATCAATGCCACAAAGAGAGACTAGGAATCCTAATTTTTTTCTAGATGTGACACTAAAGACACATTTATAAGGATTTAGTCTAACCCAATATTTGAGGAGATGATCAAAGATGATGGAAAGATCATAAAGATGAGTATTGAAACTTTTAGATTTAAAAATGAGGTCATCCACATACGTTTTAATAATTTTATGGATAAGATAATGAAAGATGTGAGTCATTGCTCATTGATAAGTGGCTTTGGCATTTTTGAGGCTGAAGGGCATTTTAACATAGCAATAGGTTCCCCATTCTATGGTGAAAGTGGTCTTATGTTGGTCCTTGAGGGTAATGTGATTTTTATTATAACCCAAGAAGCCATCCATAAGAGATAACGTTTCATAACTAACAATGGAATTGATAATGACATCTATTGAAGGTAAAGGGAAGTTGTCCTTATTATGGAAATTAATGCAAATGCAAATGATAATAGTGACCTTTTTTTGAATGGGAATTATTTTATAAACCCATTCAGAGTAGTCTACTATTTTGATAAATTTAGCATCGAGAAGTTTGATGATTTCCTTGTGATATAAAGTGGAAGCCTTGGGTGAAAATTTCCACTACTTTTGATGCACAAGTTTATCATCAGGATAATTGACGAAGTTATGCACCAAAATGTTAGGGTTAATACTAGGCATGTCCTTGTAGGACTAGGTGAATATCTCATGATATTTATAAAAAACAAGCTAAATTTATCATATTTAGTAGGTGAGAGTTTTTAAGAACTATAATTGGTTGAGGGCATGATGGAGTACCATATTAAATGTGAGTATTTTATTTAATAAGCATATCATTTACAACTTATAAGTGGTATGGTGCATTAGGTAAATAATAAATTGGATTAGCTTTAAAATCAATTCTAGCAATGAAGTTGTTGAAGCAAGGGGTTTGGGTTTAAAATTCCCAAGTTTGTGATGTTATTGAGGTAGTTGAGGTTATTGGGCATGAATTATTTCAAGAATAGATTCATCATTAGGAAAATTAGGAAGAGGACCATAATAATCAACATCTACTTTAATATCCAAAATTTTATTACCATAGTGATATATTTAGAATGTATCTAATGAACAGTGGTGGCCTTAGCATCTAGTGTAATCTTGGAAGTAGGATAAGTATATGGATTAGATGGGATTGGTGTGTTATTCATATCTTTGATAAGGGAAGGAGTGGATGCAATTATTAGATCTGGAGGTGGTAGAGAAGAGGCAAGAATTTTGAGAGATTTGAAAGGTATGATTTGTTCTACCACCCAAGGAGTATCAACAAGAGGCATATGACCTTCAATATTTAATTCATTATTCATAAAAATTGTATGGACATCTTGATTAAAATTATGGATTTGAGATAAGGTTTTTTGATAATTTTAAACATCCAAGTCTTGAGATTGAGCTTGGGACATTATGTAAATATAATCATATGTTTGAGAGATTGAACATGCATGAGATTCTAGGGGAGTTTTAGAAGGTGAAATTCTAATATTACTGAATATACGTGGAGACATGATGAGATGATCTTGAAATAATTTAGCCACTCCGAGTCATTTCAAGTGAAGGCCTCTTTAGTTAAGGAAGGCTCTTGAGCATTGCATGGAGGGGGAAAATTAGTGATTTCATCAATGAGGGGAATAGTATGATGTTGAGGTAATAAAAAATGAGGAAGCCACTCCAAAATATAGGGGGTATCTTGGTAATGTTGAAAGTATGTTGAAAATCATTAGGTTCATCATCATTTGAATCAACAAGAGTGACTTGTAAATTAGGGTTGATGTTGATGAAGTCAAGTAAAGGAGAACTATTGATCTTAAGAATGATAGGAATACAATACTAAGATTTTGGATTAGGAAATTGAATAATCCAGGGGTTGGGATCAACCTCATGATTATAGCATTTTAAATTATGTAAGAATTTAATGAATTGGCTACCAGAATAATAAATATCCCTCATTCTATGAGTCCATAGGTAACCAAGGAGTATGTTATAAGATAAGGGTAAATCAAGGACCATAAGTTTATTTTGAATGGTCTTAGTCTCTATGGTTAGGGTGATTAAAATACAACTATTTTCAAAAAATATTATACCTTAGAAGAAGGTTTTCAAGCCTCTTCTTGATTTGGGTAACATGGGAGCACTTCTAGGTATGTGGGTATACCTATAGTGGAAGTGAGCCTCTAGGTTTAAGGGCTAGATTCTTGAATATGTCTTGAAGTACTTTCACCTATGCTAACTATTTACTTGTGGGGGAAAAGGGATAATGGTTTCATGAAATAAACCTATTCTAAAAGGGTGATCTACCAATTTTTTTTTCATATGACCATTGTACTTATTTCACAAAAGATAATGCTTACAACACTAGACTAAGTGTCCTAAAATGCACTAGCATTGGTGTTTTAATATGAAGGTGAGGTGCATAAAGATTACCCAAGGTAACTAAAACCATAGATAAATTATAGATACTAAAGCTTGTTATACACTTAAGACAAATTCATACACTTAAGTATGCTTCATATGACTTGCTAGGCTGAAATAACTTGCATCAAACATGGAAGGATTGAGAGAAAGCAAGAATAGATGGATAACACTTGACATTTCACTATACATATCTTCACACACTTTGACAAGATGAGATATGAACTCAAACTAGGTTGTATTTATTATTCTAAGGCAAATCATAATGTCAAAACCAATAGGGATTCACCATACATGGTGTGAAATTTTTCCTACAAAGGCCAACAAGGCTACTAATTATAGAGATCGAGAGAGAAATGAGCAAAGAGAAGTATAAAGGTCACTATAACACATGTCCAACTAAGAGGAAAAGTTACATATGCAATAGAATGAATTAAGGAACAAACCATATAAAGTCTCCTTGGATAAGTGGATCTTAAAAGCTCCTAAAGTGTGGCATGGAACTCTATTTATTCAAAAAACTATCCTCATCATTTATCTCTTTTACAACATTCCAAAAATGACCAGGGGTAGAAATGATGATCTAAATGAGGGTGAGAGATTGTAGACAAACTTACACAAAATTAGGGTTCAAAATCTTCCACATCATTAATCAAGTCTCTATATTCCTCTGTAGAGCATCCAAAATCATGTGAGCACTTCAAATTGTCAACTTCAGTTATCCATTATATTCCTTATAGGATTGAACTAGTCTTAGACTGAGCTTACATGGCACAATCCTATTTTGATCTCTTGTTTACATGTCTACATGTTCAGGTCAATAAAATCCTTTGATTCAACATATCTACCTATGTGGTATTTCCCCATCATGATTTTGCTTTGGACATGTGTCCTCACCTCATGCCCCATGTAACTTGATCAAATTTTCTCCATAAATCTTACTTATAAGTCTCCTTAATTCAAATTTCAATGTCGACCTTTGATCTATGATCTAGGCATCTAAGAACATGACACTTGACATGAATGTGTGTTTCCTCATCTTGACTTCCAATATTTTAACACTTAGTAGCATTATGTTCAATCTATGGATCTTGCTATCAGTCCTATCTAGTTCACATTATTGTGCCATGTGGTATCCTAACATTTTATTTAAGCTCCTTGACCTTTGACTACCTACATACCTTTGATCTTAGTTTTTGATTTAATAATTTTAGGAATATTGGTGTATTATTCCTAATTAAGTTAAAGGGTCTAAGTAGTAAAATTAATAAATAAATATGCAATAATTAAGATACTAATTTGTGTAAATCAAATTACAATTTTTATCTTTCTAAAAATAGTAATAATATGTAAAAGACAAGACTTAGTTGGAAACTAGCTGATTCGATTGAGACAGGGTCTGAAATTCACTATGCAAGACTGGGTCTCTATCATAAATTAAGATCTAACCTTCATTTTATGATTGGATAGGAGTGTTGAAAGTGGAAAAGAGTTAAAATGGTACTGTAGTCCACCTCTACCATTGTTGTCCTAAGGATCTGAGCTTTTTGGGTTTTGTTCACCAAGTTTATGTGACCCTGTCTATGAAATTTTGGAAATTGGAATTTGATAGAGATCCTTATAGAGTAGATTATATATTTAAACCCTATGTTCCATTGTGGTTTGATCAATCTTGAGAAATAGGTGGGGTTAGTGTGTGTAAGATTCACTAGACATGGATCTACACCCCTTGTGTGGGCATGCTACCTACATACCAATACTCTGAAGAGGGATCGAGCCATATGTAGTTCTCCCACTTGATGTGCTTTTTGAAATTGAGTGCATGAAGATGAAAAATGCTAAAATAGATGTTCTTGAGGTGGATAGAGATTGGTGTAAGGATTTGAATAAGCTTATAAGTGTATTGGCTAGATGTATGCATAGAATATAGAAGATTGCTTGAGTAGTCTTGCTTGCTTAGTGATATTTGCCAATCCCTTTCTAAATTGTCTTTGAATGGGATTTTATATGGATCTATTGGTCATAGTTTAAATGTGCTTGTGTTAGGAAAACAAGGAAAAGGATGGGGAACTAGAAGAAATTGATCATTGGGGCTAGAAATAGACTTGGACAAGAGCATTAAAATCCAATAAGAGTGACACCGACACTATAGTCCTAGTGTAGTGCTATTGTCTTAAGTAGATGAGACTTAGGGGGATAAAATTTTAATGGAAAGAGGAGTTTGGATTAGCTGGGATCAAGTCTGGAAGACTAAAAATGACTGAGAATTAATGAAAATATGCCTATGAGGGTCATGAGAGTAAGCAAGAGGGACCTAAGGGTTGAATCTTATTATCCATCCTCAAGTTACCAATTTTTACATTTTATATGACTACATTCTCCCCCCTTTATTATAGTGATGTAGCAAAGTGAAATACTATGATAAAGGAAAAATAGAAAGTGTACCTGAACTTACTTGTAAGGGTGAAGCTCATGAAGCTATGTGATGCTGGGTGTGCATAGAGAGAGTATATTTTGAAATATGAAACTATAAAATAAAATAAAGAGTAGATAAGTTATTACTAGATACAATATATATTTATATAAAATAAGAATGTACAAATTTGGGTAAAAGAGAGAGGAAGAGAAAGGAACAAATACACCTCACTAGGTAAGTAGACTAATACAAAACCTATTATGAAGCTGAGTGATGCTGATTAATGTTGGATGATGTTGTACTAAGAGTAATATCATGAATAGAGTTGAGTTCTCAATTTCCCAAAGTGGCTTAAAAATGCAAAGGCTAGCCCTTTGGCTCCATCATCACCAACTAAGTGAAGGTATGTGATTATGCATGTGTTGATCGATGTTTGGACTATGTGTCCAATCCCTCTAAGTAGGTGGCTCAAGAATACAAAGGCTATCTAGTCCTTTAGCTCCATCATTGCCCTATGAAGTGAAGCTATGAACTGATAATAGTATGAAATGTGTGATATATGAGATGGATCTTGAAGCCCATGAATTCTCTATAATATGATAATGTTGGCATGGATATATAAATGTATGCTAAAAACTAGGCCACTCTTGGCTACTTCAAAAGATGGAGATTAGGCTTATATGAAATCCACTCTAGAACTAGTGCACTAGGCTTGTATGAAAGCCACTTCAAAATGTGGAGGTTAGGCTTATATGCAAGCCTCTCCAAAATGATGCCAACCACGTATAGATGGAATAATGCATGAAACTACTAAGAATCCATGGGTAATAATAAACTTAGAAAGGAAAAGAAAATAAATGTGCTGTGCACATTGCCGCTAATCAATAGTGTCTAGAAAATGGATTCTAATTTGGAAGTTATACCAACTACTGTATCTAAAACTAGAAGTGAGAGCCATCATGCCATGCATGATGCCCCTATATATAGATTATTTGATCAAAAGTGTACTAAAAACTATTGATTTTGAACTAGTTTAGCTAAGCAAAATTGTAGCTAAACTTAATTTTTTGCCTACTTCTGGAAAGTCTATTTTTTTGTTGTTTAGATAGGAGTATCGAAAATAGACAGTAGTGGCACCAGTGTTGTAGTCTAATCTTGACACTATTGTCTTAGGCCAAATTTGGTAACTATTTTGGGTGTTCTAAATGCTAAATATGTAACTGTTAGGAGCTCTGATCTCTATGACAAAACTCCTATTTGTTACCCTCTCTTTTGAGGGTAGGAATGAAGACCTTATAATGACTACTCCAAAAAAAAAGAGCCCTACAATTGTGTTATTCTATAAAGATACATGATATAGAAATGATAATTGATAAGATATCTCAAGATATAGCATGGTTTGTATTAAGAGATTATTAGATCAATAGGGGTATGCCTAGATAGATATAATAATGTAATAACATGTGCAATGTACTGAATTGAAAATGAAAGTCTAGTTAGTTTTTAGTTGTTATTTGGAGGGATGGATCATGATGTCCATCATGGCATCCAATAAATCAAGTTAAATGCATGATGTGGATCATGGTATTACAAATAATGAGAAGTAACCAAGAAACAAGCACACAAGACAAGAAGCAAGAAGCATATAAGGGTGGCCAAGGGGCCAAATAAACAAGGGACATGGACACAAGTCACTCATAGTAGAAGGAAAGCATACAAATCATGTTCAAATTCCACATATATATACAAGTGAAATAAGCAAAGTTGGTATGGATGCCACAATCACAAAGAAGAATATAGTCAAAGGACATTGGAAAATGACCTAAGGCACATACAAGACATAGAATCAAAGGACATTAGCAAATGTCCTAAGGCACATACAAGAGACAATCAAGAACTGAGAAATGCAATCATATCTAGCTATGCAAATCAAGAAAGGACAACATGTATTAACTGGAAATACAATCACATCTAACTAATTAAATCGAGAGGAAAAATATGCAAGACATATTAGTACAAGACTATGTATATGCTAAGAAATACACAAGTGCTATATACTAGTGAGATGTCGATATAGTAATCTATGTAAACTAGTAAATAATGTACATCAACATGATAACTAGAGTGTGTGGTGTAGGATTGACATAACCTAGATGGTGTAATCATGTAGAAGATTCCCTTAGTGGGTATGTATATCAATGTGTGTATTGAATGTAGAAGTAGGATGCCCCCTTAATGGGTAGAGTAAAATAATAAAAGAGCTAGATGTCACTGCACACACTCAAATAAGATCAAGTGAAGCATGTTAATGTACATAAATAGACAAACAATAACATAGAACAAAAAATGTAAGTCTAGCATGATAATAGAAATGTAAAGCATGGATAATGCATACAATTGAAATGTTTTTGAATATTTAAATGTTTTTGTGTTTTTGATATGTTGTATTGTTTTTTAATTTTTAAATGTTATATTATTTTTATATTTTTTTAAATTTTAGCTATGTAAAATCAATCATAAGAATATGTACAAGAAATTGAAAAGGACTATGTACAATCAAGCATAGGAAACTATGTACAAGTAATACTGAAAAGAGATGATACTAACCGATGAGTCTCATGGGAGACTCCCTATCATGGTGTCCTATATCCAATATAATAATCATTTATGATCATGAAGCATGAGATAATGGTTATGAATATGACTCTAAATATTCATATTCATTGTTAGTATCTTGGAAATCATAATAACTTGTATTGTTCCACTCATCATCATCTTGATTTTGATCCAATGGAAAGCTAGTGTTGACTTTTGTTGTATCTAGATCTTTTCCTTTGATAAATTATGTCTATGAATGATTTTCCTTAGGATGTTCAATAAATCCCAAACCTTGGTGACAAACATTATCAACTGCTAGAATAGGAGTAGTGATGCCTTGAGCATGCTTGCCCAACCCTTGACCTTGAAAATCAAGCTATTGTATATATTTTTGGCCAAACCCATACTATTTTAAAAGTTGGGCCTCATTTTAGAGAGGTAAATTTGATTATTTTTCATGCTTTACCTATGCTTGTGTTACTATTTGTTGCTCTGATTTTGCTTTTTGATCCTTTTGTTGTTCTGAGTTATGCTTTAGTAACCACTTTTATACTATTTCTAAATTTAACCCTTTGTGAATGTGTACTTTTGTCACTATAGAGTGCTTGATTAATTTACCTTGTATAGGGTCTTCATTATCAATTATTGTTTGTATGTGTGTTTTCAATGCCAAACATGAATTTGTGTGATGCCCATGTATTCTATGATATGCACAATAATATCTGGATCTTCTCACTGGATGTAGGGGAGGTAGTTTGATCAACTTAGATTTAATAATTTCTCTTAGTGCCTCACTTGAACTCTTATTTGATTTTTGAATGCTTTTTGAATCACTAGTTGTAGATTAAATTTGTTGTGATTTCTTTTTTTGATATGTAACATCGCTTGCAACTAATTGACTAGGTGAAGGTGCATATATATGATTTACAATAGGGTGCCTTTGATGCTTTTGTATTATAGTCTAATTTTCCAATGTTATGATCTTGTCATGTAATAGCTGATTCTATGTTTGTAAATCTGAAATTAACTTGCTCATATTGGTGATTTGAACCCTTGGAGTCTCACAAGTGAAAACCTTAGTTTCTTCTGATTGAACATGTAATCACATATGTTAAAGAGGTTTTGAAGAAGCTATAAGCTGAATGTTTACATTAGGAACACTAGTATGGGATGCATCACCTTTTGGAGGGGTGATAGCATGGACCTAATTAGAGGGAGAATAGCTATCACCCTCTTGGGGGAGAGGAGGAGAAGGAAACTATTTCCTCTACATAACATATGTCATTGAAACTCAATAGGTAGTTGTTAGCTTATGCAATGGATCCTCTAGGTAGAAACTAGGTATGTGGGATAAAATGCATGTAATTGGAGTTATAAGTTGTAAAATAATATGTTTATAGAGCATTCAAAATGAGAGATAAGAAGTTTGGGATAGAGAGCATGGATTTGCATTGATGCATAAAGAAATTTGACATGTGTTATGACACTTCTAATGTATTTAGCATGATAAACTTGAATTTTTTTCCATATGAGAGATAAAAAGCAAGGAATAGAAAGCATGAATTGGTGCACAAATGCATAGAAAATTTTGACATGTTCTATGACATTTATAATGTGTTTATCATGATAGACTAAAATTTTATGCCACAGGAGAGAGAAAGTATGTAATGAAACCTTGTATTAGAGAAAAATAAACATTGATTTGAAGGAAAGAGATTGTAAGATTTCTAGCAATAATTTTCTTAACATCAT
This sequence comes from Torreya grandis, assembly GCA_037957365.1. Lineage (NCBI taxonomy): Eukaryota > Viridiplantae > Streptophyta > Pinopsida > Cupressales > Taxaceae > Torreya > Torreya grandis. Next base: position 3,075,826 of record JARHVA010001396.1, read on the forward strand.
CTCATATTATAAAAAGTAATCATGAAATGCAAAGAATGAAACTTTGTACTAACATATGGTAAACTTCATCATTCATGTACATGATAGGACCAAGTATGGTCTCCTTGTTATTTTCTATAAATGTAAGAAAAACTTGTAAATAAGTGAGAACCATTTTTGAAATTTGATTTTAGAATGTAAGGTGATATCTCAAAAAGCAATAGGACCTAGTGTATGCAACTAGGGTTTAAAAAATGATTATTTTGAGATTTACTATGAAAATTTGAAATTTAAAGTGAATTTTTGAGTTAGATATGTAAGTAAAAAATCAAAAATTTATTCAAAAATTTGTGAGTTAACAGGGCCTAGTAGATTCAACTAGGATTTAAAAATAAAAAAATAAAAAATTGCAAATTACTATTGAATTTTTAAATTTGAATTGAATTTCTAATTTTAATATTCTAGTAAAAAATCAGAAAATTATTAGAAAATTAATGGGAAAATACTGGGACCTAGTATGGGAAACTAGGGTTTGAAAGAATTTTTTTTTAAAATTACTATGAAATTTCAAAATTTAATTCTAATTTATTATTTTATTATGCAATTAAAAAAACCAAAAAAAGGAAAAATCAATATAAAATTTACCCTAGGGTTTCTAGGGTTGTTTTGCGTAAACAAAGTAAGTTGGGTTCACCAAATGATTTATTTTTTTGGGAATATTGGTGTATTATTCTTAATTTAGTCAAAGGATATGAGTAGTAAAATCAATAAATAAATATGTATTAATTAAAATACTGATTTGTGTAAATTAAATTGCAATTTTAACCTTCCTAAAAATAGTAATAAGATGGATAAAATAAGAATTAGCTAGAAATTGGCTAATCTAGTTGAGATAGGGTCTGATATTCACTATACAGGACTGGGACACTATTATAAATTGAGATCTAACTTTCATTTTATGATTGGATAAGAGAACTAAAATTGGAAAATAATGGTATCGACACTATAGTTTACCTCTATCATTATTATCCTAAGGATCTGAGATATTTGGGTTTTGTTCGCTAGGTCTATGTGACCCTATCCATGAGATTTTAGTAGCTGAAAGTCTATAGTGCTCCCTGTAGATCATATTATTTCTTGAAACTCTATGTTCCATTATGCTTTGATCAATCTCAAGAAAGAGCAGGGTTAGTGTGTGTAAGATTCACTAGACGTGGATCCATACCCCTTATGTATGCATGATGCCTACATACCAATACTTTGAAGAGGGATCAAGCCATATGTAGTTTTCCAACTTGATGTACTTTGTGAAATTGAGTGTATGAAGATGAAAAATGCTAAATTGGATGTGCTTGATGTGGTTAGGGTGTAGACACCAAAATTGTGTCTACTCCTTGGTCGACTCCCCCTTGGTCCCCTTGGTCCCTTACACACTTTATTAATTTAAAATAAATTAATAACATCACCCTTGACATCACCCATGACACCTCGCCTTGGACACCTCACCCCTAAGACCATTTCCTACCCCATGACTCACCCTATGACTAAGTCATCCTAATCATAACTAACTAAGACTTATTCTCACTCCCTATTTACCTCCTAACTAACCCTCGTGCTTATTAACCCTGTCATTTGACTGTTCCCCAACTAACAAGTGCACTTGGCAGATGGAGAATGGGCTTGTTAGCTCGTTTACTCATTCTTCAACCACCGACGTCGGTCAACTATCGGCCAACGTCGGAAGGATAGCTAATGTCAGTTACATAAACCGACGTCTAATGTTGAGTTACCCCCCAAAAACTTTGAGACAGAATCTCTCTTGGAATCACAAATCACTCTCTCATAGGGATCTGGCTCTCTCTCTCTCTTCCTCTCAGACTCTAAGACATCACCAGGCATCAGACTTCAACTAACGTCCCCTTAGACACAAAGACTCTATGCAAATGACTCTAGATTGAATTGGAATATTGCACGAGGTCTTCAGCATCAAGCCACAATAGGTACAAGCATTCAACACCTTGGTTTTTCATCTCACCAGAGCTAAGTATTTCTTCTGCCCTTTCATTTCAATAATTTAGAAAGCATTAGTAATTAATCTCTATTTAATATTTATAAATACTATCAACTAGACCAAACCTGACTTTCAACGAGACTCAGTTGAAAAGCCTTCCTCTCACCCTTACCTTTTTTGACCACCTATCATCTACCTTTGTCCTTCTGTGGGCCTTATTCATCTCCCTGCAACCCTGCACAGACCTAGATTCCTTCCAGACCCCTCTATCAACCACAAACCCATCCAAAACCCATCTAAGGCCATTTCCCTAACTGACATCAACCATTTCCCCTATCGATGTTAGAAGTATAACCGATGTCGGCAACCTTGAGCAACCGACGCTGGCAGACTAACTGACGTCGACGACTGTGGCAGAATGATTACAAAGAAATAGGTACGTATTATCTAATTTCCTCTTTGTTAGTCATTTGTCATTTCTTTATTTTTGACACTTTTACTTATAAACAGTGGACTGTCATCCCTCAAATAAGTCTTTGCGCTTCTGGGATCGAGCATATCACTTGGCAGTCCACCATATCTATCTCTAACATTTTTCTGTTTAAGTCTTATTCTCTCTACAGGTGTCGTCCTCCATAGCCAAAGAAGATCTCTTTCGATCATCTGGATACGGTGCACAGCTTAATCTGGGTACGTACAAACCCTTGACCATTATCTTTAGTTTATTCTATCTTCTGAATATAAAAGCAAAAAAATGAGTAGAAACATTCTAGCACGCCCGGTGGGACCTTGGAATTTTTCTTGGGTTCATTTCTTCTAAAAAGGCAAACTTTTCATATAGGTGCATTAGATTCTCCTCTTGCATCTTTCTTCCATCTCTTTATTTAAAAAGACACTATTAGCACAAGTTAAAAAGAATATTTCTTTTTCTTGTCACTTTTGACTTGCATCTTAGAGTAGTGAAAATTCATGCTCTTAACCTTTTCCCACTTGTCTGCATCTGAACAAACATTTCAATTTGGGTTAAAAGTTAAATGCATTTCACTCCTGCTTGAATGCATATTTAGCTCATCTAGTAATTAACCGCATTATGAATAAATCGTAGTGCACATATGTTACACGACCTGACCACATTCACAATCAAACATCTAAACTCACCTGAGACAAGGCCCGACTAGGATTTCACCACCTAGCGGATACCTTTCCCTTCCCAGCGATCCTACTTGGACTTCACAACCAAGAGGAGGACCCACTCTATTCTCTAGCAGAGTATAAACTCTAGGGGAAGTATATACTAGCTAAGTGACCTAGCTTGGCTCTAGGCTCGTGAAGTGAGGGGAGCAAGCCCCTAGCACCAAGCCACATACAGAACCTAATATAGACTTTTTAGTACCAAAACTAACCCGAAACCAACCTTAGACTTCCTCCTTAGGAACCGTTCTAAAAACCCAACTTTCCAAACATATTTTTCTAAGGCATAAGCCACCATGACTCTAAAAATTTATTCTTAGGAATTAAATGTTTAGAGTTTGCTTGCCTTCATCTACTTTTTCTATTTTTATCTAGTTTTTTGAGCTGGTGAGGATGAATTATTCTAGGTTCCAAAAACAACTCAGACTTTTTTTTTTCTTCCAAAAACTTTCAGTTTTCTGAGTTTTTGGAAAGACACATACATTGACATCGGTTTTTATACCGACGTTGGCAAATTTTCCTCATCAACATCAGTTTTTATACCGATGTCGGCAACTTATCTTCATCGACATCAGTTTTTCAACTGACGTCAGTCACTGTCAACAATTTATCTTCTCAAATAGCAAGATTAAAACTCAACTTTCTTGCTGTCAAACCTAACTTCTGGTTTTTTGAGACTGAAATACACAGTTTCTAGAACCTAGACCCTTTTTTCCTTAGATGGATTTGACACGTAGTCAAGCCAAATCCCTTATTGACCACATGAGGCAAAAACCACTTCCACCTTCACCCTTCATATCAAGTCCCCAAATGGAGTATACTTCAAACATTGAACGTACTCCTATCCGGCCTACTCTCGATCAATCATCTATTGTTCCCACAGGGGATCAAGACTTTGAGATATTCCTTGACCATAATGTCAAGGCTCTCCATCACTATCTCGTAAGAAACCAAATGCGAGACCCTTCAGGTAATCCTATTTATGGGATGCCAACCTCCTTGGTTGAAGTGGCAATGGTAACAACACCATCCGCTACCCAACCCATAATCACTCAGGCTAGTGCCCCGACCAATAACCCAACCATGGAAAATGTCCAAGATTTGGCCTCCCCTTCCATTTTTGGACCTACCTCCATTAGGTTTTTCATACCCCCTCAACCACAAACAATTCAACCAAGTTCGTCACCTTTTTAGAACTTGGTTGTCTCTACCCCACACACTCTTGCACCCATAAATATAGGAGTGATTGCCTACCCTTTTACCAATGCCACCATTCAACCACCTTTGGCAGTATCTAGTTAATTTGTGCCTTCCAACTTCACGGCACAAGCCCCCTTGACCTCAACATCAGTCCCTATGACAAACTACCAATATGTTGCGCCTATACAAACACAACCAAGTACATCATACGTCCCTCCTAACACCTTCTAGGTACCTTACAACCTAAGGGGTGATCCACCTACCAATTCGTCAGTAGATCTAATAAAGATGATGATGGATAAGATGTCTAACTTGATACATCCATTTTTGGTTCAAGCAATGTTATTTCATATGAAAAAATATGCAACGAACCCATCCACCCTTTGGTGCCCATTAGACCATATCCTAACCAGTGGGAACTCCCCAAATTTACTCATTTTCAGAGTAAAGAGGACCCACAACAACATCTATGAGCATTTAGACACGCTTGTTACCTCATAGCACACGATGATGCATTATTACTTTGCACATTCCCCATGTCACTTTTGAGGGCCGCCCTTGACTGGTATAGCTCTATTACCAGTCATTCTCTCTTTTCCTTCACTCGACTAGCCCAACTATTCCTTGACCACTTTTCAATTAACATCACCAAGAAGGTCTCTATTATAGACCTATATTCTATTAAACAATTTGATGACGAATCAATAGCTGACTTCGTTGCCCATTGGAGAGGATTGATCAACCAACTCTCCTTTTCACTACCTCAAATTGAGCTCATTGAGCTCTTTTCAAGAGCATGTGCCAAGCACATCTCATCCACTTTGTGGGTCCAAACATTTTGCACATTTGATGAAGCTTTCACTATGGCCATAAAGCTTGAACTCCATGCTGTTGAAGAGGATAAGGTCACATTGCATAGTAAAAATAACAACGCAAAGTCCAATGACCCTTCTTCGTCCAAACCTTCTTCTTCCTACTCCAAGTCCAAAGGAGCAGTAAATGTTGTGGTCCTTAGGCCATCATCTTCAACAACAACCAAACCATCTCAACCTTCCACATCAGAATACATCACAAAATAATTCTAACAACGATACGTAAAGTGTCAATACACTCCAATAAGAGAATCATACGCTTTCATGTTGGATAAACTCATCAAGCAGGGGGTTCTCAATCTCCCTCAAATTTGACCAGTCTAATTTGACCCCTCAAAAGCCATCCCTACATGGTATAGGGCAAATGACTTCTATAACTTTCATCGTGTCAAAGGGCATGACATAGACAACTGCAAAACCTTCAAAAACATTGTCCAAGACATGTTAGACAAGGGGAATCTTGTTTTGGATAACCCAAATGTGCTGGCTAACCACAACATAGATATCTTTAGACAACCACTTCTTAATCATCCCATAAGTAAAAATAACATTCAGACCAAATCTGATGACCTTCAAGAGCGTAATATATGCATGATCAACATGGTTTCTAACCAACCTCTCCCACAATCTAAAGAGGTTAATCAACCCATTTGTCCATCACGGGTAGAAGAGCCTTCTTCTCCTATTTGTCCACCACAGGTAGAAGAGCCTTCTTCTCCTATTTGTCCACCATAGGTAGAAGAGCCTCCTTCTCTTATTTGTCCTCCACCAATGGAGGATAATCCTCCATCTAGCTCCTTTTCACACGTGGGAAAGTCTATTTTGACCTCTCCCATATTAGAGGATGTTTTGACAGCACCAACACCAGCTGCCACGCCTTCGTCCTTCTTATCATCAATGGGGGATCATATTTTTCCCACTACTCAACCACATGTAGAAGCCATAACCATCCCATGCCTCTCAAACCTCACTCACTCACAAGTGAAGGTAGACTTGAACCTCAACCCACACAATAGTAGTCATCACACCATACCAAAGAAGGTTGCTAAACCACGTCAAAGAACTTCTCCCCCACCTTCACCATTACCATCTGTCTTGGGTCCACATCCTTCCACTTTAAAAGGAGTGCTCCCTATTTTAACACCTCACAGAGGAAAATTGACTCCATTACTCTCTCAACCTAACATAAACATACTTCCTCCAAAACATCCAACACCTCTCAACAACAAAGTGTCATTTACACATGTGACCATACCACTCACGAAAAAGGTGACACGACAAACTCCCCAAACAACTCCTAAAAAGAAGTTGTCAACCCCAACTGCAACAAAGAGTGCCAACCCATTAAGGGGGTCTTATGCTTCGATGTTATGCCATTTGTTGTAGACTTCTAGCATCACTCTTCCACCTATTAAACCATGCCAACCTCTCAGACCAAAACCATCTTGGTTCGATGACACTCAAATTTGCTGGTATCATCACACACTTGGGCATGATACTGATCATTGTTGTGCCCTTAAGGATATCATTCACTGACACTTGAAAAGGGACACCCCTCACATTAAGGCTTCTTCTGACCACTTTTTTGACAAATCACTGACACCAGCCCATACCTCTCGAACCTCTTCACCTAAATTGGGATCCCAACGCAAGACTATGGTCCCTTTATCACCTTCTCCACCTTTATTCAAAATCAACACAATTGATGTGGCCACTAGGCCTCAAGCTGTGAAGAATAAAGGAAAATACTAGACTTCTACACCTTTGACATATCCATTATTCATCAAGACCTCTCAACCAACACAACCCAAGATTTCTATCTTGGACATGTCTCGACCAACATCCCTGGGGGAAGTTCTTCCTAACCTCTCTAGTCCACATGATGTTTGGTATAAGCGACTTGTGGACTACTTGACATACTCTATCATACCTCCTAACCTCTCTAGTAATGGATGGCGGGCTTTTATCAAAAGCACTGCTCGATACACCATGCTAGGGGGACTTCTCTACAAACAAGGTCAAGATGGCCTCCTTATCCAATGCCTAACAACCACTGAGACTTCCCATGTCATCAAACAAGCCCATGATAGGATTTGTGAGAGACATTTCAGTGGTAACTTGCTTGCTAAGTGCATCCTTCATCTGGGTTATTTTTGGCCCACTATTAACCAAGACTGCAACAACTATGTTCGGCATTGTACTGAATGCCAATAACATACCAACCAACTTCACGACCAACATCAAACAAAACATACCTACAATAATGACCAACATGTGACCAATTTGGAAAGAAGCAAATGGGGCAAGTTTGCTCCTAATTAACTCAGACCTTACATCATAACACAAGCATGGATCAGGTACTTATCATCTGTCTTCTTTTGAAGGCTAACCAGAACTTGATCCCCTTTATGCCTTACATCTACAACCATTTTTATTATTAGTCAAGTAATCATTCACTGGACGTTTAACTTGAGCTCATCCCTTGAGCAACCCCTGTCATCGTCATTCATCATCCTATCAACCCTTTTTCCCTAACAAACATTAGTCAACCCTTTTGGAAAGCATGAATGCTTTGTCCTAATAAAAGGGAAACCCTTAAACCTCTATAGTCAAGCCATGACCAAAAATTCAGTCAAAAACATATAAAACTGGGATGCCTACCAAAAGGTCATAAACTATAAATGCAGATTGCTCCCTCAAAGGACAACTACATCATTGCTATAAGTAATAGACTGCTCCCTTGAAGGACAACTATCCACACACATTCTAACAAACAAAGCACAATATAGACCATTCCCTCAAAGGATGGCTATGCCTAAATTTTTGCTACATACACAACACCATATGACCACAAAACACAACAATATCCCCAAGTGGACTTCCCACATTGATCAGTCTACCATTAAAAAAATAAATAAATAAAAATGACTGACAAACTATTAAGTCATGGACTGGACTATAGTCATTCTCAGGGTCACCTATAAAAGGGGCAAAGCTATCCCTGCTAAAAAGGGTTATAATCACACCTATTACCCTAACATACTCAAGGGATTTTGAGCTCACTTAACATCAAGTGATTCGACTACTTCTCTAACACAAATCAACGGTCAAATGATGTAATGCATGAATGGGGATTTTGTTTGCAAAAACCTTATCTATGCCATCATTATGGTCCTTGTCAATGAAAGAGCAACGTGCCTTTCACTTCTTACACCTTGGTCACATACAACCAAATCATCTTATAACCAACCCAAACCAAACCAATCCACTAACATGACATCATAGCCCATTTGCACTAGTTTCTATGGACAATAATACACATGGAAACTATCGACCACACAATTTATGTCAAGCATAAACCATTACTTGCTGAAGCATAAATATACTCATTTCATTTTTAGCATACACCATCACCAATATGGAAAATTTCTAGGAATGAAAGACCATATAACCAATGTTACATAATACACCATCACATAATATGGAAAAGGCTGTAACATTATCATACATTCATCATTTCAAGCATATACCATTACACACATGGGAAATGCTGACAAAACTAACCTAACCAAAACAATTATCAACCACTTTGACTCTTATTCTAAACTACATTGGTTGATGCCCCTTACAACAGGGGCTATGTAGGCAGCACTCAGTCTTTTGAGGTTAGCTCAGCCATTCCCCCATTCGTCTCCCTAATAACGATAGCCATTTCATTCATCCATCTACCTGATGGACTAACCATCTAACCTTTAACCAAATCATGACCAATCAACCAGCCTTGACACTGTATAAGTCACTTTAAACTTCTCATGAGGCACACTGGAGATCACATACATCTCCCTGACCACAACAAACAACCTTTGAGCTCACTTATATCTCAACCTGACTCGACCAACCACTTTGGAGATCGCGACTATCTCCTCAGACCATAACCACTTTCGAGACAAATTTACCTTGGTTGTTTTGATTACATATATGCTACCTCATGAATAGTTAGCAAAATTATACACACATCACATTACGACCCTCAAAAGTATTGGATCGCACCCAAGTTGATCCCCACTACTTGTGACATTTTCATGTTTTCCAGAAATACTTACTGAGCCTGGGATACTTGGAACACAATGATCATTAGAGCTAAAAATTTGATCATTTAACCTAATCAGCTACAACTAAATGTTGGGGACTGGTTATTTTTATTTTAGCACTCCTCAACCTTTGACTGCGACAATTTGACCTACCTATCACGTGAAGTGGTATACATGCAATCTCAACTTTTGCAACGTTCACACTCAAACTTCACCATACCCATCCACTATCTATCAAATTGGCACCTGATATTAGGTTACCTTCCCTCGACTCCCGCTTTGAGGGGGAATACCTCATCTCATACCTGAGGCAACCAACTCCTATTTTTTGTCTTGCAGTTCGTCAAGAACAACCAACAAGACAAAAAGGGGCAAATGTAGACACCAAAATTGTGTCTACTCCTTGGTCGACTCCCCCTTGGTCCCCTTGGTCCCTTACACACTTTATTAATTTAAAATAAATTAATAACATCACCCTTGACATCACCCATGACACCTCGCCTTGGACACCTCACCCCTAAGACCATTTCTTACCCCATGACTCACCATATGACTAAGTCATCCCAATCATAACTAACTAAGACTTATTCTCACTCCTTATTTACCTCTTAACTAACCCTCGTGCTTATTAAACTCATCATTTGACCATTCCCCAACTAACAAGTGCACTTGGTGGATGGATAACGGGCTTGTTAGCCTGTTTACTCATTCTTTAACCACCGACATCAGTCAACTATCGATCGATGCTAGCGGGATAGCCAACGTCAATTACATAAACTGACATCTAATGTTGAGTTACCCCCCAGAAACTTTGAGATAGACTCTCTCTTGGAATCATGAATCACTCTCTCATAGGGATCTGGCTCTCTCTCTCTTCCTTTCAGACTCTGAGACATCACCAGGCATTAGACTTCAACTAACATCCCCTTGGCCACAAAGACTCTACGAAAATGACTCTAGATTGAATTGGAATATTGCACGAGGTCTTCAGCATCAAGCCATAGTAGGTACAAGTGTTCAACACCTTGGTTCTTCATCTCACCAGAGATAAGTATTTATTCTACCCTTTCATTTTAGTAATTTAGAAAGCATTAGTAATTAATCTCTATTTACTATTTCTAAATACTATCAACCAAACCAAACCCAACTTTCAACCAGACCCGGCTGAAAAGCCTTCCTCTCACCCTTACCCTTTTTGACAACCTATCATCTACCTTTACCCTTTTGCGGGCCTTATTCATCTCCCTGCAACCCTACACAGACCCAAATTCCTTCCAAACCCCTCTATCGACCACAAACCCATCCAAAACCCATCCAAGGCCATTTCCATGATCGACATCGACCATTTCCCCTACTGACATTTGTAGTATAACCAACGTCAGCAACCCTGAGCAATCGACGCCGACAAACTAACTAACGTCGGTGACTGTGGCAAATCGACTACAAAGAAACAGGTATGCATTATCTAATTTCCTCTTTGTTAGTCATTTGTCATTTATTTATTTCTAACACATTTACTTCTAAACAGTGGACTGTCATCCCTCAAGGAAGTCTTTACGCTTCTGGGACTGAGCATATCGCTTGGTAGTCCACCATATCTATCTCTAACATTTTTATATTTAAGTCTTATTCTCTCTACAGGTGTCATCCTCCACACACAAAGAGGAGCTCCTTCAATTGTCTGGATATGGTGTGCAGCTTAATCTGGGTACGTACAAACCCCTGACCATTATCTTTAGTTTCTTATTTCTTCTGAATATAAAAGCAAAAAAATGAGTAGAAACATAGGGATTGGTGTAAGGATTTGAATAAGCTTGTAAGTGTATTGGCTAGTTGTATGTAGAGAATAGGGAATATTGCTTGAGTAGTCTTGATTGTATTCTTGCTATCTTAGTGATATTTTTGAACCCTTTTTTGAATTATCTTTGAATGGGATTTTATAAGGATCCATTGGTCATATGTTGAATGTGCTCGCATTAGGCTGATAAGGAGAAATATGGGGAATCAAAAGAAATTGATTATTGGGGCCAAAAATGGACTTGGACAAGAGCATCAAAAGTGGATAGGAGTGGTACTGGTGATATAGTCCTAGTGTGATGTTATTGTCTTGAGTAGATGAGACTTAGAGGATGGACTTATCATGGAAAGAGGATTCTAGCTCAGCTAGGATCAAGTCTATCAGGCCACGAATGATTGGGAATCAATGAAAAAATGCCTATGAGGGTCATAAGAGTAAGGAAGAAGGACCTAAGGGTTGGGTGTCATTAACCACACTCAAGTTACCAATTTTTGCATTTTGTATTGACTATAGTTTCTCAATTAAATGTGTGTCATTGATCTTAGTCTATAAGATCAAATTCATACCATTGATTTTCTTGTTTAGTTAGATCATGAAACTTGGCATAAGAGTATTCAATCTTAGGATTATTTGACATGTTGAACTTATGCTTTCCATTAGATCCACTTTGGCACGATCAAATTTCCATCATTGGATCTCCATCTATTAGAGTAGATGCTCACCATTAAATCTTTTGAATGCTCTCCATTAGATATATCTTGAATTATTAACCTTATCGATAACCCATATGTTGTATATGTTCTACTTGATTAAACATCAACTCACCACTTGGAAACTTTGCATTTGAGCTCAGGATCCTTTGGAGAATTTGAACCTAAATGGTTACTTACTGTGGCTTAAAATCAACATCCTCATGCATATCTTAAACTATTAAATCATGTTTACAAGATTATATATTGAGACAAGAAACACACCAAGACACAAAAATTTATAGGGAAAATTCATGGTAAGGAATTTTAAATGTTGGATGCTATAAGGAATACTAAAACACTTAGACATCTTGAAAACCATGCCACTTGCATTAAATTCTCATTTATGACCCCTAAAAGACATAATATGAAATAAGGATCTAGTCAGACTATGACCAAGGCTAATATAACATTAAATAACATAAAATGAAACATGAAACACCTTAAGACCCTATAATAAATCCCACACATAAGATTTTGATTATAGGGGGTTGACCCATTTTGACCTATGGTAAAAATGGCCAACATTCATGGTGATTTCCCAAGGGTAACATGCTTGCTTTTCCATGACCAATTGCCTAATCCTATCCATTGGGCCATGGAGTCACATGTATATAGGTTGACATGAAAATTTAATTTGAAGACACATAAAACATAAGGAAAGGCACAAAAAACTAGACACAAGATAAGAAACTAAATAAAGACATATTTTTGCTTCATGAGCACTTATGGAACACACACATAAAACAACCAAACTAACTAACACTAACTAACCTAAAAATAACACTTCCTACAAGATAAAAGGGGAATTTTGAAACCTCTCCTACCTCATGACATGAAGAATTTAATGAGGCATGTAACCATTTAACCCTTGGAATTGATGCCTTCTTATTCATAGTATTTTCCAACTTCATTAGCATGATGTTCAGTGAGAACAAAGCAAATCCAAATAGATTAGCTATAGAAATGAACTTCTCTTACATCCAAATAGCCTCAAACTTCTCATATGGATCCTCAACTACAACCTCTAATGATGGTTTATAAAGACATATATTTTTTATTTCCATGGTCCTCTCAATAAGAATATGCTTCTTCTCAGCTACAAGTTCTTTAAGATCATCAAGGATCTTGACATATTCTGCCCAATCTTGGTTGTTATCCACTATGGGAAACTCTCTATCCACCTTATCAATTACTTGACCCTCAACTTGGCAAAGATATTAAAGCTCTTGAAAGAGATTCATTTGCAGCTACCAATCATCTTTGTCCTCTTTGTCATCTAGAACCACTACTTAAATCTTCTCTTCTTGATGTATGAGGTCATCAAGATGGTATTCATCATGATCCAATACATCTAAGGGTGATTTAAAATTAGATAGAGGTACTAAGTCATCTCTAATAACTATGTCTTCTATCTTGGTCTCATGAGACTCTTTTAGGACTAAAACTTCTTGAGGAATTACTTGACCTTCATCCTTGATAGTACACTCCATTTCATACTTAAGATGGTCATCCCATACTTCATGATTAGATTTGGAGTCTTATTTAAATACCTCTTTCTTCAAGTCTTGGTCACATTCCTCATGGATATCTACAAAAGAGTCTTCAATTTATTTCTCCTCATTCAAAAAGGTTAAGTTTCCCTTGTGTTCACCAAGGGGAGTAACCATGGTGATCTCTTGCTCATAGTCACTTATGACATCTTCTTGGTCAACCATGGCTTGGATTTGATCCTAGTTACTTACTTCTCTCAAGATGGGTTCTTCCTAAAGAAAGGGTGAGGTGTAAGGTTGATGGAAATTCTCATGTAAAGGATATGGGATATGAAGTGTAGTTGAAGGCTGATGAGTTAGAGATGCAGTGTGGGGTGAAGGAGAGGGATTGTGAGTGGATTTAGGAAAGAGTAATACACTAGTAAGCTCATAAAGAAGTGAATTTTTGGGATGATTATAAGGATAAACATCTATATAAGTATGAGTTACATCCTGACAATAGTCTCCTTAAGTTTCTTCGATAGCAACATGTTCATTTTTTATCTCTTTATCCTACCACATACATAGCCCATCTATTGAGCATTGAAGACACTTATTTTTCAAGTCCATTTGTTCTTTATTATCCCATTGAATTTCATTTTCAACCACCTCCCATGTACTCATATATCTTTGGAAAAAACTTTTAAACCATTCCATGAGATGGTTAGGAATCACATCACACTCATCATCCCATGTGCCCATACTGTCTTCACTATTTAGCAGCTCTGGTAGGAATTCCAAGAAGGATTGAATATGAGGTGGGGCTGATGTTGAGTATGGTCATTAATGTTTGGTTGTCATTTATGTCAAAGAGATCATGTGGTACTAGTGTATTAATGACAAATTTATCAAATTGATAACTTGGAGAGATATGGCACATTTTTAGGTTTGTAAGGACAAAGAAGAAGTTGTGAGGCATCCATAGATGTCTTGGTAAAGTTATGGTGTGTCACTTGATAATTTGGAAAGAGAAACATGCATATTATAGATTAAGAAAATCTAGACCATCACTACATGTCATGTAGATATGAATGAATGAGTAAGTTTGTGCATTTAATACAAGCACTCAAAAATTCACCTAAGGTCAAAGGATTTCATTAAGATGTTGTCTATAGTGCCAAGAAGGTAACCTAAATATTTTGACTCTTAAAGTGTTTCTAGATCAAGTTATAAAACTTAAAATTTTCTCTTTTAAAATGTGATGGGCCATAAACCATCAAGTTTAACTATGTTGAAGTCTAAGGTCAACTAGTCAATAGATCTAAAGGTGAGTGTTCATCATCCAGATCTTGATCCAACGATGTGCATGAAGTCAAATTGTCAAAGGTTCACAGGATTAAATTCCCTTGTGACATGTGTCTCAATCTAATTGAGTTGATATAATATCAATATTATGTGGGTGTTCATATAGATAGAGATCAATAGTGTGGGTCGAGTCAAAGAGTCAAATATGTAGAAGGCATGCAAAGCTGCCAATTGGCATAATCATGGGAGCTTTGATCGAAGATCAATGGTGAACATTTAAAGATAAATACCATGATATTTATAAGGATGATCAATGGTGTATATTTATTCAAAGTTTATAGAAATTAGGAGATGAGGTCAAAGTGTTCGATGTTTAACACTTTTATAGTGACCATTGGAATTTGAATTTTCAAATTAATGAAGGAAAAATAATCTATAGTTTTTGATCTATATATTTTGATCCATGAAATTTTTTTTATTGGTATTAAAAATAAAGTTAAATAAGAATCCAAGTCATATACATAAAACCTATTTATAAGGTTTGAATGTTTGTACAATCAAAGTTATTGAGCTCCAAAGTTGACTGTATATTCATTCATGGTAGTTCTATGTACATAATTATGTTTAAGCAATTTGTGATTTAGAAGAAGAGTGTTCTAGTGAGAGTATTCATTTGAACATGTATTAGAGGTCATATGGAGTGGATCCATGTGTATACACCTAAAACTAGAAACCATTGACCTCCAACTAGGCTTTTGACCAATTTCTATCAAAAATGCATAATTTGGCCTAAAAACACAAAAACATGCTAAATGATGTGAACCTATCATATTCAAGTGCCAATTTTGGATAGAGTATCATTAAATGAGGCAATGTAATTTATGAAGTTGCTAAATTTGATTAGATCATTTCGATTCAAAATGACATTTTTGCACCTGGGTGCTCTGGATTGCTCTTTTCTACCAATTTTCTTACACATAACATGTACTTTTGTTATTTTGTGTTGAGAACATCCTAAATGGGATAAAAAGTCCAATACATCTAACATCACATATTAATTATAATCTAATCAAATTTTGAGCCAATAATATGACATTTTGACCAATTTGATTAATTTATGCACTAATTACCAAGATTTGCACCAAAAGTGATAGTTTATGATTAAGGATAATTAATCTAAATTAAGAGCTTAAGTTAATTTTCCATGGAACTTGTTGAATATTTATTTTTGGAAATTTATATTGAATAACTACATCATAAAATGACATCATTTCTATGGGGTGGCATCCACAAGCCATAAATGTATAAAATATTAGGATTAAGCCCTCCCATGCCTCATAAATGCCCCTTTTTCCCAAATCATGATGAGGGCATTTATGGATTTTATTTGCATAATTAAATTAATTCATGACCACACATCTTCATCTTAAGATGGATGGTCATGGTTGATCTAATCCCTTTTGAAAAATATATAAATAGGAGGCCTCACAATGATAATTCTAAATCTTGGATGTTCCAAATTTATAATGCTTAAATCATTCCAAAATCATTATAATTTAGTGTTATAATACTAAATTTTTGAGCCAAGCCAAGCTAAATACAAAGGTGCCAAGAGGAGATGAAGGTAGCCACACTCCATTGAATAATATCTCTTAAAGCACAAGCCGATCAAGCCAAAGAAGGGGCCTTTTGGAGCAATCAAGGATTTGGTAAAAAAATTGTGTTTTGTGTTCATATCTCTCATTTATTTCCATTTTTAGTTGTGTTTTCAAATGGTTTTTACTTATTAATCTCACCCTAGTGATTAGGCCTAGATATTTTATGCTATTTAGTGTGTTTCTTTCATTTTGTTTTTATTTTGGAACTAACACAATACTAACCATCCTCTCTTGAGTCAAATTACAAGTCTACATAATGGCATGCTGTGTGGGATCACACTTCACAAATTTGATCAACAAGCACCTAAAAATAATTTACTAACCACATCCTTGTAGTATCTTTGAGTGTGGAAGCAAATAAAGTGAAAATATGAGCAAAAATATTTTTTTTTGCAATGGTTTTGTTCTCAAGACTATGTAACCCGACTTGACTATGTAACCCAACTTGGCTTCCAACCCGACTCAGCTACCAACCTGACTCGGTTGCCAACCTGAGAGCTCAATTTGTAAAGTTATTTGTTTCACTTGTAAAAATGATTCAAAGATAAAATAAATGTTGACCATTTTATTGAAATATTTACTAAGTGCTAAAATAAGCTTAATTAATACTTTCACACTTCTTTTTGGATGTTCTAAAAAAAAAATAGGCATTTTCTCTTTGGGTTTAAAGAGGAAAATTTACATGTTTGTGTTTAATGTTTTGATTGTTCTTTCAAAGTTTACAACTTAAAGCTAAGGGGCTAAAATAACACCACCACGTATTTCATTTAGTGCTATAAAATTGAATACACTTCAAAGTTTTTATAAGTTAATTTTATTATATATTTTGTCTAAACTTGTTTGAGTAAATAGGGAGTTGTGCATGTATTCTCTCCCATCTATCCCCTTAGGTAAATTTTGGGATCAAACACACCTTTTTTTTTTGGGTGTTTTAAAATTATTTCCATTTGTGCATTTTAAAGCCAAGAGGCTAGTAAAAAATCTAATCAAACACTTTCAATTTGGTGCAACAAAATTAACCTCACTTCAATTGTTTTTAAACTTGCTTGTTGATTGTATGTTTTAGTGAAAAGAGATGTGCATGTATGATCTCCAATCTATCCCATTTAGGGAACTTTTGGGATCAAATGAGCCATCTCATCACACTTTAAGCCTAGTCTAAGGCATAAAAAGAACATCATTTAAATCTGTCCCTAAAAACTTGCAATAATATTATGTGATATTGAGGCGACCATAAAGTCTTTTTATTGTGTCTTTTATTTCATGCATCTTGGCTTGTGAGGGTGACTTCATTACCTCCCATGAGTTATTTAGGGAAACCTTAACCCAAAAATTCATATCTTGGAATTATATTCAACCCCTCTCCATGGGGGGGTATATAAATTGGGATTACCCCACTAGGATTAGATGTTTTAGCAGTTAAACCACCTCCTAGCACTAGGGCTAAGCTTGAGACATATGATCACATTAGACATCAAACTACACTAAGAAAGTGATGGATGTAGTGATTGTAAAAAGGGATAGAACATTTTACAACAAGCCAAGTGTCACAGACCTAATTGACCTATTGTTTCTCTTGTTTACTAATGTGAAAGATGGTAGAAATCAGATATATCTAGACATTCAAAAACTCAATTAGTTAGTTAACCCAACTTTGTTATACCTTGTAATTTTAAGATTTAAGATGATTAGTTAGTTAATTTTTCTTATATTATTTAGTTTTTATGTGGAGTCAAAACTTTGTGTTAACAAAAAATGACATAACTAAACACATTGTCCCCCAATTTTTTCGCACAAAGGAGTCATTATGCTTCCCACGTGAAAACTTATTTTTCCTTGTTCAAATTCATCATCATACACTTTGTGTCATATCTTTCAATTTGGCACAATTATGCTTCCCATTTGGGTCTAGACCTTTTAGTACATTTTTAAAAAGTCCCTCATTGATAGTTTAAATTCAAAATTGGACTCTGCTAAGTTTTAAAGGTTGATGTGTTAAATTTGGTTCACCACTTTGCACTTGACTTATTTTAACTTGAGTTCAATTCCCAATTTTAACTGAGGGTTATTTTTAGATTCAACATCATTATCATCATTTTCTAGGGCTCAAGTCATCTTATGTATCACTCACACTTTGAGTCCTAGGCTACATTTTTGTACCATCCATCATATTGCACCTTTTGTCTTAGGTCCATTTGATAACACACTTTTGACTTGGATATTTAACAATATTTGTGTGTGTGTACCATTAAAGTTGCATACGGTAGTGTTATGCTACCAAAATTGTGTTGGAGCCATTTTTTGCCTTAGAGTCTTGAAACAAACACTTATCACATATTTTGAGTAGTTTAGCATGTTACATTGCTTAAATCATTTGTAGACTTGTTTTCATAGACCTCTTTGTGTAGAGTCCTAGTTTCTCTAAAGATCCAAATATTTGAAGTTTTCTTTAAGTGATATTTTCATTCACCTTTGCCTAGATTATCAGTCAAAAGAATCTAGCTTTGTGTCATTATTTGGGAAAAAATAAACTATCTCCAAGTGCCTTTCATTTCATACCTCATACTTATTGATCAAGTTTATGTCCAAGAGTCAAATGCCTAGTTTTTTTTTAGAAGTGTTTCAAATTTGTTAGATTAAAAATCTCATCTTTTAAAGTCTATATTTTGATGCTCTTTGGCCAAAAGACCTAGCATATGCTTTGTTTGAGCCTAGATTTTGACACCATGTTTGGCCAAAAGACCTAACAACTTTTATTTTTCCTAGAGTAGACTAATTTGAAAATCTTTAACTTAGAAATTATCATTTCAATTTTCAGTCCTATTACTTGACTTTTTTGTGTGAGACATGTAACTGTTACACACTTGACATTAGCTTATTTTATCATAGGTCATTGCATCAACATTTTTTGGATACACATGTCCATACTTTTGACCAAGTTAGACCAAGTTTGAACATATTTTTAGACATTGCATTTTCAATGTTTATATAACTCTATTTGATTTTTTTTCAAAACATTTACTATGGATACCAACATGTATTCGTACACTCTTAGTGGCCTCATGTACAATCCAAGAGTTTTTAATGTGGTTTCACAAGAAAAAATGGTTCAAGACACCTATGTGGATAATGTTTCTTATGAGACGAATCCCTATCCATATTATAACACTCAAACAAGGGCATAGAACCAAGACCCAATGGCTCATTACTTGGTAAACATCCTCCTTACTTAGAACACAATCAAGAACAAACTAAACAATATCTATCTTTGCTACCTATAGTTGAGGAACTAGTTACTCAAAAATTGTACTATGTTACTGCACCATCCATGTATGATCCTTATTTATTTGAGCATCACTTTTTAGAAAACAAGGACAAAGTATTGGTTAGAGCTATAAAAATAGGGGATAAGTTTCCAGTAGACTTCCCCCATGAGAATTTGTTGAGCCTAGTAAGAATGTTGAATAACATAATTTATAATCAATAGGATTATTCTAGAAATCCTTTAGATCTAGTCCAAATGATGTATGAGGACCCTAATATACTTGTCAAAGGAAAATACCTCATGGAAAATCACTTTTTAAAAATGTAGATAGCATATAAAACATACTTGAACCTAGCCCATAATTTTAACTAAATGACCATGTCTAATAGGCCTCTCAATGATTTAGTTCCTTTGACATGAGTGTTAATAGAGTTAAATAATTAGGACAATTAGGGTGTTGACCCCTTCATGCAAAAAACTTTGGTTGATAACTTGTTTCATACCCCTAGCAATGAAGAATTATCTTCTAATTCTACGTAAAATAGTGAGAAAACATAGTGGACAATGTGCAAGCAATATCTAGTCCAAACCAAAGTGGTGTAAATACCCCAAAAAATAGTACATAATTGAGTATACCTTTAGTTAACACCATGAGTGGTTATTTAAATTAGGGAGTAGGAGTTTTTATGTCCTAACCTCAACCAACTACTGCTACTAATCCTCAACTAGCTGCTTCTTCAAGCACTCAATCAACAAGATTGGGTAGTCAACCAATGACCAATATCATGCCTCCACAATAAAATGTGATGAATCTTAATCAATAAATAATGATTAATATTCCACAATAGTAATCATAATATAACATACCAATTTAGTAGAGGTAGAATATATTTCCACCTGAAGGGGCAACCAATGTTCTACCTCACCAGGTATTAATGAACATACCTCATCTCTCACAGACCAATATACCAATTCAAAGCCAAACAATGTATAATCAACAATGTATGAATATTGGTCAGTGATAGATGTAAAATCTCCAAAAATTATCAACTTCCAAATAGGTATTCACACAACAAAGAGGTTCTAATGTTCCTCAAGTGCCAATTAGGCAACCTTTGCATTTTTTGCAGAGCGTGTCACTAGTTCAATGATGGGGTCTTTGTTCACAAGTACCCCCTCAAAAACAAGGTTTGATTAGTTGGAAACAAGTCCCTGTTCAACCCTATTAGGCATAGTATGACCATATCCCTCCATATTAACCTCAAAATCCCTAAAACCAAACCTACTTACCTAACCAAAACCAAAATATCACACCAGAGTATGTTTAATTACAATAATCAAAACCTAATCCATGTATGCATATTACTAGTCCATTCCCTAACAAAACCAATATAGCCCAAAAAATACCTATATCATACCTTGATCAAAATTCCCCACTTGTGACCACTCAACCATCTACATAGGCCAATATTCCACCTCAAGACAATGTTCCCTCTAGTTTCCTAGCCCAAGAACTACAACAGATGAAGGATACAATTGTTTCCATCCAAGATGGTAAATAGACTAAAATGTTTAATTTAGATGATGTGTGTTCTTATCCCTTTAACATTGAGTACTTACAAATACTATTTCCTCTAGGATATGAACCACCAAAATTTGATGAATATAAGGGGAAAGGTGACCCTAAGGCTCATTTGACAGAGTTCTGTATGTCATGTTAGCCAATGGCATATAGCGACATACACCATTTAATTTTTTTCCCAAAAAGTCTAGTAGGATAAGCCTTGGAGTTGTTTTTAAAGTTTCCCAAGAATTTAGTATCCAATTTTGATGATCTTTCAAATAATTTTGTGTAGTACTTTTCATATAATCTCAAACATGAGATTTCATTGGTCAACTCGATGTAAGCCAAACAGAAGGCCAGTGAGATATTTTCAAGTTATCTACAATGATGGAGAGCCCTTACAAGCTAATTCACCCATAGTTTACCAGATAAATAATTAGCCACTATGTTTACTAATAATTTACACAGTGAGATATCCTTTCATTTAGAACTATAGTGTGCACATACCTTTAAGGAGATCATTGATAAAGGTTTGTTGATCAAGCATGCCCTTATTAACAAAGGGATCATCAAGCTTACCTTATCCAATTAGAATCAAGGTATCAATACAAGAAATGACCAAAATTAGCACCCAGTCCAAGCTCAAGTGTCATAATCAACACATGCCAATAACAATGAAAGACCAAAGCAGTTCAATCATAACAAAAATGTTGTTAGAAATAGAGTCACAGAGTCGTGTCATGTCCAAATGGTGTAAAAACCATTTTCTCAGCCCATGCCACATATGAAAATTACTCCTAACCCATAATTTTTTTAATAAAAATAATAATCATGGCAGCCTAGGCCCGCACAACTAATGCAAAAAGCTTTGCCATTGCAAACCCCTTCTCCAAGGAGAATAATGCCTACTCATTTCATTTTTAGTGATCTTGGAGATCCTATTGAATCTATGTTTTGAAAGCTTACTAATGCCAATATTTAATTGGATTATACTAAAACATTATCTTCAAGGCATCCCTTATCCTAATTGGTACCACCAAAATGAATTCTATGAATATCATTAGGCTAATAGACATAATTTGTGGCACTTTGTGCAAATTAAACATTTGATTAAGAATATGTTGGAGAAAGGGGAGATAACATTTGATGGTGGTGCTTCTACTTCCAATCAGACTCTTGGAATCTATCAAAACCCCTTTCCCCAATATAACAACTAGCCAAAGTAATAACAATAACAATAATAATGACCAATACAATAATAAAATTAACAATATCAACAACAAAGGTTAAATTAGTAGAATCAACAACATAACCAATAATGACCAAATAATGGATAGAATCAAGGTAAAAATGGAAACAACCAATAAACCTACCATGCAGTTTCACATGACTAAAATGGGGTTATAGGCCATATTAAAAGAGGTAGCATTAATACCATTTCCATCAATCTAAGACTAAATACCAATCAATCAAGACTTTTGCTAAATAATTCCAATTAGCCAATTTACATTGGTAATCCTTACTTGACTTGGGATGGTAGACATGTAAACCAATAAGTAGGGATCACTTATATTGGACCATTTATTG
Source organism: Torreya grandis (assembly GCA_037957365.1). Taxonomy (NCBI): domain Eukaryota; kingdom Viridiplantae; phylum Streptophyta; class Pinopsida; order Cupressales; family Taxaceae; genus Torreya; species Torreya grandis. Next base: position 3,098,568 of record JARHVA010001396.1, read on the forward strand.
ATAACTTGTCATTAACTCATGATCATGCACAAGTGTACTAGTAATCAAGACTTTTCCTATCTAGTACCGCACCATCACCTACATTTATTAGCAATCATGGTCCTGCATTTAATCTTGATTATGCAATCATAACTTAGAGGTCAAAGATTACCATCTTAGGCCTATAGCCATCTACCACTTTTCCCATTACCTAACCAACCATATAGCCTTAGAATAAGCCATTTAACACTGACCAAGAGAAGAAATTTGACATTTTGGAACAATTGCAAAAGACACTTGCACAAATTTCCATTTTAAATTTGTTACATATGTCAACAATCCACAAGGATATTTTGAACAATTTCCTTAATCAATCCACTATTTCTAATGACACATCCCCTAATAAATTACAAGCTTTGGTTGAATACCTAGCTCCATCCCAATAAGTCACTTTCAACCAAAGCGATATGTCATCCCTTAGCCTTTTGCATAATAATCCCTTGTACATTAAAGTTTGCATAAAGCGGTACAAGGTGAAACATGTCTTTATAGATAATGGATTAGGTCTAAACATAGTGTCTCTAAATCTCATCAAGATTCTCAATTACACCATGGTAAATATTTAAGTAGAGACCATAACCATCAAAGCCTATGATAATGAAGAATGAGAATGATAAGGCACCAACTATTTACCAATTATCCTTGAGCGCTTGACCCATGATACACTTTGCCATGTGATAGATCTTGATTTATTATACAATATGATTTTGGGTAGATCTTGGTTTGATGAAATTCATGTAGTCCCTTCAACATTGCACCAATGTATCAAGTTCTCCCATCCAAGGATGGAAGTTTATATATCAGGATATTTGCATCCATATGAGCACTGCAAACACCTAGAGGTTGAGTTCAAGAGTTATAACTATCATTTTAGAATGAATATAGTAGCCAAGAAATATAAGGGAAAATTAATACTCCTTGATTCACCAAAGGACAATTGCATTGATCATAATATCCTTAATTTCCTTTCCCACATGCCACCTCCTAATATATCCAATCATTATGCCATCTCATACAATGGCCCAGGAGAGTATTTAACCCATGATACCTTTTATATCACAAACCTTCCATAGAACCTAATGTCTTTTGGAAGACCTAAATCCATGACACTTAATTTGGAATGGCAATAAATGGAAAAGGCAAAGGACCTATTACATTTTTACCAACATCTAGCCTAGACTAGGATCCTCTTGAGGGAGATGAATCATGGTTGTATAATGAAAAGTAGATTGATTTTTATGAGAATGTAAAGTATCCTATTCCCAATAGGATCATGAAGAATCAAGACTATGAAGGAGGAGGCCTCAGACCAAATCAACAGGGAAAACTTGAGCCAATTTCCATGACCAAATATAAAAGGCCCTATGGACTTAGATTTAAACTGCCTAGGGGTGACCCCATATACCTTACTCATGTTTTATTGCCATCGATTAGTGATAAGGATGTTAGTAGTGAAGTAAAGTCTGATCATAATCTTTTTGATGGCCTTGTTGAGACCAATTTGTTTAACGCTCATTCCATTTGTACCCTTAGAATTGTCATTTATCATAACCCACTACCATTATATTATCCCTTGCTAATAGACTGGGACCAAAAAGAGTCCAATATGTCGATTGATGAGTTCCAAAATGATGAGGCTTTATATGATTTTATTAGTCTTAGATACAATGTTTCGTTGGGGGACCATAAGTCAAGGTTCTCAATCAAGTTAGATCTTGAAGCCTATTTTGGAGAGTGGGTGAACACCCTTAGCTAGAAGAAAATAATTAAAACATTGAGGTCCCAAAGTGAAAACCTCTCCAAGGCACTTTTTGACCAGGGTAAAAGTAAAGAAAAAGGCCAGTCTAGTGGTGAAAACCTATTTCAGGTGCCATTAAATGGGAGTGTTCAGCCTACTTTAACCATATCTCAAGAGACCACCAATGATGAACTTATCTATGAGTTTGAGTTAATTTTTAAAGAAAAACAAGCTTTTGATCAAATAATGTAGGAGTTTATAATATATTTTTTTACATTGCCAAACCTTCCATTGGGGGACTCTAATTTATCATGCTTGGGGTCAAAGAGCCAGTCCTAATAGAGGACTCTAATGTTGCCAACCAATTCAAATATTTGTCGACTATCCTTAAATATGGTTTGACCCTTCTAGTGGAAGATACAACAGAGGTTAACATCAAATCCCCATATGACCCAAAGTGGATCAAGCTATGTGTTTCCCTTACTGAGAAGGAACATGACGTCCTTATAGCCCTTTTGAGGGAGTTTATAGATATTTTTACATGGGCATATTCTAATATGCTAGGTTTGGACCCCACCTTAGTTTTGCACCACTTGTGGTCAATCCTAATGCCAAACTATTAAAAAAAATATGTGCAAAATGCATCCTTGTGTTGTTATATTAGTGAAGAAAGAGTTGGAAAAACTCTTAGAAGCAGGATGTATTCGATTGATCAACTATTTAGAGTGGATATTTAATGTTGTGTGAGTTAGCAAAAATCTAGAAGGGATCATAATCTATACTAATTTTCATGATATAAAAAAATATTACCCTAATTATGACCTTTCATTGTCAAACATTGACATGGTTATTGAATCCACTGTAGGTTATGAAATGCTTTCATTAATGGATGACTTTTCAGGATACAACCAGATAAGAATAACACTAGAAGACCAATATAAGACAATGTTCACCACTCCATGGGGAACATTATATTATGAGGTTATGCCATTTTGTATTAAAAATGTAGGTGCCACCTACCAAAGATCCATGACCACCATATTTCATGATATGATACATGACATTGTTGAATACTATATCGATGAAATTCTTGGTGAATTAAAGACCAAGGCCAAATATCCAGCAGTGTTATGTAGAATATTTGAAGGACTACATGAGTAAAAATTTATAATTAATGTTAATAAGTATGTCTTTGGATTCACATTAGGCAAATTACTTGGCTTCATTGTATCTCATCGAGGCATTGAATTTGATCCTGCCAAAGTCCAAGCAATAATAGAGATGAAACCTCTAACTAATTTGAAGTACCTCCATAGTTTGTAGGGAAAAATCTAGTCTATATGATGCTTCATATCACTATTATCTGACAAATGCCATTTTTTATGCATGCTTTAAAGAAGGGAGTCATATTTCACTAGGATTATCACTACCAGATATATTTTTAGTAGATAAAAGACTATCTAGTGACTCCACCTATTTTGTTGCCTCTTAGGCTAGGAAATACATTCTTGTTATACCTATTTTATAATGATAATGCCTTGGGGGAACTTTTGGCTCAACATGATGATAATGGTAAAGAACATATTGCATACTATTTAAGCCATACACTAGTCAAGTATGAACATAATTATACGCCCACAGAAAAAGCCCATTTATTCATGGTCTTTGCAACTCAAAAACTATGCCATTACATGTTAAATAATAAGATCATGCTTATTTCAATAATATATCCACTCAATTATATATTACCTAAAACAACTTTACAAGGCTACATGGCCAAATGGATCATGCTTCTCAGTGAGTTTGACATTGAGTACATTAACCAAAAACCCATTAAAGGGCAAGTTCTTGTAGATAAGCTTGCTAAAGCACCCCTTGCTAATACAAAAGCCACTCATATTCCAATTTATCGATGAACCCATAATGACCATAATTCACACACCTCTTAAGGAGAAATACTAAAAGTTGTATTTTGATGGATCATTCATAGCACATGGATCTAAGGTAGGCCTTTTATTTATTACATCATAGGGGGATCTAATCCCTAAATCATTCAAGATCAGTTTTCCTTGTACCAACAACATGGAAGAATATGAAGCACTTGTTTCATGGCTTCACCAAATGGTACAATGGAATGTATCTCATCTCAAGGTTTATGGTGATTCTCAGCTAATCATTAATCAAGTTATAGATCATTTGTAGACCAAAGATGACAAACTGGTTTCATATAATGCCATAGTCAGCTCTCTTAAATGATAGATTGTTGACATTTAGTTTGAGTATATACCAAGGGAAAGTAATAGAACCATGGATGCTATATACACCATTGGATCTATGATTTGACAAATAGACATAGCTAAAGAGTATCAATTCCTTATCAACAACTTGTTATCACCAGCTCATGAACCTTTAACTGCCATGATGATTTGTGATATTATTGGTCCTAGCTCTATTTGGTACTTAGAACTTTATAAATACCTCCACAACCAATTTTTATCACCTGACCTATCCCAAAAATAATCCAAATCCTTCATCCACCATACCAATCATTATACCTTACTTAGATCAACCCTTTACCATCATAGTTTTGATGGAACTCTGCTTCATTATTTAAATTTGATAGAATATACACTAACATTATGAGAAGTTCACAAAAATTACATGAAGCCAACATAAGTGGGGAATTCCTATCCAAAAATCTCTTGTGTACTAGTTATTATTAGCCCATGATGGATGGAGATGTAGTTACATATGTAAATAAGTGTGACAAGTGTCAATGACATACTGATTTGATTTATACCCCAGCCAAAACTCTAAAACCAATGTTGAAGTCATGGACATTTTCTACATGGGGCCTTGACCTCATTAGGAATATCAATCCCACCTCATCTGATGGCCATAAACATATCCCTACCACCATCGAATATTTCACTAAGTGGGTTGAAGCTATACCCCTCACTTATGTGACTCGAAAGAAAATTTCCAAGTTTACTTTCAACCATCTCATTTTCCACTACGGTATCCCTTCTGTCACTATATTTGATTATGGAGGATCATTCAAGAATAAGGATGTCAAAAATATATGTACCGAATATAACATTACACAACACTTTTCTATATCATATTACCCTCAAGGTAATGGCTAGACTAAAGCATCAAACAAAACCATTATCAAAATTCTCAAAAAGATTGTCAATGATGTTAGATGCAATTGGTACCTTCATATATTCCATTCAATTTGGGAATATCATACCAATCACCATACATCCATAAGAGCCTCTCCATATTCACTTGTTTATGGTACAAAATCCATATTTCTGATTAAAGTCGAGTTATCATCTCTACTAATCTATTTTAAGCATGTCTTGGATGACAATGACTATTGTGTAGTTTACATAAAAGAACTAAAGTTACCTAATGAGAAATGCATGGATGTGATGAATAATCTCTAAGCCTATTAGAATAGATTTCAAGGCCATTATTATCGGTGCATGAAACATAGATAATTTGAACTTGGTGATATTTTTTGTAAAGAGAACAAAAAGAATACCATAGCCAAAAAGAAGCATAAAGGTAAGTTCAAACCCAACCAGGTTGGTCCTTTCATCATTACAACAAACTTTGGAATAAGAGCATACAGGCTTGTCACACTAGATAGACACAAACTTGATATGACCCAATGAATATTATCCACCTCAAGTAGTACTATGCTTGAGTGATTTGGTGTATTGTCTATAAGGACCATTTCAAGTTATATCATTTTATCAATATTATTTTTACTATACCATTTTATCATCCTATCATCTTACCAACCTATCACTTTTCCTATCAAATGTCTATTTTACCATACCTTCTCATCAGTGGAGTTCATTTCTCCCTCCCTATCCTACCTTATGACCTTGGTTTTGTTCCATTCATTCTAGAACCACATTCAATAAGAGGATTCAGCTTTAGTTTCAGCAATTGTTTCACACATTTTAGACAGAAGTAGTATTTTTGAGAAGATAGTAGTTTGTTAGTTGCATCCTTCATTTCTTATTGTGTTCTCTCCCATTTTCTTGATCTTAATTATAACCACCTATGAGAAAATTAGTATCATTGACCTATGTCGTTGTATTCTAGTTATAACCGCCTATGGGAAAACTAGGGGCAACACTTGTTTAACATGATTTGACATACCAACTAGCCATTTATTATGCCATATTGTGCCATCATACCAATTATGCCTATTTTATTTGAATTAATTGCTACACTATTCAGATTCCTATGATGTAAGGCAAAACTACAGTGACTTGAGGTCCTATATTGGGACTCTATAGGTAGTGTTTAAAGCTTGTTGAGGTCAACTTAGTCACCCTAAGCCATGCTCTTTCCATTTTAAGATCAACCTAAACCATGCTTTCATCATTTTGCGAGCAACCTAAGTAATATTCTTTATTTTTTACAAGCTTGGATTATTTAGTATATCATCATTCTTCGATCAAGTTGAGATTCTAAAAACATTTTTAAAATCATTAGAAAAAACCAAAAACATTGACCACTTCTTTGCCTTAAGGATTCTAGGAACCCTTACTAAGTTAGAAGTAAATCACTTGTCACTTAGTTTCCCCATCATTTTTGGCCTTTTTTCTCATGCACTTGCCATTTTTTAAGACCATTCCTATTCTTCTATCACATACATCATGTTTTTTTTATCTGTTATCATTTTCTTCTTATTTCCTAGGAGAACTATATTTGGCCTAAAGTTTTTATTGGATATTATGCCAATAGAACTATGTAGGCAACATTCACTTGCCTAGTGCATTTGAAGACAACTTATCCACTCCCTTTCCTTTCTTATATTCCCCTTTCTTGTTTTTTTGTTAAGTTATCTCCTATTTATTAGGGGCAATGTTTGTTCAGTTTAGCTCATTTTATTTATACTAACCTTAGGAATAATCATTATTTGTTCTTGTTTATTTGTTATTTATCTATGCCTATTTGTTTTCTTTCAATATTGTTGCCTTGATTTAGTCAATATACATTCATTGGGTGATTCCTTATGCATTTATACTTGAATCCATCCATATTCATATGTTTATATTGCTATCATGGTTTTTATCATTGATACATTATTTTCTCTTGAATATTGGATTTTGGGAGTTAATCCTTATGCATATTTCAGCCCAGTATTCATGATGTTTTATCATGATGCTTACCATCAAGTTATACAACAAAAATCATCTTCATGAAGTCTACTCAGTAAGGGTATCATCAACATCTCCTCGATAACTCATAATCCCAATCATAACCCAAATAGAGTAATTAAACAATAAAATAATTTCAACCTTTGTTAGTTTGAATGAGCATCTCCCTACTAGCATGTTTTCCTAATTCATATTTATCCTTTGTATCAAGTTACCCACATCATATTTTCCATCACCAGCCAATCAATCATGTTTGCCATAATTGAGGTCTAATGATTATAACTGCATATGGGAAAATCATGGTATACCATCCCACCTACATTTCTCAATGATTATAACCACGTTTAGGAAAATCATTGTGTTCTCAACAACTTTACTTTCTCTTTGCCCAAGTAGGGGCATGTTGTTATCTTTTTTGTTTTTCCTAATTGGGGTGGCTCCATCTTCTCAATGATTATAACCACCTTTGGGAAAATCATTGTGTCATCATACCATGTTGCCACTATCAGAGCACAATGCTTATAATCACCTTTAGGAAAACCATTGTACACAGTCCCACTTGCATTCTCAATGATTTTGACTACTTTTTCAAAATTATTGTGTTCTCACTCCATCATTTTCATATATTTGGTCCCCTCATTTTGATTTTTTATTTTGAGGGATCATTTACTGACCTACTTATGCCAACCATTCCTTTGAGGGGGCATCATATAGTTCATAAATTATTGTTGAAGTTGTAAGCATACATGACCTTTGTTGTCCCCCAAAAAATGTCACTCATTTTTAGGACAACATATAAGTTATTTTGGTCTTGCAAAGACCAAAATATATCTTCTCATTTCAAAAAGTTGTTCTCAGCTTTCAAAATTGGGAATTATTCAAGCTTTTTCAGTCAAAGGACTAATGGTTCAATAGGTTCAAAGGCTTCTATAGGGAGGTTCAATCAAAAGAATCAGTTTCCAACACTTAGTCATTTTCGAGAATGGTTTAGCACCTTAGTTCAAAGGCTCAACATCATCAGTAAGAGTTGAGCACTTCAACAGGTTCAACACATTTTGTTCAATGAAGATCAAAAGGACTCAGCCGAAACAAGGGAATGAACCATTGAACCGTTGAACCAAAGTTGGTTCAATTGGTCGGTTCAATCAAAATGGTCCAAAGGAGTGCCCCAAAAAGAATGAGTCAAGCAGAAGCTGCCACATGTCATCTTTCGAGCCTCATTTCACTTTGATTCTAAGAGCTAAGAAAGCCACCACATGTCGTCTTCCAAGCCTCATTTCACTTTGATTCTAAGAGCCATGGAAGCCACCACGTATCCTTTGTAATTTAAGCAGAACACACCAAGTGGCATCATCTGCATGAATCCAAATGAGTTCTACATATTTCTATAGTGTTTCTAAAATGTGATGGAAGCCACCACGTGTCATCCATTAAGACACAATATCAAATATGTAGAATGTGCCATGTGTCCCTTGCAAAGTTTGGTAGAAGCTGATAAGTGTCAATCTCCATAATTTCTCTCTCCTATTTCTTGTTTTCATAAAGATTGTGGTGGACCCCCAGTGAGCTATTAAAGAAAGTGGAATGCGCCATGTGTCATCATTTGCCTGACTCTCCAAAGACAAGTGGAAGCTGCCACTTATTTATTTATAACTCTGTGGAGAGCGACACGTGTATGTGTCTGAGTTTCAAACATGTTTATATGCTTATCCTAAGCATTTTTCAAAGTGCAGCAGAGACCACCACATGTCATCTTCTGTCAGACTCATAAAAAATGTTTCTAAAGCCTCTAATAGCAGTGAAAGCTACCATGTGTCCTCACCTGTTTCTAAGTGGTTGCTGCCACGTGTCAATTTTTTAGCAAAAAGTGACCAAAGAATAGAGAGGCAATTTAAGGACTTGAGGATGCAAAATTTGTGGCAATGAAGTGTCTGTTGATTTTTGCAGACTTAAGTGCAAGAGCCCTAATCACTGTGAAGCAGAGGAAATAATACAAAAGATCTAGAGTGTTAACACAGTGTTTTGATCTGATAGACCTCTTGAACCTAGAAATGTGGATGCATATTTCTCGAGCCTTTAAAAGACATGACTTGTTTGGGAATAAAGGCAAAGTGAACAATAGTGCAATTAAGAGAGGGAATTAAGAGGATCATCCAGTTCTAGGGGATGATAATCAAGTTAAAATGCAAAAATGAAAGTACATTCAAAGCATTATATGCACATCATGAGCTATTCCATTGGATAAGCACACCAAACCTCTCTCAACCTCTATATCTTGTAATCTCTCTGATTGTTATAATCATCTTTTTCCTGCCATAGAAATAAAAAAAACTCTACCCAAATTGAAAGGCATTTACTGAGACTTTGAGCTCAAATTGTTAATCATTTTCTTCATTTGAATAAGAAAGCAAGTGACCTTTTTAGACTTTGTGTTGGAAATAGCCTGCATTATTTAGGGAATCATTCATATGTCTATTTCTTAGAAGCATTCTTGTTCATTTGATCTAACAAGCAGAACTAGTGGAAGTGGTTAGGAAGGTGTCCTAAGGACCAAATATGGGATGACTTTGTGCCCCCACAAGTACCTTCAGTGTGTTTGTATTTTATTTTTCCTATGTAAAGGACCTTGGGATGACTTTGTACCCCCATTATTCTTTATGAAGACTTTGTGCTGCATCTTAGATTGCTAGTTACTTTGAAATTTTGGTTACCGGTTACTTGTTTCTTGAAAAGACTCTTGCTATTTATTGCAAGAATAATTCTGAAAGAAGAGAAGTGTCTTCAGTGTTTCCCAAGATTTCTCCTCTATTTTTTAGCATCATCTCTGAAAAAAGAGAGATGGATGGTTTGTCCTACCCTTGTGTCTTATTTTCTACTTATACATATATTATATAGCTCCGTATACTTGATAGGGAACCTCCCCTTGATGAGAGGAGAGATTTATCCCCTTTTGATGTAGTAAACCTACACATCTAGCCGATTAATCTCCCTATAGTGTGGTGATAGGACCTATTTTTCTCACCAGTTAGTTGGTCAAAAAAATATTCACCCAATAGTTTTTGGCGACTCCGCTGGGGATATATATAATTTTGTGCAATTTAGAACCTCAAGTTTCAGATTGAAACATCACCTATATAACCCATTATCATTATAACCCTTATCCATTACAGACTTTGGCAACTCCATTTCATGTCTTACCCATTATTCATTATAGCCTTACCATCTTCCTCCACCTCCATTATTTTATCTGGTCTCTAAAACCAGAGTTGTTGGGAAAGAGTGTGCAGTTTGAAGCCTCAAGCCTCAAGCCTCAAGCTAAAGCTGAGCCAGTCCTTTTCCATTTTTTTTTGGTAATCTGGCCACTCCATCCAAATTGTTATCTCTATTTTTATTAATTAAATCATGGCAATTCGAGGCCCCTGAGGTAACTTTTTTGGCCCACTCAACTTGACTCCACCTCTACATGAACTCCCACATAGTTCACGAAAGAATTTCTCTAAATTCTTTGGTGAGGGAATAGTTCACCCTGATGAACACATTGTAGCCTTCAACATAGATTGTGGTGTTATAGGGGTGGAATTTGAAGATGTGGCTGTCAAGCTTTTTGTGGAGACACTACAAGGTGTTGTTGCAGACTAGTTCTACCATCTACAAGTTGGATCAGTGACTGACTAGGATACACTTAAAGCCAAGTTTGAAGCAAGATTCAAGCCCATAAAAGATTCACATTCCTTGCTAGCCTAGCTCACTTAGATGAAGAAAGAGCCTCATGAGCCTATGAGGGATTATATAACCAAATTTGACAAACTGAGGAATAGAATCCCTATAATCACTCAGCCGACCCCTGAAAACCTCAAGTGCTTCTTCATCAACTCACAAATGCCTAAAGTGAGTTTTCTACTAAGACGTGCTGGTCAGATAGATCTTGTTGAAGCTCAGGACTTGGCTACTAAGGTAGAAGATGACCTTATCTTGGCTAGGAAGATAAGTAGAGATCTAAACAGAGGTAAATCTTCTTCATCTTTTGATTATTCATCTACAGCCTTTACTGATCCCATGGTACAAAAGCTAGCAAATGAATTACTAGCCTTGAAAGGGCAAATGGCACAAATTATGTCTTCTACTCCTCTATATAAAGATATACCAAGGAGGACATTCCCTAATCAACCATATCAAGGCAACACTGCCAAAAGTCAAGGGCAAAAAAATTGTCTTCATCCCCCACAGAGGAATCTTGCCCTTGAAGCACCTCCAACAAACTCGGTAGTTGGATATCTAAAAATAGAGCATGTTTCCTATTTCCAACCTGAGTTAGAGCAAGAAAATGGCACTAATCTCTTCAGGGAGGATCTAGAAGAATCAACTGGCGACTCGCACATTAGTTTCCTAAATTACCAAGATGAACCCAGAAGTGAAGGTGAAGCAATCAAAGGATCATACATAGTATTCACTAGGTCCCAAAATCAGTTAGCCCAATAGGCTAATGAAGAGAAGACAGAGGAGCGGCCCCAACTAGCAATTTCAATTGCTGAGCAGAAAACCCCTCTTCCTTTTCAATCAAAGGAGCTAGCGATTACCAAAGAAGTAAGTACATCAAACATCTCTGCACCATCTACTTCAACTTCACATATTAGTCCTCCCCCTCCCAAAAATCAAAAGGAAGAACTCCCATCCTCTCTTCCAAATCCATTCTAGTCATTTGACATGATTGATCATGTCAAGAAATCCAAAATTCAAGTGACTGAGTTTTAATCCCTATAAGTTAATCTTGAGCAATTAGACATTGATGGAGAACCAAGTGTGGACCTATCTGAGGAAAAAATTATGGTCACCCAAACGTCGGCCCCTACAACTCAAATTCTATTTGAACCTTCAGGCAGGGGTAATTACTTCTTGACCATGGATGATGCTCCTATCTTAGCTAATGAAAGTCATATAATTGGCAATCCAAGATTTGATCCAAACAAGGCATCAGAAGAATTAGTAGGGTGAAATACAAATCAAGAGGGATCTTCCATCTCCAATGAAGAGAAATCTAATGAAAGATCAGCTTCTAATGATGCTTGGATCTTGGAATCTAATGGCAGCAATTCTTCCACATCTAGATGCTGATCTCTATTGCTCAAATTAAAGACTGCTCAAGATGAAGAGGTCAAACTCCTTCACACCAAAGGAGATGTTGAGCTGATAGTGTGTCAGGGGTGTGATGCTAACAATCAAAATAAGTGCTAGACTAAACTAGTAGAATAGCAAGCTATGTGGTGGACCATACTGCTATATTCCAAAGTTAGCAAAAGGAAATCTTCACGGGGAGAGCAAGGAGCTATGGTTTTTAGAGGGAAGACCACGTCCTACCATGGGGCAAGAAGAAGAAAAAGCCAAGAGGAAGATGCAGAAAATTGGTTTCTTGGTGGAGAGCTCCATTCGCCCGCCACTATGTTTGGGGGCAAAATGGTTTCCTACTAGTTTATCAGGATGGCATCCCTTTTTCTTTGTCCCATGATGAGCAGTGTCTGAAGTAATTTAATTCTTGAAGTATCCGATAAGTTCACCTATACATATGTACATTTGTATAGTCTTCTATTTCTGCTTTGCTTTGTTTGTTTGTTTCTTTTGGAGCCTTTCTTTTTGAGTAGCATGACTCCATAGCCCAATGGCACACTTCAAGGCATTGGAGATTCTAGTTTCTACTCGCCTTATCTGTTTGAAGTTTCCAACTGAAGGAAGTTCCTCAATTGGAGCCAACTATTGTCCCCCAAAAAATGTCACTAATTTTTAGAACAACATATAAGTTATTTTGGTCTTGCAAAGACCAAAATATCTCTTCTCATTTCAAAAAATTATTTTAAGCTTTCAAAATTGGGAATTATTCAAGCTTTTTCAGTCAAAGGACTAATGGTTCAACAGGTTGAAAGGCTTCTACAGGGAGGTTTAATCAAAATAATTAGTTTCCAACACTTAGTCATTTTTGGGAGTGGTTTAGTGCCTTAGTTCAAAGGTTCAATGCCATCGGCAAGAGTTAAGCACTTCAAAAATTTCAACACATTTGGTTCAATGAAGATCAAAAGGACTCAACCGAAACAAGGGAATGAACCATTGAACCATTTAACCAAAGTTGGTTCAATCAATCGGTTCAATCAAAATGGTCCAAAGGAGTGCCCCGAAAAGAATGAGTCAAGTGGAAGCTTCCACATGTCGTCTTTCGAGCCTCATTTCACTTTGATTCTAAGAGCCACGAAAGCTACCACATGTTGTCTTCTGAGCCTCATTTCAATTTGATTCTAAGAGCCATGAAAGCCACCATGTATCCTTTATAATTTAAGTAGAACACACTAATTGGCATTGTCTGCATGAATCCAAATGAGTTCCGCATAGTTCTATAGTGTTTCTAAAATGTGATGAAAGCCACCATGTGTCATCCATTAAGACATATTATCAAAGCTACAGAATGTACCACATGTCCCTTGTAAAGTTTGATGGAAGCCAACAAGTGTCAATCTCCATAATTTATCTCTCCTATTTCTTGTTTTCATAAAGACTATGGTGGACCCCTAGTGAGCTGCTGAAGAAAGTGAAACATACCATGTGTCATCATCCGCCTGACTCTCCAAAGACAAGCAAAAGCTACCACCTATTCATTTATAACTCTATAGAGAGTGACACGTGTTTGTGTTTGAGTTTCAAACAAGTTTATAATCTTCTCTTAAGCATTTTTCAAAGTGCAACAGAGACTGCCACATGTCATCTTTTGTTGGATTCATAAAAAATGTTTCTAAAGCCTTTAATAGCAGCGGAAGCTGCTGCATCTCCTCACCTATTTCTAAGCGGATGCTTCCATGTGTCAATTTTTTAGTGGAAAGTGACCAAAGAATAGAGAGGCAATTTAAGGACCCAAGGACGTGAAATTGGTGGCAATGAAGTGTCTATTGATTTTTGTAGACTTAAGTGTGAGAGCCCTAATCGCTGCAAAGTGGAGGAAACAATACAAAATATTTAGAGTGTCAACACAGTGTTTAGATCTAATAAACCTCTTGAACCTAGAAACATGGATGCAGATTTCTTGAGCCTTTAAAAGACATGACTTGTTTGGGAATAAAGGCAAAGTGAATAATGGTGCAATCAAGAGAGGGAACTAAGAGGATCATCCAGTTCCAAGGGATGACAGTCGAGTTAAAATGTAGAATTAAAAGTAAATTCAAAGCATTGCATGCATATCATGAGCTGTTCCATGGGATAAGCATGCCAAAACTCTCTCAACCTCTATATATTGTAATCTCTCTGATTGTTATAATCATCTTTTTCCTGCCATAGAAATAAAAAAACTCTGCCCAAATTGAAAGGAATTTACTGAGACTTTGAGCTCATATTGTTAATCATTTTCTTCATTTGAATAAGAAAGCAAGTGACCTTTTTAGACTTTGTGCTAAAAATAGCTTGCGTTATTTAGGGAATTGTTCGTATGTCTGTTTCTTAGAAGGATTCTTGTTCATTTGATCTAACAAGCAGAACTAGTGGAAGTGGTTAGGAAGGTGTCCTAAAGACCAACTGTGGGATGAATTTGTGCCCCCACAAGTACCTTTAGTGTGTTTGTATTTTATTTTTCCTGTGTAAAGGACCTTGAGATGACTTTGTGCCCCCATTGTTCTTCATGGAGACTTTGTGTTGCATCTTAGATTGTTGGTTACTTTGTACTTTGGTTACCGATTACTTGTTCCTTGAAAGGACTCCTGTTGTTTCCTGCAAGAATACTTTTGAAAGAAGAGAAGTGTCTTCAGTGTTTCCCAAGATTTCTCCTCTGTTTGTTAGCATCATCTCTAAAAAAAGAGAGATGGATGGTTTGTCCTACCCTTGTGTCTTATTTTCTACTTATACATATATTATATAGCTTTGTATACTTGATAGGGAACCTCCCCTTGATGAGAGGAGAGATTTATCCCCTTTTGATGTAGTAAACCTGCACATCTAGCTGATCAATCTCCCTATGCTATGGTGATAAGACCTATTTTGCTCAGCAGTTAGCTGGTCGATAAAATATTCACCCAACAACCTTTTCATTCTTTCAGAAGATGTTACTATGCTTATAGATTGTAATGCCTTCCCAAATAAGGGTAAGCTTTAGACACCTAAAACTAGCCACCAATGACCTCCAACTAAGCTTTTGACCAATTTATATCAAAAATGAACAATTTGGCCTAAAAACACAAAAACATGATAAATGATGTGAAACTATCATATTCAAGTACTAATTCTGGCCAGAGTATCACTTTCATTCTTAATGATTTTGACTAATTTTTCAAAATTATTGTGTTCTCACTCCATCTTCTTCATATATTTGGTCCCCTCATTTTGATTTTTTCTTTTGAGGGATCATTTACTAACCTACTTATGCCAACCATTCCTTTGAGGGGACATCATATAGTTCATCAATTATTGTTGAAATTGTAAGCATACATGACCTTTTCATTCTTTCAGAAGATGTTACTATGCTTATAGATTGTAATGCCTTCCCAAATAAGGGCAAATTGTAGACACCTAAAATTGGCCACCAATGACCTCCAATCAAGCTTTTGACCAATTTCTATCAAAAATGAACAATTTGGCCTAAAAACACAAAAACATGATAAATGATGTGAACCTATCATATTCAAGTACTAATTTTAGCCAGAGTATCATTAAATGAGGTAGTGCAATTTATTAAGTAGCTAACTTTGATCAGATCATTTTGAGTCAAAATGACATTTTCATACCTAGGTGCTTTGGATTGCTCTTTTATACCAATTTTATTGCATGAGACATGTACCTTTATTATTTTGTGTTGATAATATCATAAATGGGATAATGGATATAATGCATATAACATCACATCTTAATTCCAATTCAATCAAAATTTGAGCCAATAATATGACATTCTGACCAATTTGATTATTTGTGCACCAATTGCCAAGATTTATAGCAAAAGTGATAAATCATGATTAAGGCTAATTAATCTGAATCAAGAGATTGAGTTAATTTTCCATGTAACTTGTTGAATATTTATTTTTAGAAATTAATATTGAATAATTGCATCATCAAATGACATCATTTCTATGGGGTGGTATCCACAAGCCATAAGAGCATAAAATATCAAGATTAAGCCCTCCCATGTCTCATAAATGCCTCCCATGCCTCATAAATTCCCCTTTTCCCCAAATCATTATGAGGGTATTTATGGATTTTATTTACATAATTAGAATAATTCATAGTCACATATCTTCATCTTGAGATGGACGGTCATGGTTGATCCAATCCTTTTTAAAAAATCTATAAATATGAGGCCTCACAACCATAATTTTAAAGCTTGGATAGTGCAAAGTTATAATGCTTAAATCATTCCAAAATCATTCCAATTTAGTGTTGTAATTCCAAATTGTTGAGCCAATCCAAGCCAAAGCCAAAGGTGTTAAGAGGAGATGAAGGTAGCCACATTCCATTGAAGAAGATCTCTTGAAGCACAAGCTGAGCAAGCTAAAGAAGGATCTTTTTGGAGAAATCAAGGATTTGGTAAGAAATTTGTGTTTTGTGTTCATATCTCTCATTTCTTTCCATTTTTTAGTTGTGTTTTCAAATGTTTTTTCCTCATTAATATCCCCCTAATGAATAGGCCTAGAGATGTTATGTTAATTAGTGTGTTTATTTCATTTTATTTTCATTTTATAACTAACATGATACTAACCATCCTCTCTTGAGTCAAATTCCAAGTCTACACCATTTATTTAAAAGTGATCTTGTGTTTTTGTTTTATCTTGATGAAGTGATAAAAGGGTAATAGGTCTTCATGAGACCTATAAGGGATACTAAGGCCTAATTGAAAGGCATATCTACTTAAGTATGACCCATGCATTCTATGGCAAACTTATGAGGATGGTATTGAGCTATGTGTTAGCCTTATAAAAGCCTTAAAGGTTAAGGCAAGTATTATGGCTGACCTAGAATTTCATATTCATGAAGACTCTATAAATATTAAAGACCAAGGTAATGGTTTCTAGACTCGATGTGAATGCATTGAGAGATTAGAAGATAGAATCAAAGGAAAGAGATCAAAGTGAGTGTGCTCAATAGATGGAATAAATTACAAATCATATTGAGGATTAACAAAGAATCTTAGAGTGATCCGAAAGGGGTGTTTGGATGTATTGCTTATATGATCAAGTTTGTGTGTGTGTGAAGATTCAAGCAAAGAAGAGAACATTTTAAAGAGAAGGTACATGTTAGGTAGGACCATCTAAGTGTGAAAAAGATCAAACATGTTTATCTAATCAAGTTGATACAAGAGGACACATAGGTCATTAGACCTAATGAGCCTAAAAGAGGTGATTTGAGCAAGTTAGCCCTAGAGGCAAATTGAGAGAGATTAGAGGTGAAGAGTAAAGATAAAGGTGATCATCATCAATTAAATAATAGAAAAAGGTGTTCAAGTTTATTTTTCTAGGTAGCTAAGTGGGTATTTTTTTGCCTAAGGGGTTGGTTCCTCCTTACAAGGTATAGCTTGCTAAAGGTCTAGTTGTTGTGGGTACTCAGCTAGATAGGGGCAATAACTCCTTGTGGGATTGGTGTCTAAACACAAGACTAACACTCAGACAAACATAGAGATATCTAACCATAATAGAGGTAAAAATGCATTTTATTGATTCCAGGTGAAAATTTTCCAGGGCTTCACCTTACAAATGTGAAAGATCGATGTTTTAAAATGAAAAGTTACAATATATATAGAGAAGAGGGAACAGCAACGCTTTCTTTGAAAAAGACTTTTGGTGCCTATTGATGGTTAAAATTGTGCTTTACTTCTAACACGAACAATGGGAAGTTTCAAAGATGTGGGACTTGCAACTTGAAATGACCTCCAGATTTTTAAGAAGTTGGTATCTTATTTATCTCAAGTGTTGGGAGGAAAGGGATAGGAATTTAAATAGAAACACAAATGCAAAGAAAGAAAACCTAACTATGGCAATGCACGTGAATGTAATTTGATCCTTAATTCTAAGCACAATGAAACTATATGTAAGATTCAATTACATTAAAGAGCAAACAAGGCATGATCAATGTAAAAGATAGAAACAATAGAAATAGAGGCTCATAGCTTAGACTAATTTTGCAATAACACAGAAAACATCAACAAAGGCACAAAACTCTGTCTTCTTATTAATTCTCTAGTCATATAAAAGGCATAAAAACATGCATAGTTACATAAAATTTCCAACTCAAGAAAATAGAATAAAGGCAAATGATATTCTTGATCACAACTCTAAAAGTCTAAAACTCTTGACAATAGTCTCTCACAAAAAATTCTCTCCTATCTTCTCCTCTTGGTGATCTCTACACCCCTCTTTATAACATTGAATTCACTCCAGATTGTCTACATGTTCCCAATCCAATGGCCTAATTGAAATCTAATTGAACTGGAAGTGTCTAACAAAAGATATTTCTTAGATTTTGAAACATTCCATCTTCCTACAGTTCATTGGCTGAAACAAATACACAGGACGCTCCCTTCTTTCAAATGGAAGAGGACACTTGACTGATTTCCCCTATTTTACTTGAAAACACTCTTATTATTTAGGAGCCACCAGAAAATGACACTTGGCATGTTCCACAGCCTTATCAAAGACACACAACACTTTCTGTATTACCTATACTCTTACTATGTCTTCGGTTAGAAGTGTTCGGTCTTTGACATTTGTCACCATCCGCTTCTCCAAAAACTTAAACAACTTCTATAGAAAATGGGACCCAAAGCAGTTCTTGCCCAAGAAAATTCAAAAAGGGAACATGGACATGTGGCACTTTCTTCTTATTCTTTACAAAGGACACATGGTGATCTCTGTTGCCTTTAGCTATCTTTTGAGAGACCTATGGAAGGTGACACATGTTCATCTCCGTGTTTCCCTATCTATTCTATAGAAATAATTAGGCCTCATTTCATACTTACCCAGACGGTGACACTTGGCGACTTCTGCTTGCTTCAGAATAAAGCCTGGGACCCACCACAGTCTTTACTTGTTAATGAAATAAAAATGAAGATAATTCAGATGTTGACACGTGGTGGCTTCCATTCTCTTTAGCTGGGGATACGTGGCATCTTCCATTGCTTTTATAAAAGCACATTGAAACCTTTCACTATTGCCACCTGGTGCCTTTCACTTGATCTTGATACTTAGCTTATTGAAACCTTTCACTCAAAAGAGATCTGAAATGTGGATGTTGATATGAAATGCAGATGCTGACACTTGTTACGTTCTGCTGAGTTGCTGTGAGACACGTGGCTCATCTCGATCAACTTCTAGAAATTATGAAAGGTGCCTCAGTCAATGACACTTGGCAGCTTCCACTTGATTTTGACACTTAGACAAAATTGAGGCAAAAAGAATTTGAGCTTGCACTCTGAGTCAAAAACTCCTTCTCAAACCAAAGTGTACAGGGACAAAATTTGGATTGTGCGATTGTGAATCAAAATGAAATGTAGAGTTTTTTTTACTCTACAATTATTGGCAACACCAAGGACTTTTGAGCCTACTAAAAAAGAAACTACAACTCTCGCTTGATCAAAATGACAACAAATCATAGCTTGAACAATGTTATTTGATAGGTGGACCACTCACTATCAGATAATCCTTGCTTATTCTACAATTCATTAAAGGTTAAATCAAGGTTGATAATATCCTTGTGTGAAAAATTCTACAAAATTTGAACCATAACCTTCAATTTGAATTTGAGCTAGGAAATAGGAATCAAAATAGCTTCTACTTCAACTACTGATGAATCATCCCTTAAATCCTAAAAAATTTCCCGATCATTCTACTTGGCCAACAACAAAGGTTCAATTTCATCAACCATCAGTACAGTGTTGTCATCAGGAAACAGAGAAGGAAGACCTAATTGCACTAGGTCTTCAATGTGTTATTTCATTTCACTAATTCCTTCTTTCATTACATCGAGAAGCTCTCTATAATTG
Organism: Torreya grandis; assembly: GCA_037957365.1. Classification (NCBI taxonomy): domain Eukaryota; kingdom Viridiplantae; phylum Streptophyta; class Pinopsida; order Cupressales; family Taxaceae; genus Torreya; species Torreya grandis. The sequence goes on from JARHVA010001396.1 coordinate 3,118,519, forward strand.
ATGGTTGCAGAGTTGCAACTGAGAACCTCATTCACTCGCTTAGCAGTGACCATTCTAGTATCAATTCTTACTTTTGACAACATTCCATCTATTGCATCATAAAGATTTTGCAACAGCATTTCAGAGTCCAATACTCTCCCAAAAACTATAGCCAGAGTGTTTTCAACTGAATTATCCACCTTTTCACATAATTTTTGTGCATTTAGCAAGAAGGTGAGAGAAGGCCTGAGATGAATAATCTCTGAAGAGATTCTTTTCCACATTGATTCATAAAGCTCCTTCACCAAATTTAAAACTTCTACATTCTTTGGTCTATTGGCCAGTTCCAGTGTCAATTGTTCTACTCTTTATTGCTCAGCTTGAAATTGGGCTTGTATAGCTACTTTTTCTTGCCTTAGGGTCGTCACTGCATCTTTTACCTACATTAGCCCTACTTTTAAGGAATCATTTTAGGTCTGGATCACCTGGTGAGTTTGAAGAGAAACAATATCTTGTGACTATTTAGACTCTCTATTTCATTATCTTTTCTATTGATTTTCATGGTCAAATTGCTATAGTTTGCCTTCTCTTTGGCTAGATCAGCCTCCATCTTTTTTAGCTTCCTTGATGTTTTCAAGTAGTCTTCAACAACTATAGAAATGGATTCAGTTAGTAGCTCAATTTTGTCTTGTGTTCTGAACAGGGACATATCTATGGCCACTGCATTTATTGTGTAGTTTTCTAGCTACATCTACTCACTTGGTTTGATTATATTTGGTGACAAATGAGTCACCATCAGTTGCTATTGAATTGGGTCAAATTGTGACATCAGGTGTGGTGTAGCCAAGGCCTTATTTTCTTTGATCCTCTTCTTCTCTCTTCGAGCTTCCCTTGCCTTCCTAGCAGCGTCTACTTGAGTTTGGAAGGTAGAAGGGGAGGCAATGTGCCCACCCACAAAAAGATGTCCTTGTGGCAAACCATATGGAATAGCCAATTATTGGCTATGGGAAATCTAAGGGGGTAGTTTCTTGGGAACAAAGGGAGAAAAGTGAGGCAATAATAAAGCTTGAGTAGGGATAGATGGGGCAAAGTGAGAAATGGGCATGGTGGAGGTGGCAAGGGATGTCATCTAGCCAAATGGAATCATCATGCCTATAGGAGAAGAAAGAGATTGAGAAGGGGGAGGAAAAATAATACTTACCTGAGGAGCAACTACAGTGCTATGTAATTAGCATTGTGAGGGTTCTACCTCCTCCTCTGAATCAAACTAAAACTGCACCCTCTTTTGCTTCTTTGGTGTTTCTTCTTCTAGCTATGCTCCTTTTTCTTCAACATCTACCACTGTTGTCAGTGGTTCTTGTGGGGAACTAGGAATTTCAATAATTGATGCTAATGGGGAAGCTTTTTGTGGTGAAGGCACCACACTCTTTTGTTTTTCCATGATGCTAAGAGATTGGGGCCAAACTATTACAACGACTGTAGCTACACTTTATCCTAAGGCTTGTGATTCTTGGCTAGATCCTACTCTGGCTTCCAGCTCTACACCTTGTATCGGCAAATTTCTTGTGTCAGGGCTAGATATAGGGGATAGATGGCACTCATCCCAGAGTTCCTCCCACCTCTCATCTGAGTCTACATTCCCAAAAGAATGAGTTGTCTAACAAATTTCTTGCCTATATTTCCAATAGGCTTCTATTTTCTCAGCATCCCAGTCTTTATTCTTTAGTGCCCTTCTTAAGCCAAAAGTCATTTTGATTTTATGATCAAAATCCCTCTGCTTATCATATAAAGTTTCCCATGGTTTGTTTTGTGGAAGGGGTAAATCTGTTAATTCAACATAAAATCTAAGAGTATCTTCCCTAGGATTTTTCCTATTTTCCCAAAAAGGGCGACCCTCATGTGCAATTTTGGTAGCCAACCTATTAGCCTTGATCCATGAAGCTATGAAACCATTTGGGTCATATACCCATTTATCTTTGATTAGCAGGAAACCCAAGAAGGCTAACTTTCTAAGCAAGACAACCTCAACATCTCTGGCTTTCAATACCATGTTGTTTGTCATCCATGGGAGGCCATACATTTTCCTCTTCCTCTTTCAAGAGCCATATTCATTATCTACTATAGACACTTGACTGGTGACCTCTAAGAATGTTAACTAAGAGTCAAAATCTTAGGTAGCAACATTGGTTCCCCACAAAAACCATGGACTCTAATAATTGTATGGTGGGATCCAAAAAAGAAATCACAAAGAATTGGGCAATTGGCTAGAAGGTTTGAAACACTTGTAAATAGTCTATTTATAACTAGTTCTGGGCTCAAGTGACAAAAAATAGGGGTAATAAATAGTTCCCAGAATTCATATGGATTGCTAGTTTTTGACAAAATATGTGTCAATGCAGACACATGAGTGGTCCTTTGGAGATCAAAACTTGGGTCATACATATCAAGATGCATATTTTGGGAAAAGATGTCAGAGTTCTGATATAGCATGAGGTGAAACAAATAAGAAGAGTACCTAAAAACCCCTTTTGATTTGAATTGGGCAAGTTGTTCCACCATTGAGTATGCAATCTACTCAGAAAAATCAAGCCGATACTCCTGAGTCTTGTCGATGGTTTTCAACCTAAAGAGGATGGCCATTTGTTCTCCATAGACTACCATATCATCTTTCATTCTAAAGATGAAAGCCATCATAGACAGTGCATCTTGGCTAGCTTGTGTAAATTGGGCTCTCATTACAAGTAATGTCAGCACAGTAGTATCATCATCGCCCATTTGTAATTTGGATCTTAAGAACCTCAACTAAGTATTGATGTTTGCCCACATTCTTTGCATTTTAGAAATAGTGGGAAATGTAGCTATCTTATCATGATACAGGGCTAACATGTCTCTGATAACCTGCGGTGTGATTTGCACCATGAATGAACCCTATTGTATGGTTTTTGAGGGTGCATGGAACAAGTTTGCACATAGTTCGACAAAGTTAGGGCATGGATGCACACCTGGGACAATTTATTGTGCCAGTTGTGAAGTCCATATCCTCATTGCAAATGTTTCATATTGTCCCACCTTTGCCCTCTGAAGACACCTTTGATGTGCCCTTTCTCTGAGAGTTTTTCTACTAGTTCTTTGAAGAATTGGGTCCATGACTCCATCTACATAATCTTTTATCTTTGTTAGGTCACTTGCTTGACCAACTTCAGGGACTCTAGTCCACGGGTAGGTCTTTACTGGTTACATAGGAGCTAAAGCATATGACTTGCTCGTAAGAGACTTATCAAGGGATTCATAAATCCCAGATCCTTGTTTTGAAGATTGTGCTCCCTCCATATCTATATTTATTCTATGATAATTGATATGATTTTTTGCAAAATAGAAAGCACTTTCGCTTAAGCAGGTTTACAAAGAACTGAAAATGCAAGTAGCAAAATATTTTCTCATAGATGTAGGGATGTTTGAAATCTTGTAAGCTTTAACTCTTACTAGGAGGTATTTATTGACCTATCAAGTCTCAAAATGGCATTCAACTCAGATAACTGTTAGCAAATCTTACTTGATCTTTATGGGACAATGAGATAGACATATTTTGCAAGTGGTAGCGCAAGGATTTCCAAAGATTTGGGAGATATTCATTGTATTCAGAATTTTGAAAAAGCTCTGAGCTACTACTACGTGTTCAAAGAACACTTATTTAAAATAAAGTGGGAAAGCAAAATGGGAAAACAAAGCAATTAAGAAAGGGAAACTAACTAACTACAATGCATCAGGGACACAACCTAACTAAAATGTTTCAAATAGATTCCATTCACATGAATCTCTTCAGGTTCACCTTCCATTGTTTCTAGCTCAAACAAATTTTTCTATTTACATGCATGAATTTTATAAGGGCCAGTCCATAATGTTTCAAATTTAGTGTGTTGACCTAGCTTAGCAGCTCTTGCATCCCATTTCAAAACAATTGAGCCTATTTTGAAATGGGGATTTGAAGTCCTTTTATCAAAACAATCTTTAATTATTTTTTGATGCTTTACCAATGAATCATGTTCTGCATCCCTCTTTTCTTGAACTTCCAAAAGTTCTACGAGTCTGACCTGCATGGGGCCATTTTCTTCAATTTCAATCTGTTTGATCAGCTGGAGAGTAGGAATCTCCAAGCTTAGGGGTATTACATTAGATTTTCCATACACCAATTCATATGGGGAAATTTTTATCACATATTTAGGTGTGATTCTATCAACCCATAGTGCTAAATTAAGCACTTTATGCCATTCTTTGTGATGATCAGCCCTTATTCTTTTGATGAGTCTAATCAGGTTCTTATTAGTTGATTCTGCCAAACCATTACCTTGAGGTTAATAATTGGAAGAATTTTTTAGATATATTCCATGCTTAATGCAAATTTAGATACTTTAGACCCTAAAAATGCTTTAGCATTATCTAAAATTATGGTGCGAGGAGCCCCAAAGCAAGTAGCGATACTCCCTAGAAAATCTAGGATCACATTTTTTGTTGCTTCTTTAAGTGACACTACCTCAGTCCATCTGGTGAAGTAATCTATGGCAGTTAAGATCCATTTGTGACCCATAATAGACATTGGATTTATCATTCCAATGAAGTCAAGAACCCATTGAGAAAAAGGTTCATCCAAAATTATAGGACTAAGGGGCATTGTTGCATTCCTTCTCATCCCCACATAATATTGACAGGATTGACATTTTTTAATCAGTTGATAACAATCTATAAATAAAGTAGGCTAGAAATAACCTACCTCACTTATCTTTATAGCTGTGGTCTTTGCAGAAAAATGTCCACTTGATACTCCATGATGCATTTCATGTAGTATTTTCTTAGCCTCAACCTTTTCTACACATCTTAACAATTTGCCATCAGAATTTCTTCTAAAAAGAACCTGTTCAATTAAAATAAAATGAACTCCTTGTATCCTATAGTATCTTCTCTTATTTTGAGGGAGTTCTCTTGGTTAAATCCCATATTTCATAAAATGAATCTTGCTTGTGACCCAGGATTCCTGATCTACCTCTTATATCCTTAATACAATTTCCTTTTCTTCTTTTGAATTTGTCTCTTCAGGTATCATCTTTTCAAGCTCTTGAGTCATGTATTGGCACAAACCCTTGCCTCTGACTAACTTAGTGGGTTTGACCTATACATCATATTCAAGGATCTTGGTTATCCAATTAGCTCTTTTCTCAGTAATTTCTCCCTCCATGATGTATTCTCTGACACTTGGGTGAGCTACAAGTATCAAAATTTTGCTTCCTGATACCATATGCCTAAATTTCTTGAGGGATTTTACCATAGCATATGCTTGTTTCTCTACAAATTTGTATCTAGTTTCATACTCCCTGAGAGTTCTTGAGAAAAAGGCTATTGGGTGCTCTCCCTCTTGTCTATCATCCTTTTGTGTTAAGACAGCCATAATACTTAACTCTCCTCCATAGACATACATTACAAAAGGCTTAGAAAAAATTGGGTTTCTAAGTACTGGGGCTATTGAGATAGCCTTCTTGATCTCTTCAAAATCTTGCCTTCTTTTTATAGTCCATTTGAAAATTAGGTCTTTATTTAACAAGAGCATCATTGGTCTCACTAAGCCTGCAAAATTGGATATGAACCTCCTAAAAAAATTAATCTTCCCTAAAAAAGACTGAAATGTTTTTTTATTTACTGGAAGAGGTAGGTTCATTATAGCTGCAACTCTTTCAGGATCTATGGAAACTCATTCTTTAGATACTATATGCCCCAATAATTTGCCTTGAGGGACAACAATGATACATTTATTAGGGTTCAAGGATATTCTAAATTTTTGACATTTCATAAAACTAGCTTCTAAATGATCAAAATGATCAACAACATTTTTTGAAAAAATAGTAAGATCATCAAGATAAATCAGGATGATTTTATTTATAAGTTCCCCAAATTCAACATTCATAGCTCTTTGAAAAGTGGCTCTAGCATTTGATAGGCCAAATGGCATGTTAGCATATGCAAATGTTCCCCATTTGGTAGTAAAAGTAGTCTTGTATTGGTCTTCATCGGCCAACCAAATCTGATTGTATCCAAAGAAACCATCAAGCAAAAAAAATCTCTCTGATCTAGCCACAGTTTGTGGAATTTGTTCCATGGAGGGCAAGGGATAGTGATCTTTTAGAGATGCTCTATTTAGATCTCTAAAATCTACACAAAGTCTTATATCACCATTCTTTTTCCTAACTGATACTAGATTTGATACCCAGGTCGAGTGTTTGATTGGAAAAATTATTTTAGAATATAAAAGTTTCTAAAACTCATCTACCATTAGAGGCTCAATTCTTTGATTTACTAGCATCTATTTCTATCTGATGGGCTTAGATCCTTTAGTCAGTTCTATTATGTGTTGAATAATGTCTCTATTGTATCCATGAAGGTCTTCATAGCTCCAGGCTATGACTCTGTCATATTTTTTACACAATTCAACTAGTCTTTCCTTTTCTCCTTGAGTTGTAGAATTTCCAACTTTTAATTTTTTCCCTTCACTCACCTCTATTTCAGAATAGTCTGCTTTGTTTACTTGGAATATTTTCTTCTCCAGACTTACATCTTCTAAATCAAATAGATTCTCTAAAGTGATCAAGCCTTTGGGAAGCTTATTAGTCTTTAATTAAATGACTTGATCTCCATATGCCTCTTCAATTTTGGTTTGCAATTGATCAACAAACTCATCTAATTGTTGTAAGAATGAAATTACCTAAGAATCATTCTCAAATACTTGCCAATTCTCATCATTGTCTGGAATAGTTGGACTCACTATAAATTTTATTGACTCATTGTTAATTAATAGGCCAGTTTTTGGATCAAACTATGAGCCAATCTGGGCCATCCTATCAGCTTCAAAATTTGAATCCTAGGGACTACTTCAATATTGAAGGCTTCAAAATCTTCTATTAAGTCCCAAATCCTATGTCTGTAGGATCTCATCCTTACATTTTTGGCTATTTCCTTTTCTCTAATTTGCTTTACTACTAATTTTGAATCTCCTTTTACTATTAGATTCTTTATTCCCTTTTTCTTGGCTAATAGGAGCCCATGTACTAGAGATTCATACTCAGCATCATTATTTGTACATGCAAATTGGAAATAGATAGCCCTTAAAATTTTCTCACCATTTAAAGCAGTTAGACAAATTCTTGCTCCAACACCATTTTTACTTCTAACCCCATCAAAATTTAAGGTCCAAATTTATGAATCTTTTTTAGATTCTTGAGTAGTTCATGCTTCTTCCCTTAAAACATTTGGGGTTTCATGGTCCTAATTAAAAATTACATAAGTGCCCAGACCAGTAGATTCATAATTCCCATATGGATCACTATGCATCATAGCTAATAACTGGTTATTTTCTTCTTCTTGATCATGCTCAGTCTAGTCGCCTAACTCTTCAACAAAAACCCTTTCTTCCTTATTTAACATAGCATGATCTACCTCTAATTTTGATGTTGGTTTATTGGTGATATGATCCTTTGATATTGGTTCAGATACAATTTTCATCTTTGAACCATATTTGGTTTTCAGGATGAGGTGAGACCAATCAAGAGACATATATCCTCCTATTTTGGCTGTAAAGTCTCTAGATAAACATAAACAAAAAAATAGGAGGTATATTTATGACTACTAAATCTTGATTGACAATTATATTAGGACAAGTATATAATTTTAATGGGAGTTATCTAATTCTCCCTATTGTTTGTACTGATTTGCCATCTAGCTGCATCACTCTTTTAGTGAGTGGCTCATATTTTATCTTTAAAGCATATGTTATTGCCTTTGGCATTACTATAGTACTAGCCCCTAAATCTATCATTGCACTATGTAGTAGTTTCTTTCCAACTATCAGAGTCAAATAAAAAGGATCTAGTTTTTATTTGCTTACATCTGGTGGATTGTTTCACTAGGGCTATTGTCTGCAGATGAACTGTATCCTTGAGCTTTTCTTTTTTAGCAAATCTTTCTTTGGTCTTAGTATGTTTGGGCACTGCTTGACCTTGTAGAGCTTCTTGTAATAGTTTCTTTTGTTTGGGGATAACTAATATGTCCCATATTGATACTTGTGCTGGAGTCCTCTTTAATTGATCCACCACATTCATTGGTCCCAGATTCTGGGTTCTTGGAAACTAAGGATACCTTGCTTTTTCTTGAACTTGTCTAGGAACTACTTGATTCATTACTAATTGTGGCATTTCTTGTCTAACAGTGGTATTTATTTGACCTTGAAATGGAGGACTCTCCATAACTTGATTATTTACAACCTCAGGCTGTTCCACCATTCTTATTTTTGATCTAGTATAGTAGTCTGATTGCACCACTGGTTTCTTAGAAGTAGAAGCTTCATTCAAGAAAACTGATTCTTCATCTTCAACCCATGAGAACAAAGTATGTTCTGAGGTTATTTCTTCCTCTTGTTGTAAAGACATTCCTTGCATCTGAGCTAGTAGGATTGAATTTTACAGACCAGGAGATTGGTAGGCTTGATTATCACTAGTACTTGCAAATTGTCCATCCATTCTTCTTTGCTCAACTACCTTTTGTTGTAGATTACCCATGGGACAATCTCTAGGTGTATGAGCATTATTACAAGGGAAACACCAGACATTTGTGTTATCCATATAATTATTTTGACCTTGAACAATTTCTTGTTCGAATTGGGGGGAACAGTTTGTGAGGGTGTAGGGATGGTAACTAATTGGTTTGCTGGCTGAGGGTTATTTTGCCTTTGAGGACCCTAGTATTGGTTTGACTGTGATAAAAATCTATTTCCTTGATAGCCTTGATATTGAGGTCTAGGGTAAGGAATCTACTATCTTTTTATATTAATCAGCTCATTAGAAAATGTCCTTAAGATATTCTTGATATCATCCATCTCAGATGACTGAGCAAGGACAAGTTCTTTAATAGGTGGTTGAGGATATTGATACATATACACAGGTGGGGGTATGAATTTAGGGGCTTCTTGAGGTAATGGCAAGGTAATTTTTAGAAACATGGGCATGGGAGGCCTTGGGGGCAACTTTCCAGCATCTATCAAATTATTTTCAGTTGTGACTGCAAAGTCATAAGCCTCTAGCAGAGTCTGACCTCCAAGCGATTGAATCATAACAGATATATCTAAATTCAAAGATTTAAGATAAAATACTATAGCCATACCTGGTAATGGTCTAGTTGTAGCAGGAATCCTTTCCCAAGTCTTTTGAAATCTAGAATTGAAATTAGTCATTGCTTCTTGTGGTGCTCTTTGAATAGTAATCAATTGTTGTAATAAAGAAGACTTATCACCCTTTTCTTCAAATATTTCAAAGAAAAGATCTCCGAGCTAATCCCACGTAGATATGGTATTTGGATTCAAGGAACGGTACCATTCCAAAGCCTTCCCTTTAAAAGAAGTTGCTAATAATCTTATAGCCACATTTTGCTATGTGACCACATGTATAACACAGACATCAGATACATCTTGCAAATGTTCCTCAGGTGTTTTAAAATCTTGCCCATTGAATTTGGGTAGAGCTTTCAAGGCATTTACTGGGATAGGATCCCAAGTGGCTCGTAGTATTGGAAGAATCAAAGGACTTCCAATGTTCCAACTTGCATAATTCCTTGGGGGTATAGGGGCTCCCATATTTACTCTTGGTATTGGTATAAACTGATTGACTCTTCTTCTTGGACTAGTTACCAAAGGTGGTAAAAGAATACCTAGATTTACAGCAAATTGAGATCTGATTACTGGTCCACAACTCTGACTCCTTGTAGCTCTCTGGTTCATATGATCTTGAAAGAAACTCCAAGACTTGTCCCACTGGGCATGCCAAAAACTGTTGATGGTTAAAATTGCACTTTACTTCTAACACCAACAACGGGAAGTTTCAAAGATGTGGGACTTGCAACTTGAAATGACCTCCAACTTTTTAAGAAGCTGGTCTCTTCTTTATCTCAAGTGTTGGGAGGAAAGGGATAGGAATTTAAACAAAAACACAAATGCAAATAAAGAAAATCTAACTATGGTGATGCGCTTGAATGTAATTCGATCCTTAATTCTAAGCACAATGAAACTATATGTAAGATTCAATTACATTAAAGAGTGAACAAGGCATGATCAATGTAAAAGATAGAAACAATAGAAATAGAGGCTCATAGCTTAGACTGCTTTTGCAATGACACAGAAAACATCAACAAAGGCATAGAACTCTATCTTCATATTAATTCTCTAGTCATATAAAAGGCACAAAAACATGCATAGTTACATAAACTTTCCAACTCAAGAAAATAAAACAAAGGCAAATGATATTCCTGATCATAGCTCTAAAAGTCTAAAACTCTTGACAATAGTCTCTTGCAGAAAATTCTCTCCTATCTTGTCCTCTTGGCGATCTTTGCACCCCTGTTTATAACATTGGATTCACTCCAAATTGTCTGCATGTTCCCAATCCAATAGCCCAACTGAACTCTAACTGAACTGGAAGTGTCTAACATAAGATATTTCTTATATTCTAAAACATTTCATCTTCTTACAGTTCATTGGCTGAAACAGGTACATAGGATGCTCCCTTCTATCAAATGGAAGAGGACACTTTGTTGATTTACCCTATTTTACTTGAAAACACTCTTATTATTTAGGAGGCATCAAAAAATGACACTTGGCATGTTCCGTAGCCTTATCGAAGACACACGACACTTTCTGCATTACCTATACTCTTACTGTGTCTTCACTTAGAAGTGTTCGGTCTTTAACATCTATCACCATCTGCATTTCCCAAAACTTAAATAACTTCTATAGAAAATGGGACCCAAAGTCGTTCTCACTTGAGCAACTTCAAAAAGGGAAAATGGACATGTGGTACTTTTCACTTATTCTTGACAAAGGACACGTGGTGATCTCCGCTGCCTTTAGCTATCTTTTGAGAAACCTGTGGAAGGTGACACGTGTCCATCTCCACATTTCCCTATCTATACTATAGAAATAATCAGGCCTCATTTCATACTTACCCATACGGTGACACTTGGCGACTTTCGCTTGCTTCAGAACAAAACTTGGGACCCACCACAGTCTTTACTTGTTAATGAAACAAAAATGAAGATAATTCAAATATTGACACGTGGTGGCTTCCATTCTCTTTAGCTGGGGATACATGGCATCTTCCATTGCTTTTAGAAAATCACATTGAAACCTTCCACTATTGCCACCTGGTGCCTTTCGCTTGATCCTGATACTTAGCTTATTGAAACCTTCCACTCAAAAGAGATTTGAAATGCGGATGCCGACACTTATCGCATTCCACTGAGTTGCTATGAGACATGTGGCATGTCTTGACCAACTTCTAGAAATTATGAAAGGTTCCTCGGTTGATGACACTTGGTAGCTTCCGCTTGATTTTGACACTTAGACAAAATTGAGGCAAAAAGAAATTCGAGTCCGCGCTCTGAGTCAAAAACTCCATCTTCTCAAACCAAAGTGTACAGGGACAAAATTTGGATTGCGCAACTATGAATCAAAGTGAAATGTAGAGTATTTTTTACTCTACAATGCCCTTTGACAAGTGGTCCATGAATGTCCCAAGGGCATTGGGAAGAGGAAGCCATTAAAATATAAATGCTATGTCAGTTCTGATTCTGACTTCAGGCATTTTAAAACATAGGCCACACCATTTCTCCATAACTAAGACTACTCCTTGAAGGCACCCACGCGGTTTTTTTGATCATAAATGCAAAATGGAGAAAAAATGGGTCATGTCATTCATTGTTTATGCCCCATTTATGACCACTTGGTGAGCACTATTTCAACCACTGGAATAACTCCTTGAGTCGATGCCTTCCTTCGCCACTTGGACTATTTATCTGTTTCTACACTTGGCACTTTTGTCTTTTCCTTGCCTTGTCTCTTCTAGCTCCTTTGGCCCTCGGGGGCTATCTTCTCATCCTTGCTGGCTCCTTAGGCTTTTTTATTAGCAGGTCACTGATTTTATTCTCAACCTTTGTCTTTAACTAGCATTGATTTCCTAGTTTTGTCCTTTTTGTTGGCTTTTGTCTCTTCGTCTCTTTTTTTTTGGGCTCTTTTTTGGTTGGCGCTCAAGAATTCAAAGATCAAACGACTATTTCTCTACTATAAAAATGACATTCACAGGCCCGTCATTATTTGAAAAACAATAGCTAGTCTATTTTTTTGAATTTGACGGCTTTGGAGACGTCACCATCCTTGGCTAATTCATTCAGGCCTTTCCCTTTTCTTTGGCTTCTTGTTACATCCTCCCGAAGGGAAGGTGACCCTTCGGCTTTGGGGAAGTGTCTTTTACTTTGGCAACTGAGAGTCCCCTGTAAGGGCACCTGCCCTTTGGGGTCCTTTGGCAACCTTTTCCCCTCATCATTTTCTGTAGACATTTTTTCCTGTGGACTTTTTTCACGAACTTTTTCTCGTGGATAAAAATCCACAAGAATTGCCTCGACTGCTTTGTCTTTGGCTTTTGAAATTTTTCTCCGCGGACTTTTTTTGGGAACATTTTCCTGTGGATAAAAAGTCTGCAAAAATTGCCTTGTCCACTTTGAAATTCCTTCGAGTTTTCTCTTTTGGGCTTTTTGGCTCGCGGCTTCTTTTCCAAATTTCTTCAAACTTTTTGTTCGAAGGAATTCCTTCAGACAAAAAGTCTGAAGAAAATATTCTATTGCTTTTGCCTCAAGTCTTTTCTCCACATCTTTCGAATTCCTTCAGACTTTTTGTCTGAAGGAATTCCTTTGGACAAAAATTCTGAAAGAATTCATTCTATGCCTTAGTCTTTATTTTTTTGCTTTTTTACTGCCCTTTGAAAAGTACCCTTTGGGATTCTTGAAATTGACCCTTCCAAAGGGTGTTGTTTCTAACCAAGTGCCCTCCATAAGGGCACTTGTCCTTCGAGAGGCTCTCTTGAACTCTTTGATTGAACCACTCCTTTGAACCAACCATTGAACCATTTGATTGAAATGGTTCAATGGTTCAAACGGTTGTTGAACCAAGGCATCGAACTGAATGTTTGAACCTCGTCATTGAACTTTGCCGATGAACTTTATAGTTGAACCAAGCTTTGAACTGGTTCAATGGTTCAATGGTTTGAGATGCTAACTCTTGGAAATATTATGTCGTTGAACCATTGACATTGAACCACTTTTCCAACCTTAAGGAAAAGTGTCTTTGAACCATTATAACTCTCTTTCCTTATGAATTTATTCGAACAAGAGTCTGAATAAGCTTTGTAAAACCTTTCACTCTTTGAATTGGTTCTTCATGTGCTAAAAGACTCGCCTGTAGAGTCTGTAAAAACTGGAGTTCGTAGAAATCCTCTTTGTGGAGTTCGTAGAAACTTCACCTACAGAGTCTGTAGAAATGGACTTGTAGAGTCTATAGAAATTGACCTGCAGAGTTCGTAGAAATTTCTAGACTTGTGCAAAATCAAGAAATGAATTGGCTCAGAATAGCAGGGAAAGAAGGGGACCAATTTTTGGCCTGTTGGGCAAAAAATGGTCAACAAATTCCATCGAACAAAAAGTCCAAAAAAATTATTCTATTGCTTTTGCCTCAAGTCTTTTCTCTGTGTCTTTCAAATTCCTTTAGACTTTTTGTCTGAAGGAATTCCTTTGGATAAAAAGTCTGAAAGAATTCGTTCTATGACTTAGTCTTTATTTTTTTACTTTTTTACTGCCCTTTAAAAAGTGCCCTTCGGAATTCTTGAAATCGACCCTTCCGAAGGGTGTTATTGCTGACCAAGTGCCCTCCGCAAGGGCACTTATCCTTTGAGAGGCTCTCTTGAACTCTTTGATTAAACCGCTCCTTTGAACCAACTGTTGAACCATTTGATTGAACTGGTTCAATGGTTTAAATGGTTGTTGAACCAAGGCATCAAACCGAATGTTTGAACCTCGCCATTGAACTTTGTCGATGAACGTTGTAGTTGAACCAAGCTTTGAACTGATTTAATGGTTCAACGATTCAAGATGCTAACTCTTGGAAAGATTATGTCATTAAACCACTGACGTTGAACCACTTTTCCAACCTTAAGGAAAAGTGTCTTTGAACCATTTTAACTCTCTTTCCTTATGAATTTATTCAGACAAGAGTCTGAAGAAGCTTTGTAAAACCTTGCACTCTTTGAACTGGTTCTTCATGTGCTGAAAGACTCACCTGCAGAGTTTGTAGAAATTGGAGTTCATAGAAATCCTTTGTGGAGTCCATAGAAACTTTACCTACAGAGTCCATAGAAATGGACCTGCAGAGTCTGTAGAAATTGACCTGTAGAGTCCGTAGAAATTTCCAGACTTGTGCAAAATCAAGAAATGAATTAGCTCAAAATAGCAAGGAAAGAAGGGGACCAATTTTTGGCCTGTTGGGCAAAAAATGGTCAACACTTTCTTTAAATCAAATTTGATAAGAACTGAAGCACTTGTAATGGCATCTTTAACATTATTAAATGCTAAATCAGCACTTTCATTCCAAACATAAATTTTATCTTTCTTAAGTAATAATTGTAAAGAGTTAGATTTATCAGCAAAATCTGATATATATTTTTTAACAAAGTTTATTTTACCAAAGAAAAAACTTAAGCTAGATTAATCTTTGGGAGGAGGTAACTCTTTAATACCTTTAGGATCTATAAAAATGTCATCCTTAAAAATAATATGTCCTACTAACTTACCTTCAGTGACACCAAAAATTTATTTTTTTAGATTCAAAAAAATACTATACTTTTTACATCTTGTGAAAACTTTACGAAGATGATCTACATGTTTTTTTCATCTTTTTTAGTAAATGATGAGGTCATCTAAATAATTTAGAATAGCAATATCAGTCAAATCATCAAAAATAACATGCATAACTGTTTAAAAAGTATCTCCTTCATTCATTAATCCAAAAGGTATTCTATTATAAGTAAAATTACCTCTATGAGTAGTAAAAGTAGTCTTATGTCTATCTTCAAAATTTATAAAAATTTGATTATAACAAAAAAAACTATCTAATAAAGACATCATTTTTGATCTTGCAACTTGTTATAAAATATGATCTATATTTGATAAAGAAAAATTAACCTTAACATTAACTTTATTCAAATCTCTAAAATCAATATATAATCTAATATCATCATTTTTCTTCTTAATCAACACTAAATTAGCTACCTATTTAAAATATTTTACAAGGAAAATGATACCAATATCAATAATTTTATCTAACTTTTTGTTAATGATGTCTTCTAACAAATATTTAATTCTTCATATTTTCTATCTTATAAATTTCATACTATATTTTATAGGTATGTCATGTTTAATAATTTTAATATCACAACCTTTAAGATTTGTATATGACCAAGAAAAAATATCAATGAATTCTTTAAATACTTTAATGAATTTAACCTTCTCACTTGTAGTAACTTTAATTCCTAAATAAATATATTTTAGATCCTTTTTATTACTAAGTTGATAGAAATAGTCTCACCTATGATTCTCCTAGAGGGTTCTTCCATTTTAAATTTTTTGGGTTGATCATTAGGTGTAGACATAGATTTCAAACTTATTAAACCAACAGGAAATTTGTTAGTACTTAATTACAAATAATTTCCATAATCTAGCACATAATCATCATGATCAAAATAATTAATCTTAATGAAAGAATCTATATGTTCATCATAACTAAAAACAAGCTAATTATCATTTAAATCAAGAATTTTGAGTCAAAAAATTTTTGTATAAGAGAAGTTTGTGATAAGTTCACTCTCACTCAGAGTCAAATTAGATGCAAAAACAACAAGCTTATCAGTTCTTATATTAAATTTTCTAAGAATGTGAATGATATTAAAGGACTCAAAATGTTTGATTAAAGATTAAATCCTTTGTGTATAATGATGTAGATGAATTTGATTAATTTTATAATTTTTTTAACTTGTCTAACAACTAATTTAAAATCTTCAAAGACTTATAAATATTTAATGTTAAGTTATATTGTTTTTTTTAAACTTAAACATAAAGCTTCAAATTTTGTAGTATTATTAGTATTTTCAAAAGATAATTTGAAAACATAACCAAAAAAATTACCAATAAGATAAATTAGACAAATTTTAGTACCATTACCTTATTGAGAACAAGTTCCATCAAAATAAAGTGACCACATTATTTTTTTTAAAGAATTCCTCATACTAATTTTATGATTCATCAAAATTCAACAATTCATAAGTTTTAATTCCTATCTCAACATAAAAAATGGTGGAAGAAGTGGATGAATCTATGGGTGTACTAGACCAATCTTCTCTTTTTATGAAAGCAATTTCATTACTAATAAGAACACAAGTGATATCTTTTCCAACAAAAATATTATTTATTTTTAACCAATTTCTACCTAGCAACATGACATAATTACTAATAATATCTAAAATTTGGACATCTAATTCTTTCATCTTGAGAAATCTTAATGACTATGTCATGAAACTTACCACAACTTTTAGTTTGTTTAGAATCAAATTCAATAAGTTTTCTATTATCAATTTCATAAGATATGCTTAACTAATTTGCAATGAATTTAGGTATTATATTCTTTGAAATACCTATATATAAGATATAATTATAGATTAACTTATAACAAATTATAACTATAACATAAAAAAGAGGTATATAATATACAAGAGGATTATAAATTTAAGCATAAATAATTGATTGTTTATTACTACATTCTTGTAAGCCTACATCAATTTTAAGATTTTTGACAACTTTATTGATTTTATCAAGCTGTTTTGGAAGGTTAGTTGCATGTACTAATGATAATCTAGTTTTGATTATAGATAATTCATCAATTATATTATAATTTTTATCATCAATTTATCTAAAAAATTTAGACTTATAATGTTGATATTGACTATTATTATAACCAGTTGATAAAAGAATATTTTGAGAAAAATTATCAACTAAACTACTTGAAACATTATTTTGAATTATTTTACCTTTATCATTAGGAAAAGAATCATTATTTATTGTTTTATTATTTTGAGAAGAGTTATAGTCTTTATTTCTAGTATTAACAACACAAGTACTTGCATTTTTTGATGGGTTATTAAGAGCATATATGTTTATATTGTTTGTTATATCTTCAGATATAATATCTTTTCCTTGAATTTTTTTTAAACTTGTGAACAATAATACATGAATCTATATCATGATCTAATTCACATATATTATAGTAATAAGCAATGTCTATTTTTTTATTTTTAGTATTAGTTTTATTAGATGAATAAGATTTATCATTTAACTATCTTTTAACAACTAATTCATTTTCTAGATTTTAAATAACTTTTAAATTTTTTACATTATCTGAATTTAGACGTGTAGAAGTTCTATCTTTAAATCTATTATATTTAAGTTTCTTTTCATATTCAATATAAAATATTAAAGTTTCATCATATTTTATAATATCCCTATCTTCTATATCATTTTATATTTTAGGAGTAAAACATTATAAAAATAAAGTCTAGATAACTTTTTATAAGGTCTAAGATCATGAGAGATCTTTTGATGCAACTTAGTGAATCTGATAATGAAATTATAAATGATCTCACTTGGATCAAGAGAAAAATTCACAAGGTCATTGACTATATCAAAGTATTCTTTAGCTTTTTCAAAAGATAATTCTATCTATTCTTCAATATTTTTCCATGTGATATTCACTTTGGTAGGTAAACTAATAAATACTTGGTAAGCTTTCTCTTCAAGTGTTTGAGAAAAAAATCTTAAACAAATATTTTCACTTGTTATACCAAGAGTATAAAAAATTAATCTAAACTCTTCTAAATTATCTTCTCAAGATTTTCCAAGAGATCTAGAAAATTTTGATATATTTAACCCTATAAGGGAAGGTAACTTATCAGGATAATTTCCAACATTAATTGGATTTGTAAAAATCTATGGTGTTATAACTATATTTTATTCTTCTTCAGCTTTAGCTTCATCTTCACTTTTAGTGAGATCATTCGGATCTCTATTATCTTGTAGTCCATGAATCAAGTCTTCTACCCTCACTTTTACTTGATCTCTCATTGAATGCTTCAACAATCTTCACTACTTGAATTGGCTAATTATTTTAAACCTGATTTAATCGATTTAATTAAAATTTTATATTAATAAGTTTAGAGGGCAAAATCAAATCATAAAAAAATAAATAAAAAAAAAGGTTCTAAGCCTAAGATTAATAGCTAAAACTTTAGCTCTATCATCTTGAATTCATCTATTTGTATTCAAAATATCCTATTGAGTTTTATGAGTAAGGTTAGAATACCAATCTATCTCAAATTCTATTATTATTATTATTATTATTATTATTATTATTATTATTATTATTTGTTTATGAATTAAATAATATGTTAAAGATTATACCATGCATAACATGTTAGATTGAAAGTGACATCAACTTGATCATCAACAATATCAATTCTAGACTGAATAATAGAAGGTTGTCCTTTAAGTATCATGAGCAAGAAGAAAACAAAAATTTAAATAAATAAGATTTTTGAATGATGTCTTTAGTGAAATTATCAAATTTATTGATGATGAAAATTGGACCAATAACTAATCAACCCTTTCACCTATTGTGAAGTTTAAGTTAGAACCATATTAGTCTAATAGTAATATTATAAAGGTTCAATTATAATCCTAAAGATGTAAGAGGTTTTTTAAATGTTCTAAAAAATAATAAGTTATCATCTGTAACATATTTTATTATAATTTTAGAAATCTATTTCATTAAAAAATGAATTAGTTTAGATATAAATGTGTAATCTATCTTATCTGATAGAGAAGGTCTATGGACAAGACAATCTCTTGAAAGAAAGAAATATGATTCAATAATATTATATATTTCAAAGTAATATCTTATTTTTCTATTGAAATATATTCTAAATAATTTTAATATAATAAACCAAAAATATAAGTAAGTTAAATTTGAGATAAATTAAGATAAACAAATCTTCAATCAAGTAAGAAATCAATGAAACTTAACACAAAAGAGACACCATAAACAACAACCAACAACCAACAAACTAAATAAAAAACATAAAACAAATATAAAAGTGAAAGATAACAAACTACCACAAGAAACAAGGTAATAACTAAGAAAACTAAACAAAAATAAAACTAAAGACTAAAACTAATCTGAAAATAAATATAGTAAACTATCTAATCTAAAATATAAGTCTAATAAATAATTTAAACTAAGACTAAACTTACAAATAACTAATATAAAATCTAATAAAGTCTAATAAATTAACTAAAATTTAATCTAAACTATAAAAAATAATTAATCAAAGAAAAAAATCTAACTTTAATAAAATAAACAAGGAGAATAATCTAAAAAAGTAATTTAAAAAAAATAGAAGTAAACAATAAACTAAACAAACTAAAAGATAAATTAAGGAAATAAAAAGGAAAATTACATTAATTAAAGATTAATCTAAAATAGATTAGACTATATTAAAATTAGAGTCAATGTAAAGTAAAACATAGGATAATGTGAATCTCAAAAAAGAGAGTTGTCTTAGCAAAATAGATAGATTTTATTTGAGAAATCAACATATTTCTTTACAAATATTTTGAGAGACAACTTTTATAATCAAAATAGTTCAATAAAATGTCATAAAAAATAAAATTTTCATCATTATTTAGGTTGAATACTTGGGTTCTGTGCATAATATTGTAAATTATAATCATTAAAATATGTTAAATTTGACAAGCTTCATATAATATGTTATAAATGATAATAATAATTATTAGATATACCTACATTACTTAAGTAATTTTTCAACTGTCAGAGAAAATATCATTGGGTCTATATCTGTAAAAGTCATGCTATCTCAGAGAAGTTACATAGAAGAGAGAGATAAATTATTGACTATACAATGTATAAGTCTTCAATACATGTGTTTTTTTTCCTCTTCAAATGAATCTTTGATCTCCTTTTATACTTCAAACTTAGTTAAAAAATAAGTTATAACTAACTTTAGCTATTAATTTTATTTTATTAATTGACTTTGTAAAATTCAATTAATATAAATAGTTATTAGTTAAAATTTAATTAAACTTAAAGAATCTTAATAGATCAAGTATTTGAATATAGACCGCATACTTCTTAATGGATGGGGACCCTACACAATTAATAATAAAATAGAATACATATATCAATAAATAAATGATAAATCAAAATTTAAATAAATTCTTATTTATATTAAAATTATAATACATATTTCAAAATTAACTTAGACACACACACACACACACACACATTTCAAAGCATCATCATCAAAATATCAAAATTTGAAAGTCGAAGTATCAAGTCTGAAAGTATAAAATTCTACCAACTAAAGTTTAATTTAAAAATAAAAGTTCATCCTCCTGACATCCAATAATCATCAGAGTCAAAAATAACTTCAATCACCAACTTTATTTGCTCATCGACACATTCATTGTACTCCATCTCAACTACTAGGAGGTGAACCAAATTCATTCTTGAGTTAGTTGAGGGATTATCTATCTCTAGCATAATCTATTTGAGAACTCTAACCTCAACTAGAGTATCCATATCATTTTGATTGTTTGACCACTTATCTAATCTAGTTGAAAGTATTTTTAAACTACATTTATTTCTAGATGAAATAGGCTCCTTTAAATTTATTTTTTTCACCCTATGATTGGGTCTTTTTGAAGATATGAGGGCTCATTAGAAACTGAAGGCAGGACAAAATTATAAAAGTTTTTCACATAGACTATTTTAATGTCAAGTTGAGTGACTTTATGAATAAAGTGTAACTCATCAATAGGTTAGATTCTTTTCAAGATGGGTGACTAGATTGACAAATGATATAGATTACTTTACAAATGGTGTGAAGAACTACTGTGAAAAGGAGTCTCAACACCAAATCTATGGCCATAAAATCTACTATTACCCTTATTATTTATAAGATTGAAAGCCAAATTATTCAAAACATTTAAAAACTTAGAATCATTAACATCAAAGTGAATAGACATCCTAACATCTCTATTCAATATAGATATAAATCTCCTAACCCTAAAACCATCTCTTGAAAAATTTCTATTCGATTTCTATTGATTTACATTTTCAGAATTCTAGTCCCTAATCTCTATTATCATTACTTCTACTTGATCCATGTTTTTTCCATCTAGACATCCTAAATATTTAAATATATTCAAATAAAATTGATTATGATGATTAAAAATCAACATATATTCATTCAATATGAAACCAAACTGTATATCAAACACATAGTCTAATATCAACACAATATCTAAACTGAAATGTTCTCAATGTATTAAATATTATTGTAATATCTTATTTTCACAATACTTTACTATATTCCTTTGAATTCTCTATTCTCACTATATATCAAAATGGAAAAGCATGAATTCTCAACATTTAAAACTTGCCAAAACTCTTTATCACTATTTATTTATTGAACATTATTTAATCTAAAAATAATTTTTGTATGTATTATTTTAAGAAAATCTCTACAAAAATTTTTCAATAAAGAAGACATTTAACATAACTATACTCTTTTCAAAATCACTTTGTCTTAACCTAAAAATAATTTATCACAACTTCTCCAATTTACTAGATATTTTAACATTTGACCTCAAAAAAATTGCCTAAAATTTCCAACTAATTATTCCAAACAAATTTTCCATGATAGATTAGAAGCCAATAAGTTAGTCCATAAAATAACTCTGTGCATATACAAACTTATCTCAAATCAAAACCCTAACACAACTCAATAAGACTCTAAAAACTTCAACTGATATGTTACAAACTATATCATTGTATTCAACTTAACAAAAAATTAAAATAAAACCCTACATGTCTAAACATATCTTTTAAATTATATTTCTAAAATTTTCAATATTTGAGCAAAACTTAGAACACTTATAGCTTTTCAAATCACTATTATTTTGATATTTAACTTCAAAACAAAACTTAGGATTTCAAAACTAAGGTGAAAATCCAAAAAAAACTTTATTACCTTTGGAGCTCAGCCTACTATATTTTCATATGTATATTTATATCAAAATAAAGATTTAGAACTAAAACTGGTATATGAAAAATATAGTTTCAATATACCAAAATATAGTCGCATTTATATGTTCAAACCACTTTCTGATATAACTTCTCTATATCATGGCCAACCAATAACCATTTAAAATATTCTGTGAAAAAATTCATTTCATAATCTTTGCAATAAGGCTCTATTACATAAACTGATGTGTTCAAACTATATCACAATATAATATTTAGACAATATAGGTTTGAAATGAAATCTTACAAATTCAAATATATCTTCTATGAAACCAAGAAATAACTTATTTATTTTTCTGTTCAAGCATAAAACCCATAACATTTCCAAATTATTTCAATCTTTACAAAAACCTTGAAAAGTGATCTAAAAACTCAAATAAACTTCCATAATTTCTGATTTCATCATGTTATATTTCCAAAACTTAACATGCAATATTTTCTTTGAAACCATAAATAAATGAAATTGTAGAAAGTTATATTCACCAATATCCTTTTTATGATAGACCATACCATAACCTTTTGACAGATTCATGAAAAAAATACACAAAGCTCATCCTTTCAACCTAAAATTTCAAAGAAACCTCTAAAACTATAAATGATATACTTGACATATCATATCAATTTATTTTACTCACAAAGAGCCAAAATTGGGTACATATTCAATAAAAGTCTCATATATTCTCAAATACCATATTCAACCCAAAACTAACTTTATATTTCATAGACCATCAAGAATATATCAAAAACCAAACCATTTCTCACTAATATCTATACATGGAAGTGATCATCTAAACTTTAGCATCATTCAACCTTCCAAAACATTCATGCACATGTTTAGACATATGACTTATCTAAACTTCTCAACATGCAGACTATAAACCATTTATTTTTCATGTAACTAAAAAAATATTCAGAATATCAATTGATTATTTCTAAAAACTCATTAAATTTGTTCATGACATACCTATTATGTGGTTTTTTGTATCATTTCTACCTGAAATCTCTATCTACAATTCAAAAATCCAAACTAGTAGAGTAACACTTCTATGAGAAAGTTTCATGAAATGATTAAAACTAAGAAAACCAATCTATTTGTAATCACCATCCCCTGATGTAACTACTTCACTTACGTGCTTATCACTCATTGGCTCATCAAAATCGATGTTGTATTTAAAAATTCCATCAACCACGTTAGCAAGTTATTAAACTTAGCAAATACCAAATCACCTATTAAACCTCTTACCAATTTATGATATTTGAGGCATGTACACCTTCATTTAATTCTCAAACCACTAAAGATCTTAGCAAGATCTCAAAGCCTCTTCGAATATACCTTTTTTATTAACTCACCTTGCCAACTTGTAAGCCATGAAACTATCGAATGGACTACCAACTTGAATTGTTGTTAAAACATTAACAAAACTCAAAACTACCAACTCACCATTAAAAAATATTGAAGCTAGACCACTCTGTCTTTGAAATCACCAATAATTTATGCCCTTTGAAACTATATACCTTAAGATACAGACTTAGGTTAAAAACATTTGAAATCATCATGGCTTGATAGATTCCTTAGTATCATTTCAAAACTTTAGGATAAATGACCCTAGGTTAGGATCCTTTAAAAACATAAAGTCATATTACTTTAAAAGCTTAAGCTAGACAATGTTTGAATTAATAAATTTAGTCAAAGAGGATTTAAAATTAATCACTTAGAATTTTAAGATCCCTTTATATCCTAATTAAATGATTTGTCCAAATCTCAAACCAATCTCAATCATGTAAACATTTTAAAATGTTAATCATACTACCACTAAATACTGTATGAAATTGATAGATCCATTAATCGAACTAATGAGCTCATATGATGATTATAATCAAATTTCAAAAGTTCATAATAAATCAAATGATGTATTTAATTTGAAAACCATAAATACATTGCTTTCTCAAATTGTAATAATTATGACCAATCCATCTGCATATTTACATTTTGAAAATGAATTGATAGGTTTATCATCATAACCAATTTATATACCATTCTTATCTAAATCAAACCAAGTTTCACATTACCACCAAAAATATTAAACTAATCACCACATACTGTTCACACTGCCAAATGAAACTAATCTAAAATTTATATCATACTCAATTGAAAGTCAATTCAAATAATGCTTTCAATCATCAAAGTGTCCTTATTTCAAATTGAAAAGTGTTGTATTATAATTTGATCATGAATCAACTAAAAACAAATTATTTCTCACAAAATTTCAAAGTGATGAGTATTTATGCATATTTTATTCATTTATCCATTTATGATTTTCAAAACCAATTAAAATATAAACATGAATTTATAAATTAATTATCATTAATTTATAATTTAAAATATGTATCCAAAGATACGATTAATTGATTATGTCCTTCACATAGTTTTAAATTCTATGACTGAGTCGTCTTTATGGCAAAAAATATTAGTTTTAGAAAAATTAAGGGGGGGGGGGGGGGGGGTGGTGTGAAAAATAAGTATAATAAGTATCAGAACGAGGTAAAAAATGTATGATTGTATAAATTAATTTATGTGATATAATTCTAGAGTTTCAAAGTTTTAGTTTCAGAAAATCTCAAGTTCTTCTATTAATTTGAGCATGATTTTAGAGTGACTTTGTAGATTAAAAAAATTAAAACAGATTTTTTTTGTATAAATTTAATTCAAAAAAAAAGTTATTAAAAATAGTAAATGATCATGTTTTGGTTATTTCAAGTTACCTATGTTAATTTAAACATAAGAGAAATAACTATCAACCCCTATATCTGAGATACTATCACTCTAACTTATTTTGACAAGGTATTTTTGAAGGGTTTTTGAAAATTAAAATAAATTATCAAGAGATTATTTTAGACATTTTCACTTCAAAATGGATCCACCGAAGAACTAACGGATGAGGTAGATTGATAAAAATCATTGAATCAAATTCTATTAGGATAGAGGTAAGGGTTCCAAGATTTTGTTTATACAAATTGACCAATACAATTATTTATATAACTAAGATTCCAATTGACTTTAACCATTTTTCAATTTAACAAGTTTGATCTAATTGTTATGTTTTCAATAACAATGAATTCAATCCATGATGTAATACTCAAAGTAATTCCTCATTTAACACTTCATGTCATTATTGTTACATTACTTATGTTGAGTGAGTGATAATTATAGATATATAAACCTATGGTTCTTCTAATTTTATTTATCAAAATTACATTCTTTACATTATAAAATATATGACTAGATTAATTCAACTTTAATACTTTATTTCCGATTTACAAGTCACCCTTATTAGACCTATAACTATAAGATTCAAAAGACCAATAATTTAAAATAAATATTAAACCAAGATTTCCTATAGTGTATCAAGATTTACAAGGAATCTAAGAACTATCCAACCTTGAATCAGGTGTACAATAAATACAAAAATCATTTGTTGAAATACAAAAGTTTTATTTTAATAATGGTATCAAAAGAGAGTATTACAAGATTATTCTAATGTTCTAACTAATTAATATAATCACAATTCATTATAATAGTAGAATTTATTATAACTATTCAAAACCTACATCCTCTATAAATTTGGGTTATAAAAACTTTTTTGTAATCACTGGATAAACTAGTGTCAAACAACAACTCTATTTACAACACCAATAATAATAACATATAATATCTTTGTGAACAAGTGTACTAGATATAGTTTTCCCTGCATTATGACATAGACAGTAAGGGGTTAACTAAAAAGCTAAGAAAATGACTCCTCCATTAAATACTTTTTTTTTCTAAAAATTAATAAACAAAATAAATAATGAATGAATCAATTAAATAAAAAAATGCCTATGACAAATATAAAAGTAACCCAACAAGAAGGATTGAAAATTACACTTTAACATCAATGACACAAGACTAATTGGTAACCATACCTAATACCAATCAGTTAATAAAAATAATTTTATTACACTAACAATAACCACTTACTATTATTGTCAAAAACAAACAATAACAATTTACTATTAAAACTACTAAATAATCACACTATGTCCAAGCAAACAAACTGACAACTCTTATATCATAATAACCAGTCATTTTCTAAGCTCCCCGAAAGTATGTTATCAATGTTAAAAATAGAGGGCAATCTTATCAATTTCCACTTTCAAATCTTCTTTTTTGCAAATCAAAGGATCAATCGATCTGATATTCATTAAAGAAAGAATCAATTTTATTAGTATTTCAAAATCCCACATCTTCATTATAAGAGTCAAAATCTCCACTTTATGTCTTTATGCATAAAAT
Source organism: Torreya grandis (assembly GCA_037957365.1). NCBI lineage: Eukaryota > Viridiplantae > Streptophyta > Pinopsida > Cupressales > Taxaceae > Torreya > Torreya grandis. The sequence goes on from JARHVA010001396.1 coordinate 3,144,951, forward strand.
AGATACTCTTCATATATATATATATATATATATATATTATGAATTTTTATAATAATAATAATAATAATTATTTTAAATTTTAATAACTAAATAAATTTATTTTTTTAAATGATTTTTTTAAAATAGTGGTATGGCCAGGCATGGTTGGAAACCAACGGTTGGGCTATGAGGCCTAGCTATTGGTCATGGTGGTTTGCCCACCAAAGGAAGGGGAAGGGTTGGCTATCCTAACCCCTCCTCTCTCCCTACCATGGGAAGGGATAGGGGTTAGCTCAATCGTGTGTGTGTGTGTGTGTGTGTGTGTGTGTGTGTGTGTGTGTGTGTGTGTGTGTGTGTGTGTGTGTGTGTGTGTTATTCAAAAAAAAAAAAAAAAAAGTGGATGTATAATATGTGAATATACATACATATAATATATACACATATATTTAGAAAGAGACAAATCAACATAAATGCTATCAAATTCATCAACCAAACTCTCAACTATTTTGATGAAAAACTTGACAATATAACTAAAAAATAAACTTGATTTAAATTAAGATGAAGCTACTCTTCATTGTTTATCTCTTCTACTAATATGGAAAAAGAGAACTAATTTATGAGGGAGAAATCTCTTACGTGGTTAAACACAGATCTTCTCCTCTTCCTCATTGGTTGTCTCTCTTGGCAGTAGCATCATCAATGGAGGAAAGAACTTGGAAAAACAAATGAAGAGCTAAATAATACAACAAGGGAGGCAACTAATTGGCAATAAAAATGAAAATACAAAACCCTAAGTTGGTTTGACCAAGTTGCATAAAGCTTGCTTGAAATATTTTATTATTTTATTTTATTTTTAATTATTTGTTTATTATTTTATTTTTCATCCTCCCAAAACCTTGAAATAATGACTAAGGTTTATCCAAAAAAATGAAGAGTCAAACTTCACTTTTCAAGGGTAGCCATCAACCCACTAAAATAAAAGAGTACCCTCTTTTACATACCCATATGACTTCTCACAACAAATAAATTTTAAATTATCTTTCTTGAAAAATACTCCACCAAGTAGGTCAATGCCAACTAGTTGGGATAGGACCTAAGAGAGTAGGTTTTTTAAAAAACCTATAGGATAGAGGTCATAGGCTCTATAGAAAGCCTATAACTCTTCTTAAAATAATTAGAAACATTTTAATAATTTATAAAATTCATACGATAATTATGAGAATTTTTAATTTAATTAATTTTTTATAACTTTTGGATAATCATCAATCCAATAATGTAGAAGGAGGAAAATACAATTCAATTTCTTAAAAATATTGCAATTACATTGTCGAATGTCTCAATTGATAAGGGAAATAGGCCCTTCATGTGGGGTATTACATACTTCCCTTATTATAAAAGCATCATCCTCAATGTAGAACTGCAATGAATAATAATATATTAATTACTCACTTTCAAAAATCTGTTAAATACCTCTACAAGCCTCTGATACTCAAAGTTTCACCAATAAAATAACTAAACCCAAATGATCACTAATATGAATATATGAATACAAGTTTTATTCCATGGTTGAACTATGGTAAGAAAAACTAGGCAATGCTAAGCAATATTAACCAATACTAGTAACCATTATGTCACAACCCAACTGATATCATAAAATAATTTTATCAAACTCTAAAGTTGCATATGCTCAAAGTATCAATTTGTTGTATGAACATTCTAATCATTTAGTGACATCCTTTGGTGAACATACTAAATGACAAATAAGTGTCAAACCATGGTAACATATTATACTACCAATAAATCTTAACACTATCGATCTATATTATCATACTGAGTCATACTATTTAACTAAGTCACATTATCTCTCTATACCAACTGAATTAATAATATCATGTGCTTATAGTAACATGAATAACATATGGAATGATAAATTATGAACCAAAGTCATTCTAATATAAGTCATGTTGTCATACATATCTAACATCTACCCACTGAAACCCATAAGTCTTTGATATAATTATGAGAGATTAGGTACCCATATAATGTATAACCAATACTAAAAAATAATTATAAGTGTTGACGCAGTGGATTGCACCTGGGGCCAGATGCCTAGCTCCCGCCCTTCCACACGCAATAATGGGAACTCCCTTCTCACTTGTGAGACCAGCGAAGCTAGAGGGGAGAGTCTCTAGATAAGGGCTAGCTCCCTCTGATGTATCTTTTAGGCCCTGGTTTCTCCTACTGCTAACAAACAAATGTAAAAAAGGGAGGGTGAAAAGGGAGAGAGAGATGCTGAAAATAGAACCTAAGCCTAAAAATGAAAAGGTGATACACTAGAAAAGTTGATCCACCTAGCTCGAACATACACTTTTCACCAGGAAGAAACGCCCATACACTTCATCTGACGTGGGAAACTCTTCTATTTCAGTGAGTCAGGGGTCCGTAGAGATACAGGGAGGAAGGAACTAGCAAAGGTGTTCTAAGACACACTTTGACAGCCTATTCACATGTGCCTATATTCTTGCTGTAGACACTTCTGGTAGATCTGCAGAAAAGAGACTTCACAATGCATTGGACATGCTGTAATCGATATGTGAAAAGCATGAAAGACAATGCATTGACACAAAAGAAGAACATAGACATATACTTTAAAGTGCAAGTCTAGATAGAGGTAAAAATGCTAAGTCCTGATTCAAGGTAAAATCTGGCAGAGCTCTGCCTTACAAGCCCTGAGAGATTTTTGGGCAGAATTTTGCCTTAAGGCTGAGAGAATGGATCCTTTCTCAAATGAGAAATTTTACAATATATAGAGGAAGAGAAGAGGCCCTTTGGCACCCTTTTTTTTAAATGACCCATGTGCATTTTGATCATTGGGAAGAAGAAAGCCGCTCCAAGGTAATGCTATGTCGGCCCCTTGTTTCAAGGTGAAATTATGGGCCGCACTGTTTGTCTACAAAAGACTGCTCTTTTAAGGCATTTTGCAGCTTGTCTGCTCATTAATGCAGAATGGGGAAAGATGAGTTATGTCATTCATCACTTGTTTGCGCCTCTTGGTAATCAATTAGCGGACACTATTTCAACTATAGATATAACTCACCTCCTTTTTGCCACCTGGGCTACCTTTTTGGTTTCTACACTTGTTCTTTCTTCTGACTTCATTGCTACATTCTTTAAGCTCTTCCTGCTTGCCTTGGCCACTTTCCACTAATTTTTAAATAAGTGACACATGGTACGTTCCACTGTGAAATGGACAAGACACGTGGCAGCATCTGCTTGACTCATAGAATCTTTAGGCACCCTTTGAAGGTCCTACATAAGAGGACATGTGTCAGCTTCCACCTTCTTTATCAATTCATCTAGGGCCCACCATAATTCTCATGGGACAAAAGAGAGAGACTGTAGAGGCTGACACTTGTCGGCTTCCATCAAGCCTTGCAGGGGACATGTGGCACATTCTGATGCTCCTAAAAAATCATGTCAAAGCCTTCCACGATTGCCACTTAGCACCTTCCGTGCTCCAGATTTCTTGGTGTAAAATTTGACATTTGTGGGCCTGTCACCCCTGGACTTTCCTTCGGCTTTCTTGATTCGGCCTTTCCTACAGACCTATTTTGTGGATTTCTTCCCTTAGACAATTTTCTCATGGACAAAAAGTCTACGAGAATTGTCTCGGTTGCTCATTATTCCTTCGGGTTCTTTGGCTATAGCTTCCCCAAATTCTTTCGGGCTTTTTGTCCGAAGGAATTCCTTTGGACAAAAAGTCTGAAGGATTTCATGACTTTACCTTAACAAAAATTCGAAAGATCTTAGCCGCTTCTTTGTGGCCTCTTTGAAATGCTCTCTTCCCTCTGAAAGGGCACTTGTCCTTCACTTTTTGGGATGCTCCTTTGAACCAAGCCGTTGAACCAACCGATTGAACAAAAAATGGTTCAACAGTTCAATTATTCAATGGTTCAACATTGCACGCCACTCACTCATTAAACCGAGCCTTTGAACCTACCATTTGAACTGCTCCTTTAAACCAACCACTTGAACTGCTCCCTTGAACCAACTGCTTGAACCAAAAATGGTTCAACAGTTCAACACTGTGCACCATTCTCTTATAGAACCAAGTGATGAACTTTGCCGATTGAACCAAGGTGTTGAACCAAGGCGTTGAACCGATCCATTGAACCAAGGCTAATGAACTTGAGCTTTGAACCAAGCATTGAACTAAAACCATTGAACTCAGTTGTTGAACTTTGTGTTAAACTCGAGCAATGAACTTGCCGATTGAACCAAGGCATTGAACCAAGGCATTGAACTGGAGCATTGAACCTAGGCATTAAACCAAAGCATTGAACCAGTTTAATGGTTCAACAGTTCAAAGGTGCCTCACTTTCCTTATGAAATTCTTTAGACAAGAGCCTGAAGAAGCCTTGTAAAACCTTGCACTCTTTGACTGGTTCTTCATCTGCCGAAAGACTACACTTGTAGAGTCTATAAAAATTGCAAGACTCGTGCAAAATCAAAAGTACTGGCTCAAAATAGCATAAAAAAGAAGGGGGACTAATTTTTTGGCTTGTTAGGCAAAAAATGGTCAACATTAAGCATCAACTATGGAAAAAATCCACTGATAAGATAAGTATTCATCCATGGCAACACCTTTTCTCAAAATAAGGAAACAATACTGAACCATACAACAACATACCAAGTCCCAACATCTAACATCATTAAAATAGAACAATACCATTGGTAAAATAACTGATAAATCATTATGTTCTATCATATAAACTTCGTAGACCTCCCAAAATAATCATATCTCCATGCAAATATCATACACACACACATAACCACCATATTTGGTGGGGTGGAAAGGATGGTATTATGAACCATTATGACTAGTTACCATCATGACCCACTAGATGTATTCCAATTCATTTCTCCTCCCCTATACCATGTTATTGGTGTAACAGTTATGCACATTATGAACACATGTGAAACTAATACCAACAATCATCTAAAATAATTTTTAAAATTAAATCAATCATGTAAAAGTAAAATCAATAAAAAATGAGACCAAGTGTCTTTATAAGAGAAATCTCAATCATTAAAAAATAATTAATTTCCATGATCAGTTACTTAAATTATTCAAAAATAATAAAATAGTATTGGTTTCAAGTCAAATTAAAATAAAGTATTTAAACAGATTAAAATAGATTCAATAAAATACACTAAAAGTAAATCACATCAAAATCACTATGTGACTTAACAAGTCACCCAAGGGGAGAAGGAATAAGGTAAGAGGGTATTGGATGGTCTACTAGTCACCACAGAGAATCAAACTACATCATCAAACATAGTAAATTATTCTCTTTTCCATTACCAATATGAAAATAGACCACTAGCTATATAGAGAATTGAACTACATCATTGACTAGGGTGTGGTCCATCAGAATAACCAATTAGTACACATAAAGGAGAATAGCAAATAACAACTCCTATAAATGCCATCCTAATACTATATCATCACCAAATGATATTATACTAGCTCATATCTCTAACTATCATGTAACCAAATTAATATCAAATAGCATTACTTATAGAGAGTAACCATGTCAAAAAATATTAAAAAACTTACATCAGTCCAACCAATGTCATCCTTGATAGCATTTTGAACATATATCTATAACTTTAGTTAAAATCTCATGAGGAATATCTAATTTCTTTTGTGTATGGTAATACAATATACCAAGGTAACATGTAAATTTTTTGTTTATTATCCATAACTAACCATCACTGAAGAGACTAAATAAACAACCCATATCATAATAAAGTATTATTGATTAGAAAGTATCCAATGACATTTAACCATAACTATCCACCATGACAACTAATTGATACCTATGATGAAAGAGAATAACAACTATCAACTCCCACACATAACATCTTAGTACCACATAAATACCAATGAAAACATACTAAATCATATCTCTAACTGTAAATTCTCTCAAGTAGCATATCTCATAGAGAATATTGTTGTCAAATAAATCTCACTAAAGTTCTATCGAGTGAAAACTATATTTATGTTTGAGTGTTGACCATTAAAACTTATTATCTAGTATAAATAATAGAAGTATCAATATGGCCTAAGCAATCATCACCAAGATAAAATAGTGCATCAACTACATTACTCATCAAGCCATACTCTAAATGACCAAAATCTCACCATTCTCAACTAAGGTGTGATAAGATGAGGAAAATAAGGTTCTACAGACCCTAACACATGCATCGAATATGGTAATATGTGTTACTAGATTTTGTATATGTTAGCATAAAATGATCAAACATGGTAATATGTGTTACTAGATTTTGTATATGTTAGCATAAAATGATCGAATATGGTAATATGTGTTACTAGATTTTGTATATGTTAGCATAAAATGAACTATCAAAAATATGCAATTGTCAATGCAAAATATAAGGGTCACCTTCAAAGGGACATCATCCACAAAAGTTTGGAAAATACAATCAATGTTAAACTATATGCTCTAGGCAACTAGCATAAATACCACCAAATCAAGGTGTACTTAAATCATGAGCATGTTTAACAAAGGGGAGGTGGAGTCCCTTAAGTTTATCAATATGTAAATATTTAAAAAAAAATTCTCTTAATTCAATGTCATTAACACTTATAGGCCACCTAGCCAACTAGGTGCCACTACCAAAGAATAAAACTACTCTAAACAAATATTCCATCGACTGTATAAATGTACAATAGACCTATCATTACCACCCTTATTTTAACACCATAAGATTATTTACGATTTCAAAATTGGTTAAGTTTTATAAGATCAAGATGGGATCAAATAACACATCATTTCAATAAAAATATACTATAGTCTCAAGATTTATCTAAGTTATATACATGCAATAAAAACCTTGTAAATCTCACTAGTTTAGTTCTACATACTATCAATCACTATATCCATTAAAATTATATAACACTTCTTCACCACTAAATAACATTATCATCACCAAACTATGGGGGCAATATCATAGTTTTATACCTCAAATCAACAACATATCATATTATTATTCAATAAATATACTTAAAATTAAGTTAATGGAAGGTAAATGTTACAAACTCTAACCTTAACATCTAGGAGAAATTAATAAGTCTAATCTAATATGGGCACAATTAATTCTTAATCAAATGTAAACAAAGAGTTTGGATGTTGAAACCAAATCAAGATACATCTAGGTAGGTTTTACATTCTTACTTATATTCAAATCATAGTATATACAAACATAATTTCTTATGGAAATATATTCAAACCATAACAAGCACTTATAGAAAACAAATCTTCCAAACCACCTCTAAAATGATGTCAGTCAAAAAATTAGACTACTAAGAAAGCATATTAAGATAAAAATATTACTTAAGTACATATATAAGAAATACATAATCATATACAACATTAAAACATAATCATATATAGATAACTATATAGCATGTAATAAATATAATACAAACTGCTAACTTGAAGTATAGACATGTAAACGAAGTCATTAATTTTAAATTCAAGTAAACTTCACCCAAACACAAAAAATATGGTCACACAATTCAATTTATGATCTCAATTCATTGTGAGTACAAATGAACATAAATATTGTGATGATAAATTTCACAACTTCATCACAAATACCAAACACAATACCATAGAGCTCTTGATGTTGCACTTCAGATCTGAGGCCAAAATGTAATTCTCAAAATTTCACTCAAATAAAACCCATAAAAACACTACTATTTTTTTTGTTTTCTCTTGTGCAACACTAACTTTGCATAAGTAAGATTTCAACCATTAACACAACCATACTAATGTGTAAATTAACTACACGTGTATTTTAATTCTTTATCCATAAGAAAAGGAAACCTTAAAGGTAGACAAACACACTCAAGGTATGTTATATGTAATGTAGATGCTCACCTTCTATTTTGAAAAACAAAAATTATAAAGATGTTTGACAAGCTAAATATGACTAAGTTGTGTCGACTACACCAGAATCAGGGTACAAGACTACACTCAAATTGGATACTCAAAGGATATTAAGTATAACTTAAAATAATGAAACCAAAAGTGATGCTCATACTAAATTATATGGAATGTGATTTGTCAATAATTTATTGATTCTTTTTTCTTGCAACTACAAGTGTAACCATGATAAAACTACATAATCAACCAAACTCCTAATTGGCCCAAATTAAAATATAATCATGTATTACCCATGATTACACTATGAAAGGATAACCATTCATGTTGAAGAGGAATTACCTAATCTCAATGCATCCAGACTTGACTAGCTCACCTCATAATCAAGTTACAATTTTGTTAAATTGCCTATCAAATGACGATGGATAAAATACTTCCAAAAGGTGAAAATTATTTCTAAAAGTTAATATATATTTTATTAGATATAAGATACAACTAATAATGTATAAAAATGATTTACATCAATTGAAATGATAAAAAATTGGCATTCTAAACAGGGTTTAAAATTGATTCACTAAAAATAATAAAAACATAAAAAAAATTTAAATAAAAGTTTATATATTAATTTAAAATTATAAATAATAAATACCAACCATTAGTTTCACTTAAATATTATTAAAACTATTTTTGGTAACTCAAATTTAAAACGTATTTGCAAACTGTAAAAGAAATCAGCTACATAAAATTATCAAATACCTCTAGAGTTGAATCCACCAGAAGGTATTAGAATAAGGTAGAAAATTTATGGTTGTATATATTAATTTATGTGATATAATTATAGAGCCTAAAAATGTTAGTTTCAAAAAATCTCAATTTCTTTTATTAATTTGAACCTGTTTTCAGAGTGACTTTGCAGCTAAAAAATCAAAACAATAATTTTTGTGGTATAAATTTAATTTGAAAAAGATTTATTAAAAATAGTAAATGATCATGTTTTGGTTATTTTAAGTTACCTATGTTAATTTAAATATAAGATAAAATACTATCAACCCCTATATCTGAGATACTATTACTCTAACTTCTTTTGGTAGAGTTTTTGTGAAGGGAATCTGAAAACTAAAATAAATCGGTAAGATATTACTTTTGATAGTTGCCCATATAAATGGTTCCACCGAAGAACTAATGGATGAGGTATATTGATACAAGCCATTGTATGAAATTCTATTAGGATAGAGTTAAGGGTTTCAAGCTTTTGTTTATGCAAATCAACCAATAAAATTATTTATCTGAATTAGATTCTAACTGAATTTAGCCAATATTTAATTTGATAAGATTAATCTAATTTTTTTTTGGATTTATATGGGATTTAAACTAGTCCCCATCCATAATAAGTTTATATAAAAAACTAGCCAACATGTAGGAACTTGAATGAAGACATAAAAATAGGCAAGGTCAATGAAGTGGTGAGCCAAAGAGAAGCAAGAGATACACAAAAAACTAACAAACAACAAAAAGGGGGAAAACCCCAAAAAGGCCTAGAGGCTACCCAACAGAACATTATGACATCAAAAACAAAACTAAGTAGAAAAAATCACAATATGCTTACTCTGGTGTAATCATATCATCCAAATCATTGATGATGATGATTTATTTATCTTTGGAAGTCATAATAGAGACCTCACCTTTCACAGTCTACTTAAAATAATTAATTTTAACTTTGCAGCCACCCATAAATATTATTGCTTTGTTACTATCCAACCTGACATGTATTGCCTTTGTTATGACCCTTCATGGCATTTTTGGAAGCCGGTATGGAGCTGTAATCCCCCTTGAGCCACCAAATTTGACAACATTTTGATTATATCCACCCATTCTTTATTATGTTTGATCTCGTTCCAATGTGTAATTTCCATGATTGGGCTTTTAATATGGGATATGGGTGGAAAAGATAGAAAATGCCCCTTAAATGAGTCTGAATTATAAAAAAATTATTGAATTTCCTCAATAAAACTCACTAGAATCATAAAACATGTTTCTAGTGCTCAAAAAAATGAAATAGGCACCAAACCAATCTCGTTTGTGTTAGTTAAAGGAAGTTTGCGTAGGGGACCTAACTCACATTTTATAATTTCATCCATAAGGCCACATCGATGGTTCAATTTGACAAAGAACAAAACAAAGTTTGAAACCACCTTATTATTTGATAAAAGATCCATAAGATTCATGGCAAACATTGTTACCACTTATGAATTGACTCAGCTATGTAGGCCTTGCTTCAGGTAGTATTTTCCCAAAAATCAATGATATTTCCTAGAATAATTCCTTAGTTGGCAACCAAAATATATTTTTGAGCCTCTCTCATGAGATTCCTCCATCAAAAGCCATCTCTCAGATAATGTTACCACCATAGACTATTGGTGTGGCCAGAGGAAGTTCTACCCCAAAATCTATGTTAAACACTAAATCCACCATGAAAAACAACTTGTAGCCCAAGGGAAAACATAAATGACTTAATTCCACCATCCCGCATAAGGAAATCAAGCCAAATCCTTGTAATTTAATGCATTCAGGTTCCATCTTTGATCGGATGCAAGACACGCATGCTACAAGAGTGGAGTCAAAAATCTAATGAGTTAGAAATATTAGTAATAATGACAAGCATTGCTCCATGAAGATAATCATTGAAAATAATGAAGAAGAGGATTTAGCAAAAGATTTAGCCCAACAAAAAACATTGTAGATAGTTTCTTCTAATAAATGAATTATTATAAATTAGAGTTTTTCATTTAGCAAAGACTTCCCTTTTTTATTTTTTTATTTTAAAAAAAAAATCAAATTAAAAGGAAAGAGAGATAAAAACCCCATATTAATGAAAGATAAATATGGAAAATCTTCCGAAGTGTTGCAAAGATTATCCATTCTACTTATTTCAAGTTAATGAATTCCATAATTGGCCAGGAAGTTGGTAGTAGTGTTAGCTTCTCAATAGCAGTGTTTGGATTCCAGAGAGGTAAAATTATTTAACTTTTCCTAAACACTAGATAAAATATTTTCAAGTTTCCAAGATTTGGCCATTTTTTTTTTTAATCATAGAGATTATAATATGAGAATATCTTTTAATGATAAGCTTGTCAATATTACACTGGATGGCAAGCTCAATCCTAGTAGCCAATGCTTGTGCTTCTGCTTCATTTTTAGTACTATCTACAAGTTTTTTGGACATTGCCTTGATCAAGGATCTACTACAATCTTGAATGATATAACTAGCCATTGAAACACTTGAATTTCTCTAGAAGTACCATCAAAATTCAACTTGAACCACCTTGATGGTGGAGGAATCCAAGAGCCCTTATATTTTCTTAATTTTTTACTATAAACTACTTTTGACCCATTAATGGGTGGAAGGGAAATAAGTATCCATTTCGCATTCATCCTCATATCCCAATTTGAAATTAAATTGGTCCTCCTTTTGACCTGAGATGAAATTACTTTCAAAATTGACACCTTGAGATCTTTTAGAATTGCAACAAGGGATTTTTATTTTCTTTCAAAAATTCATTGGTTTCTTTCCTTCTAAAGAGTTCAAACAAGGATGGTAGAGTTGACTCACCGAAGGACAAATAAAGATTTTTTGCAGTCACTGATTGGCCAAGATGAAAATGTAGCATTCAGAGAAGGTGGTCAGGCCCAAGACCATTCTAATTTACATCATACTAAATCCCAACACCATATTGTAAAGGGGCATTCATATAAAATATGGTTAGTAGTTCATTCATTATTTTTTTAAAGGTAACACCATGAAGGACCAACAAATTCAATTTTGTTTAGCCTATCCTGAGTTAGAATGTGATTTTGAATATCAAACCATGCAAAAGCATTGGCTTTCTAAACCTTGATCTTGTCCCAACAAAAAAATCTTGCCCAAGTCATCATGTCATCCATAACATCTACCATCTGATATCCAAGGTGTGTATAAACCCTAGATTTGGCACCAATCTAATGTAGAATGTCTTTCTTATCATGTAAGAAGATCTTCTTATTCTTTAAGAATTTAGCCAATCTTGAACATTACTCCAGTGGGATGTCTAAGGCATCAAAACTCTTCCACCCCCAATAGGACATACCATTAGATTGTTGAAGTTCCACATAATTGACAACCAAGGTACCCCATGTTGTTGATAGAATACACCTAGCCTCTACCATATGAGGTAACTCAATAATTGGCTTATGTCCATTCTAGGAGTCCTCCCAAAATTTGGCTATTTTTTCATTGTTGATTGTCCAAGAAACATGCTCAAAGATTAAAGACCTTCAATTTAATAAACAATTCTAAAAGTGTGACCTTTTTTTTTCGTGGGGGGGAGGGGGGGAGTTAGTATTAGAAATCATGCTTTAGGGGTTGTCTAAGACCATATATTTACTTCTTATCAATCTAGACCATAAAGAATTGGGTTTGGATACCATTCTTCAAACTAATTTGGCCCCAAGAGCTTTATTTTGAAGACTCAAATTCTTCACTCTGGCTCCTCCCATTTTATTAATTTTGCATACCCTTTCCCATTTCAATAATGTAAATTTATTCTGATTGAGTTTCTAAACTATATGGAAAGGGGGTTGAAGTACTAAGAGACAATAAATAAGAAGGGAGCTCAAGATAGATTTAACGAGTGTGATTTGTCCAGCCAGTGTTAGCCAATGACCTTGCCAAGAATTCAACCAAGATTTAAAAGAGTTAACTAATCCATCCCAATGATTTTTTTTTCATCCCAAAAAATAGAGGACCCCTAGATATTTAAAAGGCAACTTTACAATGTTAATTACAAAACTAAAGAAATAGCATATTTTTCTTTCTCAGAATAGTTTATGAAGAAAATTTCAGACTTTCTAGTGTTTACCATTTGTCTGGATGCTACCTCATAGTTTTTCAAAATGTTTTTGAAAATTTGAGCTTCAACTACCAAATCTTGACCAAAAAGGAAAGTATTATCTATGAATTGTTGATGGATAAGATTTTCAATACCTTTCATGGCTTGGATGCCATGTAGTAAGGAAGTTTCCTTGGTGAATTTCATTAACCTTCCCAAAGCTTCTACCAATAGAATAAAAATAAAGGGAGAGAGTGGATCACCTTGTCTAATGCCCTTGGAAGACTCAAAGAATCCTTCTGGACTTCCATTGACCAAGATAGAGTATTTGGGGCTAGAGATGCAACTAAAAATCTCATTACACCATCTCTGATCAAACCCAAAATTTTCCAAACTTTTGATCAAGAAGTGCTAGTTAACCTTATCATATGCTTTACTAATGTCAAGTTTGAGCATCATACCCTTTCGATGATTAATGGATAAGGAGTGGATGATTTCATGGGCAATAATGATTCCTTTTTGAATATTCCTTTCAGGAACAAAGCCAGCGTGTTCCTCCAAGATCAGAGAATCAAGGATATGCCAAAGCCTTACGACCGTTACTTTAGAGATGATTTTGTAGACCGTATTACATAAAGAAATAGGCATGAAATCACTAAAGCTTTATTTCCTGTTCCCTTTTGGAATGAGTGAAATAAATGTGACATTAGTGAGATTGAGATATGGTTAAATTTTATTCCTCCTTCTGGATTCTTCCAACATTTTTAACACTTAATCTCCCACCAAATCTTAAAAGGACTAGAAAAAATCCATGGGGAAACCATCTGGCCCATGTGCTTTGTCCTTTTCCATATCAAAAACCACAATTTGAATTTACTCCAAGGTGAAGGGAGCCATTAATCTCACATTTTGATCAGGGGAGACCACTGAGGAATAAAACTGAGGTTGTGATTCTGAGCTTCAAGATTTGAGGCCTTATCATTATTAAGAAGATCAATGAAAAAATTGATATCCTCATTCCTAATTTCTGGTTAAGTGACCAAATTGTTACCAATAGAGGAATGAATTCAGGTTATGGTAGAAAAATTGTCCCTGATCTTAACTGAATTGTGGAAGAAAGCCAAATTTCTATATTCCTCTTTTAGACAATTTGTTTTATATTTTGTTTCAAAAAAATTTGCTCTCTCTAGAGTAATTCCTCATATTATTATAGTAAAGAATTTTCTTTGTCATACGAAATTTGATCCATTCCAACTTGGTATACATTTTGACTATGGTCCATAAACTCGAGTTTATCTCTCAGACAAAAAAAACCAACAGTTTCTATAAACAAATACTAAAATATCACAATTCTTTTTTTGAATAGAATTGGAAAAAAATCTAAGATTGAATGAAATTAATTAGATAACTTTATAAAATCATTCCTGCATATAACTTCTGATTTGTTGTCATATTAAACATTAATCTTAGTGCCTCATTAATTCATTTTTTGATTGAATTAAAACTGAAACATAGAATAATTGAAAGTAAAAATGACACTAGATGTGATAACAGAGTTCCCCATCGTTGGGCTATGTCTCTAGGATTGTTGAACCACAATCCGGTCCATTATAAAAATGATGCAAATGTCAACAATTACCAACTTACATCATTATGGATTAAGTGAACTTGTAATGTGATGCTGAAATGGACTTTTAAGACTCTGATTCATTCAACAAATGTCTTTCCTTTGTTTGTAGCATTTGTTCGTCCTTCTCCTTATGTTCAGGGAATTCTCTATTCGAGTGTATCTATAAACTCTTAAACGGTCATAATATTAAATAAGAATGCCTCTAGTTTTTCTTCTGACATGTAACCCCCAATAACCCTGCAATAGTCTATACCCCTCTAGAGTAAAACAAATAGAGGAAACAATACAATATACATATTTCCCTTGTCTACCACATACAATAGAAGAAATGAATTGGGTCTCTGTGTGACTGCCAACACCATCTCAGTCAGATATCCACATTACATCCCTTCCTTGGCTAAAGCCATACAAATAGAAGGAAATATCATAATACCCGTATGTTTCTTCCCTGATCAAAAGATTTATAAATAGAAGAAACCCTATGAATATATTTAAACTGCAAAACTATGTCCTAATTAATATGCTATCACACGTATTTATTCGCATACCTATTCTAGGGTTATAAGGCCATTCAAATAGGAGAAATGAAATCACCTATTTATATACGAGCTCTGCAACTCAGAGAGTGTCATGCCAAGGCCTAACAAAATGGGCATATCCTTATCCTTCGTTTATGGACTATGTGCTTCCAATCTGCTGCTTGGCTCATTCAATGGTGAAACTCATTCAGCAAGCTTCTAAAATGATCTGGGACTGCAATGTTGTTAAACAATCCAACTTCCGCTCATAGGCAACAAGCGGAATTTTCACTCATCGACTCGGTTCTGTATGCAACCATAGCCAACGACCCTTTTGGTTTTTCTTTTCAAAAAAAGGTCGATTATTCTATGACCATAGGTCATCCAAGAATGTATCAACATAAACCACGGCCTTCAACAGAAAAACCTCATTCGACTCAGTTGTGGATGCCCATATGACAATGGACCTACATGCCTGCTTAATGGATAGACCTCGCGTACAGACAATTACTTTTGTTTATTAGGCCCAGATGTCTCTATTTTAGACTGTGTAAATAGGATTTTTGGTCACGTCGTTCTCTACTCGAGACTCCTCCGTCACTTTATCAAAATGAAGGCCTATACGTTTCTTCCCGGTCGTAGCTCAATGACTTTTCCCATAGGCATATAAGGTAACTATGTGTTTCACCTGCATGGTCGGCCCTATCAGAATAAATAGTTTGCCAAAACATTAACGGCCAGCTATTTAGTCTAATTGACGAAGCTCATCCACTACTTTATCAAAACGAAAATCCTCCTTGGACACAACGGGATTTTTATTCTAAACGAGATCAAAGTGATTTTAATCATCCCGTCCCACCGACGTCTTTCCAACGATGAGCTTGGTAATGGAGACTCCATGGGAGGAGCTCGCCATAGAGAGTTCGCTGAACATCCAAATGGAAAACAGGTCCCCCTTTCAAAAATGGCGATCACCCATGCTCGGCCTTCGATGAACAACAACTATTCTGGTCTGGTAAAACCCAACCATGTCCAAGATGGATTAAAAACATCCCTTTTGCTTTCTTGGTGCCGTGCCTTCCGGTCCCTTTATAGTCTCGCCTCTGTCAAAATAGAACCGTGCTATGTATTTTTGTCTGTCCATTCTAACGGCCTTTCATAATAGGCATTTGAACATTGCCAGCTCATTCTCCCACACTCCATGCTTCTTGGCTATCGGGGTTGGATTCGACCAACATGCTTTGGGAATAAGGTAAAATCCCACATTCACGGGGTTAAAATATTTAAAAACATTAAATAGACTTTTATGACCAAATAATCACGTGGGTCACGTCTCAGATGCATTTTCGTTTGTTGAGATTCTCGGTTAGAGTTTAACTTTTGATTGGTTTGGAAGTCAAATTGGTACTTGAGTCCAGTTGATATAGCACTCTTCTATTATAAAAGTGTGGTTAATAATTACGAAATTAAGATACTATTATCATACAAGGTGGTAGAGGTCCCCTCCATTATAAAAGTGGAACCCACTAGTTATAGTCTTCATAGCCAACTTTTTACAAACCGATGAAAATAGTGACAATTTTTTGTTTTCAAAGTCCAAACACTCACTACCTTTGCTAAATAGCTTTTTGTATCACATCATTATACCGAAATCGGCAGTTGTCTAACTGCAATTGCACCTTGTATATGGAGAGTAAAATAAAATCTGTATCCATTCTCTACCAAATGACCTATTACCCAAAAGTCATACTCTGTACTGAGTTGATATTTAGTTGATATTAAAAATTGCTTTACATAGTATCTTAATTTCGTAATTATTAACCACACTTTTATAATAGAAGAGTGCTACTCACTACCTTTGCTAAATGGCTTTTTGTATCACATCATTACATCGAAACCGCAGCTGTCTAACTGCAATTGCACCTTGTATATGGAAAGTAAAATAAACTCTGTATCCATTCTCTACCAAATGACCTATTACCCAAAAGTCATACTCTATATTGAGTTGATATTTAAAATTGGTTTACCGTATTACCATATATGGCAGAAGAGCCCTCTTCCATTATAAAAGTGTGGCTAATAATTACAAAATTAAGATACTATTGTATGATAATAGTATCTTAATTTCGTAATTATTAACCACACTTTTATAATAGAAGAGTGCTATGATTGAAGTACCAACTTGACTTCCAAACCAATCAAACCAATTTTAAATATCAACTTGACTCAAGTACCAACTTGACTTCCAAACCAATCAAAAGTTAAACATCTAACCAAAGTTCCAACTCATGCCTAATGCCTCTTATCTAAGTTTGACCAAGTTGAGATCTTCTCCAACTTTTATAATGTCCATTCTCTACCAAATGACCTATTACCCAAAAGTCATACTCTGTACTGAGTTGATATTTAGTTGATATTAAAAATTGGTTTACCGTATTACCATATATGGCAGTAGAGCCCTCTTCCATTATAAAAGTGTGGTTAATAATTACGAAATCAAGATACTATTACCATACAAGGTGGTAGAGGCCCCCTCCATTATAAAAGTGGAACCCACTGGTTATAGTCTTCATAGCCAACCTTTTACAAACCGATGAAAATGGTGACAATTTTTTGTTCTCAAAGTCCAAATATTCACTACCTTTGCTAAATGGCTTTTTGTATCACATCATTATACCGAAACCGCCAGCTGTCTAACTGCAATTGCACCTTGTATATGGAAAGTAAAATAAACTCTGTAATTATTCTCTACCAAATGACCTATTACCCAAAAGTCATACTCTGTACTGAGTTGATATTTAGTTGATATTTAAAATTGGTTTACCGTATTACCATATATGGCAGTAGAGCCCTCTTCCATTATAAAAGTGTGGTTAATAATTACAAAATTAAGATACTATTACCATACAAGGTGGTAGAGGCCCCCTCCATTAGAAAAGTGGAACCTACTGGCTATAGTCTTCATAGCCAACCTTTTACAAACCGATGAAAATGGTGACAATTTTTTGTTCTCAAAGTTCAAATACTCACTACCTTTACTAAATGGCTTTTTGTATCACATCATTATACTGAAACCGACAGTTATCTAATTGTAATTGCACCTTGTATATGGAAAGTAAAATAAAATATGTATCCATTCTCTACCAAATGACCTATTACCCGAAAGTCATACTTTGTACTGAGTTGATATTAAAAATTGGTTTACCGTATTACCATATATGGCGGTAGAGCCCTCTTCCATTATAAAAGTGTGGTTAATAATTACAAAATTAAGATACTATTACCATACAAGGTGGTAGAGGCCCCCTCCATTATAAAAGTGGAACCCATCGGCTATAGTCTTCATAGCCAACCTTTTACAAACCAATGAAAATGGTGACAATTTTTTGTTCTCAAAGTCCAAATACTCACTACCTTTGCTAAATGGCTTTATGTATCACATCATTATACTAAAATCGGCAATTGTCTAACTGCAATTGCACCTTGTATATGGAAAGTAAAATAAACTCTTTATCCATTCTCTACCAAATGACCTATTACCCAAAAGTCATACTCTGTACTGAGTTGATATTTAAAATTGGTTTACCGTATTACCATATATGGCAGTGGAGCCCTCTTCCATTATAAAAGTGTGGTTAATAATTACAAAATTAAGATACTGTTACCGTACAAGGTGGTAGATGCCCCCTCCATTATAAAAGTGGAACCCACTGGCTATAGTCTTCATAGCCAACCTTTTACAAACCAATGAAAATGGTGACAATTTTTTGTTCTCAAAGTCCAAATACTCACTACCTTTGCTAAATGGCTTTTTGTATCACATCATTATACCAAAACTGGCAGCTGTCTAACTACAATTGCACCTTGTACATGGAAAGTAAAATAAATTTTGTATCCATTCTCTACCAAATGACCTATTACCCAAAATTCATACTCTGTACTACATGAAGTTAAGGTATTATCCTTATTATCACACAAGGGAAAATCATTGTACTATATACACCTAAGGATATACAAACAAATTGCACACATGTGTACTTACATTTTACAAATGTTTCCCATGTTTCTGTGGGACTTAGACATATACAATGTCAAGTATAAAAATGTGCAATAAATTTTGTCTATCCTAAGGTGACTAATGCACAATACACATTACTTGAGGGTAATCAAGGGAACTGAAACAACAAAATTAATGGCTGTGTCCCTCAAATATTTTACTATACTTGTCAAACTCCAATGTTATCTTGGAGAGTTTCCATAATAAGTGATCTTTATAAACTCATAAATCTATA
Organism: Torreya grandis; assembly: GCA_037957365.1. Lineage (NCBI taxonomy): Eukaryota > Viridiplantae > Streptophyta > Pinopsida > Cupressales > Taxaceae > Torreya > Torreya grandis. Next base: position 3,164,208 of record JARHVA010001396.1, read on the forward strand.
ATTCACTATAAGAAAATATTATTAAAAAGTGAGAACTGTTGGGTGAATATTTTGTCACCAGCTAACTGATGGGAAAAATAGGTGTTTCAACCACAACATAAGGAGATTTATCAGCCAAAACGTGCACATCTACCACATCAGGATGGGACAAATCTCTCCTCTCATCAAGGGGAGGTTCCCTAAAACTATAGAATACTATATACTATATATATAAGCTAAAAATAACACTCAGTGGTAGGAGAACACCATCCATCTCTCTTTTTTTAGAGATGATGTTTGAAGATCAAAGGAGAAATTCAGGTTGATTGGTGAAGGTACTTCTCTTCTTTCAGAAGTAATATTCAATCAACAGCCAGATTCCTTCCTAGATAATAAATGTAACAGGGTGCAGTAGCTAGCAAGATGAAGTGTAGCGCAAAGTCTCCACCTCAACTGCCGAAGAGTAAAATATACGAAGGACAATGGGGGCACAAAGTCGTCCCAAAATCCTTCACACAGAAATAGAAAAATAAACACACTAAAGATAATTGTGGCAGCACAAAGTCTCTCCATAGTCGGCTTCAGGACACCTTCCTGATTACTTCCACTAGTTCTGCTTATTTAATTAAATGAACAAGACTGCATCTAGGAAACAAACATAAGAACAATCCCCTAAATAACACAAGTTATTACAGCATAAAGTCTAAAAGTAACTTGCTTTCTCATTCATATAAAAAAATATGATTAACGATCTGAGCTCAAAGTCTCAGTAATGTCTTTCAATTTGGGCAAATTTTTATTTCTACAACAGAGAGATCTCCCCTTAAATTATGAGAGATTACAATATATAAAGCATCCAAAGAAAGACTTGGGCACTTGTTTTCATGAAATGGCCCATGCTACATTGAATGTTGTGAAGGGGCCATGTTGGAACATGTCATCAGCCTTAACTTTGGTGTTCTAAATCATCTAAAATGTCTCCTCCTGAGCATGGGTTACCTAGTCTTCTTTATGACACTTACATAGCTGTCCATTTACCTTTACTTAATGAAGAAAAATAGGTCACGCCATTGAATGTTTGTGTTCTCTGAAGTCCACCTGGTGGACTGCTCCACCTATTGGAAATAACTCTCCTACAAATATTTTTGGATTTCTTGTAGTTGTTCTCTTTTTCCTCACCATGTCTTGTCCTTCCTTGGTGATCTGAGCTCTTGGGCTATCTTCTCACTTTTTGTTGGCTCCTTCGGCTTCTTCTTCGGTCAGTCGTTGAATTTATTCACAGGGTCCATGCCATATTTGAAAATAAATGGATACTTTATTACCCTGAATTTGACGTCCATGAGGACGTCATTGGTCACTCAATCACTTAAACTACTTTAAACCTTGAACCTTTGAATCTTTGAAGTGCTTCAATTCAATGGTTTAATGGTTCGGGTGGTTCAATCGGCTTGTTTGTTCACTCAACTCTTTGGTTCAATCGTTCTTTGAACCCTTTGGTTGAATTCCTTATTGAACTTCTTCTGCTTCTTCCATTCGCTCGAAGCTTTCTTTCTGCACTTTGAACCATTTGAACCATTTCGGTTCAAAGTTCAACGGTTCAACAATTCATTCTCTTTCTTTGAATCCTTTTATTCTCTAAGTCTTTTGAACTTATTGAACTGGTTGAACCTTTGAACTCGTTGAACCATTTTGGTTCAAGGTTTAATGGTTCAACAGTTCAATCTTCACTCTTCAAAGCCTTCTTTTCTTTTAGTCCACTGAAGTCTTTGAACCCATTGAACCTTTGAACCTTGCAGAGGTGGGGTTCAATGGTTCAATGGTTCAAAGTGGTTCACTCTATTTGTTTGAAGCCCACCGTTAAGTCTTTTGATCGAACCTCGGCATTGAACCAACCTTAAAACACTAAGGAAAAGCCTCAAGTGTTATGAACTTCCTTCGAAGAAAGCCCGCCTGTTGAACCTGTTGAACTTGTGAGTTCCTTAGCTAAAAATGCTTGAATAATTAAAGAACTTGGCTACTCAAAATATTTTTGAGAAAGAAAAGAGAGTTTTGGTCTGCAAGACCAAAATGGTCGGTATGTTGTCCACAAAAGTAAGTGACGAATTTTTGGGAACAATAGCTGGCTCCAGTTGGGAAACTTCCATCACTTGAAATTGAAGCAATCGAAGGGAGTAGAATCCAAAATCTCAGTGCCTTCATCTATGCCATTGGGCTACGGAGTCATGCTACCCAAAAAGAAAGGCGCCAAAACAAATGAACAACACAAAACAAAAACTTGAGACTATACAAAAATTATACATATGTACAATCGAAACTTATCTGATACTTCAAGAATTGAAGTGCTTCACATGCTGCCCATTACGAGGTAGAGAAAAGGGCATGCCATCTTGATACTTCAACATGAAACTATTTTCACCATTGAGATAATGAATAGCAAATGGGCCTCTCCATAAGGAATCAAATTTCCCATGCATTCCTTTTGGTTCTCTCCTCTTGTCCCATAACAGAACTTGATCTCCAATCTAAAGTTCATGAGTTTTTGATTTCTGGTCGAAGAGTCTTTTTACCAAGATATGATGCTCAGCAATTCATTCCACCGCCATGGTTCGTTGCTCATTAAATTCAGTCAAGCACATGATTCTCTTGTCGATGGAACTTTCAAATGTTAAATTTTCCACTGCTTTCACCAACTTTAGTGCTAATAATTCTAGGGTGATTGGTAGCTCTACATTGAGACCATACAAAAGTTGGAAAGGTGACATACCTATCACCCTCTTGGGTGTAATTCTATCTGCCCATAAAGCATCAAGCAATGCTTTATGCTAGGTTCTTTGATTGTCATGTACTAGCTTCCTAATAATGGTCACCAAGTTCTTGTTGCTAGATTTTGTTTGACCATTTCCTTGTGTAAAATAGTCAGAAGAGTGGAAGAGAATAATCCCATAAGAGTAACAGAACTGGGAAATCTTATGAGAAGAGAAACACGCTGCATTGTTTGTTACAATCTTATTTGGGACCCCAAACCTAGAAATGATGTTTTCCTTGAGGAAATTACATACCACCTTAGAAGTGGCATGCTTGACTGGAATGGCTTCCACCCACTTGGTAAAGTAGTCTGTCCAGGACTCAAGGATGGATTTATAGTGCCAATGAAATCAATCCCCCATTGTTGAAATGGATCTTCTATCACCACAGGCTTGAGAGGTAATGCGACCAGCTTGGGTTTGCCGATGAACTGTTGACACAACTTGCATCTACACACCCAAGCGTATGAATCTTGAAAAAGGGTAGGCTAATAATACCTAGCTCATAGAATCTTATGGATAGTATAGGTGTAAAAAAATGTCCTCCATAGGCCAGATTATGGAAGGATTTCAATATTTTGTTCTACTACACTTTGTCCATGCAGCGAAGGAGAACTCCATCAAGGTTCCTCTTATATAGACCATTGTCCCATAGGATAAAGTTGGCATCTTTCAATTTAACATTCCTCCTTTTTTATGAGATAGGTGAGAAAGACACTCACCATAGGTAAGAAAATGAGCAATATTTGAATACCACTCATTCGTAGTGGTGACAAAGAGAACTGTTGGTGTGTCTTCAACTTCTGTTCCTTCATGCCCTATTTCTTCTGATATGTTATTAGCAATTAATTGGTAGAGGCCCTTTCCTCACACAAGCTTTGTTGGTTTGATAACCAAATCAAACTCCTATATTTTAGCAATCTAATTACCCCTTTTGGTTCCAAACTCCTACTGAGTTAATATGGACTTAACTAAAATATCATGAACCATGGCAATAGTGTGTGAGTTTAGGATGTAAAAATAGAAGTGTTTTACCACTTTTACCACTGCAAACACGTGTTTCTCCATGTTTGGTACTTCAGCTCATGAGTTTTGAGAGGACAACTCATGAAGGATAAGAGAGACTTCACACCCTCTTTATTCTGTTGAACCAGAATTGCTGAAAGTGTGTGTTCAAAAGCATAACTGTACATTATGAAGCCTTTAGTGTAATTTAGACAAACTAGAATTGGGCAATGGGCGATGGCTATCTTGATGTCTTGAATTGCTAATTTGCCTTCTTTAGTCCAGTTAAAAGTGGCCTTTCCCTTCATCATGTCCACAATGTGGCAAGTTTTCTCTGCGAACACAGGGATGAACCTTCATAAAAAGTTCACTTTTACAAAGAAAGAGTGAACTGCAGTCTTACTAATGGGCAAAGTAAGCTCTTGGATGGATTTGACTCTTTTTGATTCAATCTTTATGCCTTCTCAGGATACAGTGTGATTGAGAAGTTTCCCTTCTGTAACCCCAAAAATTGAATTTTTAGGATTTAGAGAAATACCATTCTGCCTACATCATTCCATCACTTGTTGCAAATGGTGCATATGATCTAGACGATGCTTGGAAAAGACTGTCAAATCATCAAGGTATACCACAATGAACTTACCCATCTCATCTTTGAAAGTAAGGTCTATTTCTCTCTAGAAGGTGGCACCAACATTTATCAAGCCAAAAGGCATTCTTCGATATGAAAAGGTGCCCCAAGGTGTAGCGAAGGCAGTCTTATGTTGGTCTGCTTCACCGACTTGTACTTGATTGTACCCTGAGAAACTATCTAACATTGATAACATTTTTTAACTAGTCACCATCTGAAGGACTTGATCCATGATGGACAGATGGTAGTTATCTTTTAGAGAGGATTGATTCAAGTTTTTGAAATCCACGCAGAGGCAAATTTTGCCATTCTTTTTTCTTACAAGGACTATGTTCGCAATCTATGTGGAATGATGGATTGAAAAAATTATCCTAACTTTTAACATTTTTTAAATCTCAGATAGAATAACACCTGATATCTTGGGGTTATACTGCCTAGATTTCTGCTTGTGAGGCAATGAATCACTATTGAGAGGAATTTCATGGTGATTTTTTTTAGGCCTGAGCGACTTTAGGTCATCATAAGAGTATGCCAGAACATCTATGTACTGGTAGAGTAGAGCAGTAAACTTGAACTACTCTTATGGAGTGCAACACTTCTCAATGTTCATCATCTTGGGATTTTCCTTAGTACCCAAATTTATTTGATCAAACTCCTAGGAGGAGCTTGAATCTTTTTGTTGCTGCTTGATGAACCTGTCGTGCTTATCAAACAGTTTCTCAAGGGAAACCAATCCTTTGGGAATTTTATTCCATTTTAGCTGCAAGAATTCTTTACCTGCATCTGAGTTTGTTCCAGGGGCTGATTTGCATTTTTGAGGCTCACTGCCTTCAAAATGAAGCTGTTCAAAGCTGTCTTTTTTCTAGAAAGGCAATGATTTGGTTGTCATTGTTGAACACCTACTAATGATTGGCATTATTGAGTGCACTTGGTCGAAAGACTAGTTCAATAGTGTACCTATCTCCTTTAAAATCTAAGTGAGGAACCATAAGGGTTGTAGAAACAACCAATGCATCAACTCAGTCATTAAACTCTCTGGGCACTACAAAGATACTGAAAGCATCAAAGCTTTTGATTTGATCCCAAATTAGATTGTGATAATGGTGCAATCTCTCATTTTTATTTTGATACAAATTCCTCTCCTGAAAAACCACCAATTTAGCATCTCTTTTGGCGTGAAGAAGCTTAAAGCCTCTATCATGAGTAGCCTTTAATCTGAGCAACAATGATTCATATTCAGAAGTGTTGTTAGTATTGCTGAACTGCAACGTATATGAACAAGGAAAAATATCTCATTTAGGAGATATCAACACAATCCTAGCTCCAGAACCAGTAGAAGAATAACTGTCATCAAATTTTAGAATCCAGACATCATCAAAAATTGATTTAACCTTAGATTTTTCTTCATTTGGAGGGGAGGATTCTTCTGCACTTGCACTGTGCTCTATTAAGTCTTCTACTATTTTGTTTGAATTGATTGTTAGATTGTCACATTCAAAAATTTTGTTAGATGCCACATGAACCTACTCCATAGATAAGAAGTAATTACCCATTCTTGAAGACTCAAACAAAATTTGAGCTTCAGGGGCTGATATTTGGGTAACAATATACTTATTTTTTTTTCAGGGAGCAGCCTCCGCATGTCGCCTTTGACAGGGATCCTTGCCTCGAATATGTCCATGCTTAACTCGCCACCAACATCTTTGCAAAAATTTTGCCTAAGAAGGATGCCATATGAGGCTGGGACATCGGCCACCAGGACTGTCATCTTGATTCTCTTTTCTAGAAATGTGGCAAATGCAAACTAGCCATCCTTGATTTGTCCTAGCAAAGGTAATTATTTTTTTCCATAGACAAACATCTCCCAAAAGTCTTGGTCAGCGTGATGCCAAGAGATTTAGCCACTTTGGTAGGCATGACGTTGTCAGATGGCCTTGAGTCTATAATGCAATTGTTCAGCTGATGTCCATTTATCAACAGGGAGACATAAAATAGTTCTATCTTTCCAGGGTCAGTTGGAGGAGTAATGACAAGGTTATTCTAGGTGGATGTGTTCTTAGGGGGACCAAGAGTTACTTTCAAAATTTCTTGTCTTATAGGGATGGCTTTATCCTTCACACATTCCACTAATCTATCCAATTGCTCAAGATTGGATTGCAAGAATTCAATCTTTATCATTTGAAATTTGGTCTTCTTGACATGGTCGACTATGTCAAATGACTGGAAAAGACTAATGACAGAGGAAGAAAGTTTATCCTTCTAATTTTTTGGGGGTGTAGGACTGATATGCAAATTTGAAGCAAAAGATGAAGGAATACTTGAGGTATTTACCTTTTTAGTGATCACCGGGTCCTTTGATTGAAAATGCAAAGTGGTTCCTTGATTAAAAATTGAAATTTTTAGTTGATCTGACTGGTTCTAGGACCAAGTGAATACAATGTATGATCCATTAAATGCTTCACCTTTACTTCTGGGTTCATCCTAGTAATTCAGAAAACTAATGTTGGAGTCGCCAATTGATTCATCTTGGTCTTCGGAAAAGATATCAACACCATCTTACAGGTTCAACTCAAGTTGAAAAAAAAAATTTAATTCAATTTCAAGGTATCCAACTACTGAGTTGGCTGGAGCTGCCTCAATGGCAAGTTTCCCTTGTGGGGGAGGAAGATGATTTGGCTACCCTTGATTTTTGGTAGCATTATTTTGATATGACTGATTGAGAAAAGTCCTCCTTGGTATATCTCGGTATGAAGGAACACACATCCTTTGCACCATTTGTTTTTTGAGAGCTATCAACTCATTTGCTAGCTTCTGCACCATAGGATTGGTGGTGCCTATGGGTGAATACTCAGCAGATGAAGAAGGTTTACTTCTGTTAGGATCTCTTCTTATCTTCCCTGCCAAGATGAGATCATCTTCTACCTCAATGGCCAAATTATGTGCTATAGAAAGGTCTATGTGGCCAACACATCTCAATAGAAAACTCACTTCAGACAGCTAAGAGTTGATGAAGAAGCATTTGAGATTCTTAGCTGTTGGCTGCGTAATGGTATGAATCTTGTTCCTCAGCTTGTCAAATTTAGCTATGAAGTCCCTCATAGGTTCATGAGGCTCTTTCTTCATTTGTGTGACCTGAGCCAACAGGGCATGTGTATCTTCTGTAGGCTTGAATCTAGCTTCAAACTTGGCTTGGAGGGTGTTCCAGTCAGTCACGGTCTGGGCCTGCAGATGATAAAACTAGTCTGCAGTAATGCCTTACAATATTTCCACAAACAGCTTGACTACTACGTCCTCATAATCCACACCTATTACACCACAAGCTATGCTGAAGGCTGTAATATGTTCATTAAGATGAACTCTCCCAACACCAAATAACTTGGGGAAGTTCTTCCTAGAACTGCGAGGCAGTTCATAGAGGTGGAGTAAGATTGAGTGGACCAAAAGAGTTACCCTAGGGGCCTTGAACTGGCATTATAAAACTATTGAAGGGAGGTATAAAAAATCTTGGTGGGATATGTATTGACAAAGCTCTGCTAACGACAGAAGTAGAAGCTTGGCCTGGTAATGGAGACCTAATTTTTGTAGGAGGAAAACTCTTGGTTCTCTGGAGGTGAGATGGTGAAGGAAACAAATCAAAATTACTTTGTTGCACCAGCGCAAAAATATGGTCCATAATACCTTCAGATCTCTGGCTTCTTGTATAGCGTGGGGCTGCTAGATTATAAAGTAAAAAATGGAAAAGAACTGGCACTGCTTCAGCTTGAAGCTTGAGGCTTCAAACTGTGCATTCTTTCCAGTTGGCGTGGAGCTGTTAGAGAAGATAAAAAAATGTTCGGTCCTCAGCATTTCTAGTTTCATAGACTAGAGTATATAAAGGAAATGGATAAAGATATGGAGATGGAAAAGAACCGAAACAACTCATTCACTCCCCAGCAGAGTCACCAAAAATTGTTGGGTGAATATTTTGTCACCAGTTAATTGATGGGCAAAATAGGTGTTTCAACCACAGCATAAGGAGATTTATCGGCCAAAACATGTGGGTCTACCACATCAAGATGAGACAAATCTCTCCTCTCATCAAGGGGAGGTTCCCTAAAACTATAGAATACTATATACTATATATATAAGCTGAAAATAACACTTAGGGGTAGGACAACACCATCCATCTCTCTTTTTTGAGAGATGATGTTTGCAGATCAAAGGGGAAATTTGAGGTGATTGGTGAAGGTACTTCTCTTCTTTCAGAAGTAATATTCAATCAACAGCCAAATTTCTCCTTAGATAGTAAATGTAACAGGGTGCAGTAGCCAGCAAGATGAAGTGTAGCGCAAAGTCTCCACCTCAACTACCAAAGAGTAAAATATATGAAGGACAATGGGGGCACAAAGTCATCCTAAAATCCTTTACACAAAAATAGAAAAACAAACACACTAAAGACAATTGTGGCAGCACAAAGTCTCTCCATAGTCAGCTTCAAGACACATTCTTGATTACTTCCACTAGTTCTGCTTATTTAATTAAATGAACAAGACTGCATCTAGGGAACAGACATGAGAACAATCCCCTAAATAACACAAGTTATTACAACACAAAGTCTAAAAGTAACCTACTTTCTCATTCATATAATAAAATATGATTAATGATCTGAGCTCAAAGTCTCAGTAATGCCTTTCAATTTGGGCAAAGTTTTATTTCTACAACAGAGAGACCTCCCCTTAAATTATGAGAGATTACAATATATATAGCATCCAAAGAAAGACTTGGACGCTTGTTTTCATGAAATGACCCATGCTGCATTGAATGCATTGAATGTTGTGAAGGGGCCATGCTAGAATAGGTCATTGACCTTAACTTTGGCATTCTAAATCATCTCAAATGTCTCCTCTTGAGCATGGGTTACCTGGTCTTCTTTATGATGCTTACACAGCTGTCCATTCACCTTTACTTAATGAAGAAAAATAGGCTACGCCATTGAATGTTTGTGTTCTCTGAGGTCCACCTGGTGAACTGCTCCACCTACTGGAAATAACTCTCCTGCAGATATTTTTAGATTTATTGTATTTGTTCTCTTTTTCCTCACCATGTCTTGTCCTTCGTTAGCGATGTGAGCTATCGGGCTATCTTCTCACTTTTTGTTGGCTCCTTCGTCTTCTTCTTTGGCTGGTCACTGAATTTGTTCACAAAGTCCACGCCATATTTGAAAATAAATGGATACTTTATTACCCTAAATTTGACGTCCATGGGGATGTCATTGGTCACTCAGTCACTTAAACTACTTTGAAACTTGAACCTTTGAATCTTTGAAGTGCTTCGATTCAATGGTTCAATGGTTTGGGTGGTTCAATCGCTTGTCTGTTCACTCGACTCTTTGGTTCAATCGTTCTTTGAACCCTTTGGTTGAACTCCTTGTTGAACTTCTTCTGCTTCCTCCATTCCCTCAAAACTTCCTTTCTGCACTTTGAACTTCTTTGAACCCTTTGAACCTTTGAACCATTTCGGTTCAAAGTTCAATGGTTCAACAATTCATTCTCTTTCTTTGAATCCTTTTATTCTCTAAGTATTTTGAACTTATTGAACTCGTTGAACCTTTGAAATCATTGAACCATTTTGGTTCAAGGTTCAACGGTTCAACAGTTGAACCTTCACTTTTTGAAGCCTTCTTTTCTTTAAGTCCGCTAAAGTATTTGAACCTTTGAACCCATTGAACCTTTGAACCTTGTGGAGGTGGGGTTTAATGGTGTAACGGTTCAAAGTGGTTCATTCTATTTGTCTGAAGCCCGCTGTTAAGTCTTTTGATCGAACCTCAGTGTTGAACCAACCTTAAAACACTAAGGAAAAGCCTCAAGTGTTATGAACTTCCTTTGGAGAAAGCCCGCTTGTTGAACGTGTGAGTTCCTTAGCTGAAAATGCTTGAATAATTAAAGAACTTGGCTGCTCAAAATATTTTTGAGCAAGAAAAGAGAGAGTTTTAGTTTGCAAGACCAAAATGGTCAGTATGTTGTCCATAAAAGCAAGTGATGGATTTTAGGAACAACAAGAAGAAACCAAGTATTTTAAACCTTTCTCAAAGTTTCCTTCACCATCTGACTACTCCTTGATTCATATCTCCACAACTCATCCAACTGAGTTAGTTTCTAAAATTGAATCAAAATGAACAACTAAAATAAGAGATAGCAAATATAAACCCTTCTAAACACAACTTTAATGAAATTTCCTTTCCAAATACTATAATTAGGAATTTATCTGATAATAATGTGTTTAAAAGAATAAAATCATACTAATACAATACTATAGTCATGTTTATCAAAACTATTCGAATAAACCATTTCATCAACCTAAGGGATTTTTCCTTTCCCTAGTTTCAATAACTGAATAATAGGTTTCATCCGATAAATTTTATCTCAATAAGAGTTATATGATCCACATTATAGATTTAAAAGGCTTTTAAAAACAATTCTGCTTAAAGGTATATTTTATATCCAGAGTAATCCACACAAAGGTTATCCTGAGGTCAAAGATTCAAACCAAACCCTGTGCTACATAGTTACACTGAAAATAACTCATATCTCTTTGAGAACTATGGAATGCACCTATTGATTATTGGTTAGTATATTGTTGGTGTCTTAAATAACTTCTTGTTTTCTTCTTGCAATTCTCAATAAAGCTGTGAAAACATAAACCAAATTATCAACCAATTACAAACTCAAAATCAAAGTGCAAAAATTTGTTCAATACTGAACAATGCCTTGTTTGTCATTTTCATATATTACCATGGAACTGGTCTTTTCACTTGATCTCATATTCAAGGACATAGGCATCCATAATATGATTAATAATGCAAAACAATAAGGCTACACAACTAGTGAGCTAGACCAAAATATTGTCTCAATACCAATATGAAATTAGATCATAACTATACCTTAATCTGTGCTCTGTGTAAGATTGGTAATTGAACTGCAATTGATTCTTCTTAGAGATGCATTATTGAAAATGCTTTGCATTTTATCTGAATGCTTCTCAAGAAAGAAAGGCTATTCCTTTTACAAAACCTTCTCACACCTCAAGTGTCAAAGTACTGTGTTCATCTGCATTGATCTTGTAGGGCTTGTGGTTCCAAAATCTTCATTGCCAGAAGCTTATCTTCTTTCAACAAATTGGAACACCTTCCAATTTCCCTTCGCACTAGCCTCCCTATATGGTCAACTCAAATGAATCAAAACCAAAATCTGATATTTAAAAACTCCAAATAGAAGTATATCACAACTGAAGCAAGACCCTGTAATCACTTGCTATGATACCAAATTTGATATGTAAACCCAAGTTTATCTCTTAGACAAAAAAAACTAACAGTTTCTACAAACGGATACTAAAATATCACAATTCCTTAACTGAATATAATCGATATGGAAATCTAGGATTGAGTGAAATTAATCAGACAACTTTATAAACTCATTCCCACGTATAAATTCTTATTTGTTGTCATATTAAACTTTTCAATACTTTAATTTTAGTGCCTCATTAATTCATTTTTTGATTGAATTAAAACCAAAACATAGAATAGTTGAAAGTAAAAATGACACTGGACGTGATAACGAAGTTCACCCATCAGTGGGGCTACGTCTTTGGGATTGCTGAACCACAATCCTATTCATCATAAAAATGACGCAAATGTCAACAATTACCAACTTACATCATTATGGATTTAGTGAACCTATAATGTGACGCTGAAACAAACTTCTAAGACTCTGATTCATTCATCAAACATCTTTCCTTTGTTTGTAGCATCTGTTCATCCTTCTCCATATGTTCAGGGAATTCTCCATTTAAGTGTCTCTGTAAACTCTTAAACGATCACAATATTAAATAGGAGTGCCTCTAGTTTTTGTTCAAACCTACAACCTCCGATAAACCTGCAACTGTCTATACCCCTCCAGGGTAAAACAAATAGAGGAAACAATACAATATACATATTTCCCTTGTCTACCACATATAATGAAAGAAGTGAATTAGGTTTCTATGTGACTGCCAACACCATCTCGGTTAGATATCCACATTACATTCCTTCCTTGGCTGAAGCCATACAAATAGAAGGAAATATCATAATACCCATATGTTTCTTTCGTAAACAATATATTTATAAATAGAAGAAACCCTACGGATATATTTAAACAGTGAAACTATGTTTTAATTTAATATGCAGTCACACGTATTTATTCGCATACCTCTTCGAGGATTATAAGGTCATTCGAATAGGAGAAATGAAATCACCTATTTATATATAGGCTCTGCAACTCAGAGAGTGTCACGCCAAGGCCTGATAAAATGGGCATATCCTTATCCTTCTTTTATGGACTATGTGCTTCCAATCTACTGTCTGTCTCGTTCAACGATGAAAGTATTTCAACGAGCTTCTAAAATGATCTGGGACTGTAATGCTGTTAAACAATCTATCCTCCACTCATAGGCAACAGGGGGAATTTTCACTCATCAACTCGGTTCTGTATGCAACCATAGCCAACGACCCCACTTTTTTTTCAAAAAAAATTGATTATTCTATGAACATAGGTCATCCAAAAACATATAAACATAAACCACAACCTTCAACAGAAAAACCTCATTCGACTCAGCTGTGGATGCCCATATGACAACGGACCTGTGTGCCTACTTAATGGACAGACCTCACTTGCAAACAATTGCTTTTGTTTATTATCCCTAGACGTCTCTATTTCAGACTCTGTAAATAGGACTTTCAATCATGTCGTTCTCTACTCGAGACTCTTCTGTCACTTTATCAAAATGAAGGCCTGTACATTTTTACCTGACCGTAGCTCAATGGATTTTCCCATAGGCATATTGGTAACTATGTGTTCCATCTGCACACTCAGCCCTATCAAAATAAACAGTCTGCCAAAACATTAACGGCCAGCTATTTATTCCAATTGACGAAGCTCTTCCACTCGAGTACTAACTTGGTGGGTTTTTTTAATTCTAAATGGGATCAAAGTGATTTTAATCATCTTATCCCGCTGACATCTTTCCAATGGAAAACTTGGTATTAGAGACTCCATGGGAGGAGCTCATCATAGAGAGTTCACTGAATGTCCAAACGGCAAACAGGTCCCCCTTTCAAAAATGGTGATCACCCATACTCAGCATTCGATGAACAACAACTATTCTGATCTGGTAAAACCCAACCATGTCCCAGACAGACGAAAAATGTCCCTTTTGCTTTCTCGGTGCTGTGCCTTCGGGTCCATTTGTATTCTCTCCTCTATCAAAATAGAAACGTGCTATGAATTGTTGTCTGGCCATTCTAACGGCCTTTCACAATAGGCATGCTATCTCATTCGCCCATACTCCATGGTTCCTCGATATCGGGGTTAGATTCAACTAGCATGCTTTGGGAATAAGGTAAAATCCCACATAGGATTAGAACATTAAAAAGTCTTTAAATATATTTGTGACCATATACTCCCATGGCTTCGACCATGTATTAACCACCTTTTGTTTGTTGAGAATCTTGAAGCTAAGTTGGAGAATATCTCGGCCTAGTTAAACTTAGACAAGGGCGTTAGGCATGAGTTGGAACTTGGGTTGGCTATCAAATTGCTTGGTTTGGAACTCGAGTTGGTACTTGAGTCGAGTTCGTACTCGAGTCGAGTTGATATTCGAGTTGGCTTGCCATTGAGTTGAGTTACCAAGTTGATATTTGAGTTGGCTTGTTGTTGAGTTGAGTTTCCATGTGAGTTGGACTCCAAGTTAATAATTAAACTTGGCATATATATGACTTGGAAAATGGAGGGTGTGGTGGCAGGGCACATGGTGGCTTGAGGACCCACCACATTGGCCTCTCTAAATGATCCTCATCTTGCCACATGTCACAACTAGAAGCAAAAAGAATATTGTATGGTTAATAATTATGAAATTAAGACACTATTACCATACATGATGGTAGAGTTCCCCCTCCATTATAAAAGTGGGCTCCACCAGCGACAGTCTCTGTAGCTGTCTTTTTGCAAACTGATGAAAATGATGACTTGAAAAAATCCTCCGGATTAGATTGATGTTTTATAACTCAGCTTTAACCTTATTTTTTTCCTGGAAGATATTTTTGAAATAATTAATGTTCCACTGCCAAAGATAGCCCTTGATAGTTAAAGCTTTTTCACCATTATGAACATGGGAGAGCATGAATAAATGTGACAATTCTTCCGCCACACCTCTATAAGTCTTGGAAGAGATCGATCCTAGAGACACATTTTCTCAAACTTGAATGGACAAAGGAAGGGTGTATGATTATTATTGATACTCAGGGCAATAGGGAAATGATCAGAGCCAACAAATGAAATGATGAAACTTTCTAAAATCTAGTTCTGAAACATCTAGTTATTTGAGACTATAAATCTATCCAATCATTCCAAGATATTATGCTCACCACATATTTTTTTCCTCCAAGTAAACATTCCCTGCATTGAAAGAATACCTAAGAATTCAATATTTGAAATGAACTGTGTAAAATCAAGATTACCTGGAGTTCCTATGCTTTTGCCACCTTCTTTTTTCGAAGGAGATAAAATGGCATTAAAATCCCCACAAATTACAATTTTAGAATTCACAAAGAATGAAAAAAGATTATTCAATTCAATCTAGAGAAG
Source organism: Torreya grandis (assembly GCA_037957365.1). Lineage (NCBI taxonomy): Eukaryota > Viridiplantae > Streptophyta > Pinopsida > Cupressales > Taxaceae > Torreya > Torreya grandis. Next base: position 3,179,282 of record JARHVA010001396.1, read on the forward strand.
ATATTTATTATTTGAATCATTACACCCATAAACATTACAAAGAAAAAAACTCAAGTTTGTGCTAGAATAGGGGATTTTACAAAATTACCAATGGTTACCCATTTCTATAATATCCATTTGAAATTTTTAAGGAACCCAAAAAGTTTACAAACGTCCTATAGTCCCATCAAATTCCATAAAGGAATTATTCCAGATTTTCCAACTAAGTCGCATCAAATTTAAAGCTTCTACTAGATTTAATTTGGTTTCTTGAATCAACAAGACATTGGGATTTTCAACTGAGAGTAAACATTTAATCAAACATCTTTTGTTAGGGGCATTGAGACCCCTAACATTATAGGAGATATTCTTCATGATACCCAAGGGAGGAATTCCACCTCCCACTTCTCAGGGCCAAAGAATTTAAAAAGAGTGCCTTTCTTACCTATAGAGACTTCCCCTGCAACAAGCTCCTGGATAGTTCTTCGACTCTTTATTGTAGGTTTTCCATAATTCAGTTTCTGTAGTGCACTTTGTGTCTAAGAAATAAGTAGGCATTCTTTGGGTTTAAGATCTTCTTTTGAATCATACTCCCCATTCTCTAAATCACTGTTAAGGGCCTCAATCACAGGATTGTCTTCTCTTAGGTTTTGATCATCTTTTGAGTTGACATTCTTTACCTCCAAATCAAAATCAGAGTGTTGAATGATTTTTTTGATAGTTTGTGACTGCTTTGAAATAAATTCATAACCTTTAATAATTGTATTTGGGGAGAGTTCTTCAACTTTACCTAATTTGTCAAGTAAAGCCTTTGTTTCTAAAATTTTAACACCAAGAGTTTTGGAAGAATTTCAATTTTCATTAGAGCTATCCCAAGGATTTGAAATAACACTATCTTGGGTCCTCAAAGATGAAATATTGGCTTATTATAGATGTTGCTCTGGAATTTGCTTCTTACCTTTTACATCCATAATATTCCTCACTTGATTAGACCAAAAATTTATAGAATTATGAATACAGAAAGCTGTAGATGATGTAGTAACCAATTTCAAAACCTTGTGGATCTTTTCTTTGATATTGACTGCAACTGGTCCATTTTTATTATATAATTTATGGGTATGCCTAGTACTCATGCATTTGAAACATTAGAATGGGATATTTTTGAAATCAATTGATTGATTCCATGAATGCCCTTGAGATTTAATTAGAATATTTTTCGAGATAACATCATTCAGATCTATCAAAATCCTAATTCTTGTATAGGAAGCCAATAAACCTTCCTCAGTAGTTGGGTCTAATTCTAAAAAAGAACTGAGGAGATTTCCCAAAGCTAAAAGGCATTAAAAATTCTAGTTTTCCATAGGGAGACCATAAAATCTGACCTAGATAGGATAACTACCTTGTTGAGTTGAAAGTGCATCAAATTTGGGCTTCCAATGTTGGATCCAAAGATCGGATCCATGCAAGGCCCAAAAGGGTTGGTTAAAAACTTGATTCTTAAGCTTGTTATTAAAGAAAATGGTTATGAAGAAACACTTTGGTGGGAATTTGATTTCAATATCCCTACCCCAATTATCTTCCACCTAGGTTTCAACTTCGCTAATGATTGGCCATTTCTTAATGAATTTGCCTATAAGTGTTCTTTCCTCCATGCATGAGATAACTTGTGAATGATTAGTAGACTCCCAAATAAACTTCTTATCTTTACCAATCTTCAAACCTTACTGGGCTTATGTTTCCAAATCAACAAATCCTTCAAAATGCATAGCCACATTTTCTGCCTCAAGGTCCTTAGCTCTAAAACTTGGGGGTTTTAGGTTTGTCCCACTGCTCAGGTTTTCATTTTGATGAAACTACAAACCCTTATCCAAACCTTCTAGAGCATCCCAAGTCCTTTCTTGCTTTTGCATTTTCACCTCCTTTGCTCCATTATCTGTTAAAAATTTGATCCATTTTTCTATCATGCAAAGATCCTCCTCCTAAATTTGTTGAAAAACCTTTGTGTGTCTACGAATGAGCCCTATTACAAAAGTTAGGGCTTACAACTTTTTATTTTTCCCCCACTTGTGCACCATCTCCCTCCTTTTTCATAAGCAATCAAATGCTTTCATCTATTTAGGATCTTCTTAGTATATCTGCTTGATCTAATTGTTATGTTTCTAATAACAATGAATTTAATCCATGATTTAGTGCTCAATTTAATTCTTCATTTAATAATTCACATCATTATTGTTACATTACTTATGTTGAGTGAGTGATAATTCTAGATATATAAACCTATGGTTCTTCTAATTTTATCTATCAAAGTCACATTTTTTAGGTTATGAAAGCTTGTATTACAAATAATAATTTGTTACAAATATAAGACTAAATTAATTCAACTTGAATATTTTATTTTTGGTTTACAAGTCACCCTTATTAGACCTATAACTATAGGATTCAAAAGACCAACAATTTAGAATAAAGATTAAACCAAGATTTCCTATGGTGTATCAAGAAACAAGGATTCTAAGAACTATCCAACCTTGAATTAGGTGTATAATAAATATAAAAATAATTTGTTGAAATATGAAAGTTTTATTTGTATAATGATATCAAAAGAGAGTATTACAAGATTATTCTAATGTTTTAACCAATCAAAACAAGCACAATTTACTATAATAGTAGAATTCATTAAAGCTATTCAAAACCTACATCCTCTATAAATCAGGTTTATAATAACTTTATTGCAATAATTGGATAAACTAATGTCAAAAAACAACTCTATTCACAACACCAATAACAACAACAATACATAATAATTTTGTGAATAAGTGTACAAGATCTCCTTGTTCCTACATTATGACATAAACAACAAGGGGTCAGCTAAAAAGCTAACCAAGTGACTCCTCCTCCCTTAAATATTACTAGTTTCCCAAAATTAATAAATAAAATAAATAATGATTTAGTCAATTAAATAAAAACATTCCTATGACAAATCTACAAGTAACCCAACAAGAAGGATTGAACATTACACTTTAACATCAATACACAAGACTTATTGGTAACCATACCCAACACCAATCATTTAATAAGAACAATTTTATTACACCAATAATAACCACTTACTATTATTGTCAAAAATGAATAATAATAATAATTTAATGTTAAAACTACTAAATAATCATATTACGTCTAAGCAAACAAACTCATAACTCATATATCATATGAACTAATCATTTTTTAAGATCTTTGAATGTGTGCTATCAGTATTAAAAATAGAGGGTAATCTTATTGATTTTCACTTGCAAATCTCTTTATTTTCAAATCAAAGGATCAATTGATCCGAGACTTATTAGAGCAAGAATCAATTCTATTACTATTTCAAAATCCCATGTCTATGTTATAAGAGTCAAAATCTCCACTTTATGCCTTTACGTATAAAATATATATTCTTCATCCATACATATAAATTTAATAAATAAATATAAATCCATATTTATACATTTATATATAATTAAAAATATACATGGGTTTATAAATATATATATATATATATATATATATATATATATATTTAATATAATATAATAAATTTTAAATTTTATAAGTAAATATATATATATATATATATATATATATATATATATATATATATATATATATATATATATATATATATATATATATATATATATATATATATATATATATATATATATATATATATATATATATATAGTAGCATGACTAGCCATGGCGAGGCCGTGAGGCTTGGCTATGGCCATGGATGTTGGCTATGGTGACCCACCCACCAAAGGAAGGGGAAGGGCCAGTTGGCCCAAACCCTCCTCCCTCCCTAATGTGGGAGGAGGATGAGGTTAGATTAGCCACCCCTTCCCCTATTTACAATAATATTACACACACACACACACACACACACACACATTGAATTAATCCTAGGTATATATTGGAATATGTATATATGTATACTCTTTTTATTTTAAAAATTAAACAACAAATACACACATACACACACACACACACACACACACACACACACACACACACACACACACACACACACACACACACACACACACACACACACACACACACACACAAAACATATGTACATACCCCTCCACTTTTTAAAAATAAAATAAATACTCTATAACTATTTTTTGCATCACCAATGCTCATATTTAGTAATCAATTTTACAATAAAAAAATAAAAATAAATAAATAAATAATGAATTATATACAAGGTATATATATATATATATATATATATATATATATATATATATATATATATATATATTCTTTCAAAAATAAATTTGTGTAGAGGTATAATATGTAAATATGCCCACATGTGCATGCACACACACACACACATTTTAAAGAGACAAATCATCAAAAAGGCTATCAAATTCCTCTGCCAAACCCTCATCTAGTTTGATGAAAAATTGGATAATACAACTAGAAAATAAACTTGATTTAAATCAAGATGAAGCTATTCTTCATTGTTTAGCTTGTCTATTAATATGGAAAAAGAGAACTAATTTATGAAGAAGAAACCACTTGCCTAGTTAAACACAAATCTCCTCCTCCTCCTTTATCTTATTTTTATTCTTGGTTGTCTCTCCTAGTAAGAGCATCATCAATGGAGGCAAGAACTTGGAAAGAGAGATGAAGCTCTAAATAATACAATAAGGGAGGCAACTACTTGGCAAGATAAATGAAACTACAAAACCCTAAGTTGGTTTAGCCAAGTTGCATAAAGCTTACTTGAAATATTTTATTATTTTATTTTATTTTTATTTATTTGTTTATTATTTTATTTTCTATCCTCCCAAAGCCCCAAAACAATGACTAAGGTTTATCCAAAAAAATAAAGAGTCAAATTTCAATTTTCAAGGGTAAACATCAACCCACCAAAAGAAGAGAGTACCATCTCTTACATGTCCATGTGACTTCTTACAGTAAATCAATTTTAAATTACCTTTCTTAAAAAATACTCCACCAACTAGGTCATTGCCTACTAGCTAGGATAGGACCTAAGAGAGTAGGTTTTCCAGAAAACCTATGGGATAGAGCTCATAGGATATCTACAAAGTCTATAACTCTTCTTAAAATAATAAGGGCCATTTTAGTGATTAAAAAAATTCATATGATAATTATGAGAAATTTTAATTTAATTAATTATTTTAAAACTTTTCATTAATCATCAATCCATTAATGTAGAAAGAGGAAATTACAATTCAATTTCTTAACAACCTCATAATTGCATTGTCAAATGTCTCAATTGATAAAGGAATGAGGTATTTCATGTGGGGTATTACATAAATATTGAAAATTTTGTCTATGTTCTTGTTTAGGGTCCTCACTTATTGTATCATTATTGAAGATGTTGATTTGACAAAAGGATTAGAGAGAGAGTAAGAAGGGACATTGAAAATGTTTTTCAAAATGATTTTCATCACATTGAAATATGTCATAATCATATGTTTCCTCATTGGTATTACAAGGTGTATTTTTTTTTCATCTTATATGGGAAGATATCTATCTATTTGTAGGAGGGATGAGGGGAACTAATTGGTTATGACTTATGGTATCTTATAAGTGTTGATTTTATTTTAGGGATCATTCATCTCATCATCATTAAAATTTACTACAGTGACATGTGAGTTAGGATGATGTAAATACTAAAATTTGGTCTTCTATACTTGACAATGAAAATCTTGACATATTTCCCATGCATGACTTGAGCACTCAAACAAGGTCCTAATCTAGCATTATCTCACACTTACATGTTATATAATGAGTTAACCCTCTGATCTTGATTTTTCACACCTATATAAAACTCACCATCTATTTCAAACTTGCCAAATATCCTTCAAAAATATATTTATAATCTCATATTAGTCTACTTGTACATATTTCAATTATGCTAGACTTGTTCAGTACTACTAGTCAATAATGACTTATTTCATCATAACTAACCTCCTGCTAGAAATAAATATTTAAAAAAATCAAAGGGTCAACCCATCAACATAGTGTGTTAGTGGTATGAAAAATTATTCAATTAGGTCCATACATAAACAAATCATGGTCTCATTCAAAAGGGACTTGAAACTTATGTGATATACATCTATACACTATTGCACATTGAGAAAAAAATGATCTAATCTTCTCAAATTGAAAAACTATCACTAGGAGGTCACAAACCAAGTCTGAAGCCCTCTATATCCAAGTCAAGGAAATCATTGTCAAGTCTCAAATCTAATTATTAGCTACATACATATAGCAAAGTAACACATTTTCACAATCACACAAGGTGGGAGAATGTTGTATGCATTTATTTCCTTTCTTAGATAATTGAATATGTATGAAATGGTCAATCATAAATCAAGGGTGATTGGGGTTAGCTAAATGCATTACATTTCTCCCCATTTTTTAAGTTTCTAGCCCTAACAAGCACACCTAAGAATTTCAAGGGAAAGGAGATTGATCTCTAGATCTATGTACATCATCAAGGTTGGATATTATAAATACAAAGTAAGCAAAGATAGACATAAGTGATCATATAGTCACTATGACCTACTTCTATGTATGTCAGTATCGACTAACAATACTAACCCATATCAATGAAACTAACCTAACACAAATAGTGAATCAATTATAGAATTGAATAAAACACATCTTATTTTATCCTAAATTTCACTTGAAGAATACAATCAAACTCAGATAGTCAAATAGAAAAGTTAAGTATCTCGATCTCTTTAACACTTTATATATTTAACATGTACCACTTATCAAATTAGAAGAATAAGTTTTAGTCTTTTACATTCATATGTATGCTTAAATGCCATATCTTAATATCTAAATTAAATTTAAAATTTATATCTTAATTAGATTCATCTTATCCATTAATAAAAATTGGGGTAAAACATATCGGTAAACTCGTGCCCATAATGAATAAAATAAAACCCTAGGTTTCCCTTAGGGTTTCATCCTTCCAAAGTTTTCTAAATTTTGTCCTAGGGTTTCAAGTTTTATTTATGATCCCCTTACACATAAAAATCTATCATAATTTTTATTTTCCATGGTTTCATTGATTTGATTTTTGATTTCCTTACACAAAATATATTTTCACCTTTGGCCCTAGATCTTCATTAGATTTTTATCCTCCAAGGGTTTCAAATTTCATCCTCTCAGAATTAATTCTTACTCATTTATGCTTCCTTTGATTTTAGAGGTTATCCTTCCACTTGTACTCATCAATATTATAAGGTTTTATATGTTTTATATGCCTAAATACCCCAGAAACCCTAACCATTATCATATGGATTCTTATATTTTTATTTCCACCTCTCCTCAATATGGCTATAACTACTTTCCCTCCATGGAGGTCCATGCTAGCACTATCCCAAAAGGTATGGGGCACCTCAAAAATAACTAGGACATGGAAAACACTACCTTCAACTTAATCATGAAAGGACATATACAATATCTTTAAAAGGATATTAAATATTTAACATTAAATATTCAAACACTCTATAATGAAATTGCTTGTTGAACTAATGACATAATTTTGACCCAACATGGTTTTGGATTGAGACACTTAAATAATCTGGGATACATAGGATATGATTAGGGAAACATGCACAATGTAGTGTTCACCTAATCCAAGCATATACTCACAAAGGATGACAAGGTATTGGATACATAACATGTTCATAAATAAATAAGTCAAAGATACATACTAATTTCATACAATCAATAAAATATGCTTATATCAACTCTTCTAACACACATATGTATAAAACTCCACATGATTACTCTATTTTGGATATTTCCATCAAGAGAGAGTTATAAAACAATGCAGGTATCAAGTATATAACTCACTAAACAAAGGGATGGGTGTTCCTTGATTAGTTGGTGTTGTTCTATATGTTAGATATTTTTATTATAGGACTGTATTCTATCTTGTAGTATTCAATGGGTTTTATTCCCCAAGAGGGTTTACCACATATATGATGTGTTCATTTGATGTGTGCTCTTATGTATGCTTTGTATCTATGTGATTTCATGTTTATGTTTCATGATTAAGTTGATGTATGCTGAATTTTTAAAAAGTTGGTAATTGAATTAGATTATATTTCATCATTGATTCACCCCCCCTCAGTGATTGTACCTCTAACAATTTGTATCAGAGTAGGACCTTCTTTACAAGTTTAACCACTTGAAGGTGATCCAAGGTACAATATGGCTAAGTAATTGAAGAAAGAGTTGAAGGCTCAAGTGGACGTTACTTATGCTTGTCTAAAATTAAGTCACTTTTTGATAAGTATAGAGGTAAGATGAGAGAGTATGATCAATAAAAAGCTTAGAATAAGATCATGGCCTCAAACTTTAAAGCTATTATAGATGAGTGCATCAAGATAAATAAGGATCTAGAATCTTTGAAAGTAAGCTCAAGATCAAAATATGATAAAGAGAAGATCAAATTTATTGAGGATAAATTAAGGGTTACAAATACAAATCTGATTTTAAAAGAGGAATAATGTACACATCTTAAGACTCACTTAGAAGAAACAAATGCAAAATTTGAGTTCAAAGCAAGGTGAGCATGATGAGTTTAAGTCCAATCTTGATTCTATAAATATTATTGAAGAGAAATAATGTATATCGAAGGATGAAATGGATAAAGAAGCTAAGAGGGATAAAAAGACTATCCAAGATCTCAAAATTTAGTTAGATACTACATATTCAAGTATGAGATCTAAAGAGGATGAGAGTGTTCAACTAAAGACCAAGCTAGATTCATTGAAGGATGATCATGAGTAATTTGTTGTCAAGATAGGAAAGATTGAAGAAGAACAAAAGAGATCATAACAAGGAAAAGAAGATGGTAGCATGAAAGACAACAAGTCAAATTAATTCAAAGGCAATGTGAAGAAACCAATCAGATAGCCAAATGCTTCAAGGTATGCAAAATATTTTATGGGCCATTGTTTTATTTATCATATTTTTGGTCATAAGGTAAAAGACTATGTAAGAAGAAGCAATTAGTCAAAAGGAGATCACTACCATATTCAAGAAAAAGGTATGGAAGATATCAATTGCTATAATTTTCATGATGTAGGACATATTTCTTGATTCTACTCTAGAATGCATGGGAAAAGACTAACCCAGTTATGGAGACCTAAGATAGTCAAGCTTGAGCATAATGAATACAAGAGACAAGATGTTATTTGTTTCAATTGTCATAAAGTTGGTCATATTTTAATAAATTTTATAAGAAATATCTCAATTCATAAGAAGGTACATGGTGTAGACACTAAAAAATTGCACATGATAGTTCTAGTTGTCAAAATACCTTTGGACCCTTATTGGACCTTGAATCTAGTTGACCACCTAGTTAGATAACTCACCAACTTACTAACTTAACCTTTTAACCAACCCATTTTTAACTTACTTTGAACCTTTTTCCATCAGACACTTGACCATTGATGATTAACTTAACCATTGATGGTTATCCTGATCATCGATGGTCAGGTCTCCTCACATCCTTAACATATTAACACATCACCAGCTATGTATGAGATAATGAGGCACAATTTAATATGTTTTCATTATGTGGTACTAATGAACTTCTAAGCATCATGATCAAAATTATCACCCTCTAGGGAACCTTCCATCTCTCTTTGCCTATAAAAGGAGGGGAGTGGGAAGTGAAAAGGATCCATGTCCAAGCTATCAAATCTTCTTGCACATAGATACTCAAGCTCTCCAACATCCAGTCTTCCTTTGGAAACTCAACATTAAAAAAAGAGACTTGAACCTATGCTAAATTTATTTTTGAGGCCAAAGTATTGTTGCTCTAGAAAAATTGCTTTAGCCTTGCAACCATCAACCAAATAGCAAGCTATAAGTATATCAATACTTTAGCATTGTTATTTTGGATTTCTAATCCCAAACCTGATTAGACTTGTCTTTACCCTATTTCCTCTCTACTAAATCCTTGATATAACCCTTATCTAACCAATCACTCATTCTATAACCTCTCTTTTAGTCACCTTTAAAAACACACAATCAACTATCAATGGTTATCCAACTATTGATGGTCACCCCCAACACCTAATGGTTACCCAACCACTAACAGTCAGCTCAACTACCGATGGTTCACCTAACCATCTATGGTCACTATGGTAGAAAATAACAACTTATTTTCAGTCACTAACCCTCAACTAAACCTAAATTTTTGTGTTCCTACCTATTCATAGACCCTTTTTGATATTTTGAACCTAACTTCACCCATCTTGGCACAAGTATTGACCTAATTTTTCTATAGTTAGTCATTTTATTTAACAAGCATTCTACTTTCTTCTTGTATTACATTTACTTTACTTTACGTAAGTATATTACTTTTATCATTTCCAACTTGATTATTATCAAAAGTGGATTGATATCCTCCTAGCAAGCATATGCTTATTGGATCTAGCTCATGCTAGACAGTCCACTCAACAATATTACTAATAACCCCTTTTGTTAGTGTGTTCTTATTTATAGGTTATTCCTTCCTAGCTAAAGAGTAGTTCTCCATCTTCATCTAGATTATGTGCACATCACCAACTAGGTATTTATACTGCACCCTTATTACTAGTTTCTTATCTTCTTCCAAAATTAAGAAATGAGCAAAAATTAAGAGAAACATTTTGGCACACCTGGTGGGACCCTAACATCATCTAGGTGCCCCTTCTTTCTTCCTTTATTCTATGTTCACTGAATAAAATCTAAAATTTCTTTTAGCATAAAATAAACCCATTGTATTAAATTGATTTATTGCTTGTTTTAATTCATCTAGGAACTTAAAGGAAAAGTAATTAGTCATAGTTTCACTCTTATCACACACTTTTACCAAACCATGTACTAAAGATCAATATAGATTCTCTGTTGAGCACCTAATCACAACCTAAAACCAAATTTGGATTTTCTCTTTAGTACATGATCTATAAGCCAAATTTCTTCTTCAAACTTTCTAAGGCATAAGCCAAAAGTGATCTAAAAAAGAATCTCAAGTTTTAAACACACTTTTACTATATCAGGGATACATACCACCTTCTACCCAACCTTTTGTGCCCACATACCAATATGGGGCATAATCCCAAACTTCCATGACCACATATCAATATGTGGCACCTTCTCAACCTCCCACCTCTTATATGTACATTATAGCCACCCAGTCTCAACCAAACCTACTACCCAACTATGGAGCTCCCCAACCTTGAACAGATTTAGTTAAGATGTTAATGGATAAAATTTCCAATCTTGAATCATCTATTTCTAGGGCTCATAACCTTCTATCTTATGATCAAATCTATAATGAACCCATTCATCCATCCATTCCTATCTGACCTTATCTTCCTTAATGGGAACTACCTAAGTTTTCTAAGTTCCAAAGAAAGGAGGACCCACAACAACATTTAAGAGCATTCTAATATTCTTGGTATTTGATTGCATATGATGATGATCTTCTCCTTCATACCTTCCCCATGTCCTTATCTAGACTAGCCTTGGATTGGTATAGTCATCTCACCAAGCACTTTATCTTCTCCTTTTCTCAACTAGCCCAAATCTTTGTAGACCACTTTTAATTCAACATATCTAAAAAGGTTTCCATTACTAACATTTCTTCCATTAGGAAATTTTATGATGAATCGATTGTTGATTTTATAGCTAGATGGAGAGGTCTCATTAAGCAAATTTATTTCTCATTACCCCAACCCAAATTGATTGAAATATTTTCTCGAGATTATGCCAAACATATTTCCCTAACTCTTTAGATTTAGAGTTTTAGAACCTTAGATGAGGCATTTACCATGGCACGTAAACTTGAAATTAGAACCATTGATGAAGGGAAATTAAAACTGAGAAACATGATTCTAGATTCAAATCCAATGACCCCTCTTCAAAAAAACTAATAACCCCTTCAACCATCCCAATACCAAGACAAAGGCAACCACAAACATGGTTTTCTTAAAATCTTCTCCACCTCTAATTAACAACCAACCTAATCAAACCAATTCTTCTAGCCCATTAAACCAATAGACTCACAACTAAAACCAAACCGCTCCAAGACAATATACTCCCATAGGGGAGTCATATGCTTCAGTTTTGGATAAAATACTTAAACCTAACCTCATAAAACTTATTCCTATCAAACCTCCCCAATAATTTGATGCCTCTCACCCCACACATAGCTAGTACAATGAAAATGATATTTGTGCCTTCCATCACATTATTGGACATGATGTTAGTAGGTGCAATACCTTTAAAACTATTATCCAAAACATGAATGACAAGGGTAAAATAGCATTATATAATCCCAATTTACCTCCAAAAAAATCATTAAACATATTTTGGAAACCTTTTCTTAACCATGTACCTTCTACTAATCATGACAACAACCAACTAGAATCATCTCATGTTCATGAGTTACACATGGTCAATGTTGTTACCATTAAACCTACTGTTGAGGAAACCATTACCTCAACTACCTATTATTCCACCCCAATTATTGAATTGATGGAATCTTCTTCTATTCCTTTGGACAACCAAACAATGGAATCTTCTTCTTCAATCGATGAGACCATTAACTTACCCACCTCTCATTTGATAGAAATACCAGAGGAGGCCACCATTATGCCAACCATCATTGCAACTAATTCTTCCTCCAATATACTTATGGAAGTGGTGGAGTCACTATTATTTCCTTTGGACATCCAAAAAAAGGAAGAAACTACCTCCCTTTTTCCATTTAAACAAACCACACCCTCTTTACCCACCATAGAACCAACCACTCCTCCTTTAGAAACTAATCCAAAAGAAGAGATCATCTCCTCTATTATTTCCCTAGAAACACCATCCTCCTCAACCATTGAACCTTATACCCAAGACAAAGGTGAATAAAATATTCCCTCACCTCAACCTATGGGTTTAATATTTGAAACTAATGACTAAGGAATCAAACCCATCTATAAACCTTTTTCTAGACTGGTTCAAAATCTAGAGTTTACTTCTCAACCCAATCTAGATAGGGCCACCTTTTGGCACCATTTTGGGATACCTTAATAAAATAAACAAGAACCTTTAACCTCACTTACATCTACCCTCAAACCCGTCATTACCTCAACCATATCCTCATGGTACGTCTTCCTCCAAAACCATAGGGGAATCATCCAACCCACCTCAATCTAAAATTGATAAATCAACCTACACCCCTTTGAAAAAACCCACCAAGAATCTAGGAATACTTCCTAATCCTAGCTTATCTCATCCCTCTTTTAATTTGGACTTGACCTCATCAAGTCCACCCAATAAACCTTTGACTAAACCTATCAAAAGGGTGGAACCACCCAAACCATCTCAAACTAGACCCATACCACCCCCTTCTCTTTTACATTTAATTTTAGGGACCCATCCATCTACTATCTGTGAATTTGGAATTTGACTAAGAAGAGGAGATTAGTATGGTTTTAGTGAATGAAACCAAATCAAAAACACACTAAGCTAACATCTTCATTCCTAGTTACTAGGGTGAGCTTAGTAACAAAAAAAATGACAAACACAACTAAAAATTAAGGAAAAATAAAAATAATTCCTTCACCTTCCTTGGATGCTCCAAATGACTTTGTAGTAGTGGATTGATAAAATTTGTGCTCATGAAGTGCTTGGTAATGGATGCTTGGCTACCTCCATCTCTCCTTGGCACCTTGTGTCTTTGGCTTAGCTTGGAATCAATTTGGCAAGGTAACACTAGTTGTATGAAGCTTCGTAATCAATTTTGCATTATAACTTTGCATAATCATGTGTTTTTGAAGATATTTGAACATAATAAATTTTCACCAAAATATATTAGAAATGATGTTCATGGCCTCTCTATTTATATATTTTTGAAAAAGGCCAGAATCAACCTAAACCATCCATCTCAGGATTGAGATGTGTGGCTAAGGATTAATCTATTTATGAAATTAAAATTTATAAATAGGATCATCAATATTTGGTATAGAGGAGAAATTAAGATGAATGGAGGGCTTTGATGAGGCATGGGAGGCATGAAACCTGATATTTGTGGCATTTATAGCCTAGAGATGTCTTCCCAAGAAATGAGGTCACTTGATGATGCAGATATTCAATATTCATTTCCAAAACAAATTATTCAACAAGTTTCCATGGAATTCTTAATTAGGCTCTAACTTGGATTAATTAGCTCTAAGCATGATTAAGCACTTTGTGTACAAATTACTCAAATTGATCAGAATGCCTTGTTATTGGTCCAAAATTTGACTAGATTAGAATTGGAAGGAAATGTTAGATGCATTGGATCCATTATCCCATTTAGGATGTTATCAATGGTAAATAACAAAGGCACATGTCTTGTGTAAGAAATTTGATATGAAAGAGAAATCCAGAGCACCTAGGTGCAAAATTAGCATTTTGACTTGGAATGATTTGATCAAAGTTAGCTATCCCATAAATTGCATTACCCCATTCAGGGATACCCTAGCCAAAATTAGCACTTGAATATGTCAGTTTCACATCATTTAGCATGTTTTAGTGTTTTTAGGCTAAATTGTGCATTTTAGGTGGAAATTGGTCAAAAGCCTAGTTAGAGGTCATTGGTGGCCAGATTTAGGTGTCTATAGTTTTATCTTGTTTGGGAAGATGTTAAAAACCATAGGCAAAGCAATGTATTCTCAAATAATGATAAAATGCATGCATGCCAAAAAGAAGATGATGGTTGAAGAACAAAACTCCAAATGGTTTTGGGAAGCCTATGATGATTCCCCCTCAAAGGAGTGGATATTACATTTGTTGATAGATGGTCCCTTCAAAAGAAATAAGAAGAAAGGTGAAATTTAACTCATGGTTGAGATTAATCCAAATGAGAAAATGCTTGCATGCATTGATGTAAAAAGGTTACTAATTTACCCAAAGGTGGTTATAATCAGGATTAAAAGTTAAAATAATGATTTTCCCATAGGTGGTTATAATCATTAAGAGGACCTAGATTGGATAAAGATGATTGTGCCCAAGTTAGGGTTGATTAGCAAGCATAACTTAAGGATATAACCTAAAATATAGATTAAAGATGAGTGGGTACAAAGTGATGAAATAGATGAATAAGATTGATCAGTGTGAATGATTTAGTTATACCTATCAATGAGGAGATGCTCATCTTGATTAAAAATGATACAACAAGAATGGTTAATGGGTTGATTTGATCAAGGGTGGGATGAGGGGATTTTCCAAGGTGCCAAAGAGAAACTTCTATGGCTCCATTGATTGTAGACCTTCTTGAAAATAATTTTTGTTGTAGTATGTGATGGTAGGCTTCATGATAGAACACCATGAAGACTTGACAAAAATATGTGTAAGGACTGATTCTCAATCTAATAAACACTTAAAAATAATACACCAATGATAAAAAACCATGATGACAATGTTAATGGATAAATATGGATAGACTCAAGAATAATGTGTTTGAGGAATTACCCATAAATGTATATAGACTAAGTTAAGGCAACAATGTTGAAAGCAAACAAACATGCAAGAAAATAAACAAAAAAACAAAAAGCCTAAAAATAAAAGCAAAAGAAAGTATCCTAACAATGACAATGCCCCAATAAGGCAGATCAAAGATAACTAACTAGGCTTAGGCATGACAAATGTTTTTAGATTTTGAAATATTATGAATGTTTTTGGCATTTTTGAGGTATCTTAAGTCATTAGATAATGACAAGATACCTGCTCATAAAATGATGAGAGCGTTTGGCTTAGGTTGCTCATAAAATGGTTAGAGAATATGGAAAGGGAGATTGAGGTGACCTCAACATGAATTGAGAATGACCCACATAGTCTTAAAAAGACCTCAAGTCATAGTAAATCCATCCACATAAAATATAGGGAAAAACCAACTAGGTCCCAACAAGTTCTCAAATCTGGCAAATGGCCAATCAAATGAAAATAGTGATGGCAAGGTGATGTGGCAATGCATGGTAAACAAGTGTTTCCCCTAGTTTACCCATAGGTAGTTATAACTAGGATACAATAGAATAGGTCAATGATACTAATTTTCCCATAAGTGGTTATAATTAGTATCAAGACTAGTGAGACATTGATTTGCCCATAGGTGGTTATAATCATGCTCACATAAACAAACTTGATAGGATGAAAGATATCTTGCTAGATCAACTGTCACACTAATTTCATAGACTATCATTGTAAAAATGAATTGGATTGATTGTTAAAACTTGATTGGAATCCTCTTGAAAAAGGTATAAGAAGAACCAAAGTAACCAAGATCAAAATAGGATTGGGTAGGATGAGTGAAAATAGGCTTTGGTCTAGATAGGAATGGAATGATAAGATGGATAAAATGGTAAGAGGGTTTGCCCCCAAGTGATAGGGTGAATAGAAGGAATATTTGATAATGGCAAATGGATATGTAACAATGATAATAGCATAGAAATGTGAAATGGTATGGTATATGTTTTTGGCCTAGTTATGGTTTTTAATTCTATTATTTCTTGTTGATGGGGAGATGTACATCCTAATCAATAAATGATACAAAAAAAATATTGGATCATGTTAAGTGATATCCCACACCTCATTTGAATAGTTTCTCTATCAAGAACTAGCTATAGATTTGGTTTTCAAGAATGATTTTGTGATCTTCATTGGTTGTTGATTTTGATTCCTTCAAATGTTGAGACAAGGTATCTTTATAGCCTCTGCAAAGGAAAGTTTAGCCATGGATGGTAAATAAGGATAAATAATGGATGGTATGTTTGATTTTGAAATGGAATGGTAGATGATAATGGAATGTATGATGGTGGGGAAATAAATGAAGATTAAGACTTTTATTCACATGTAATGCTACCGATGTTGGATTCAACATAACTTTGGTTGTGGTGGGGCCAAAGACTTATTCTCTCAATAAGACCACTAGATTTTTATGTTGTTTGATCTTGAGAGTAGACACCATATGATTAGGCTATATATTGGTAGCTATTTTTATTATCTTCATCAAGCAGTGAAGAAATTTTATGCTTAGCTATTGGTGCTTCAAAGAGGTTTTCACCAATTAAGTTGTCTTTATTATCCTATAGTGCCTCCAAGAAGGTTTCACTAAGGAATGTTGACTTTTGACTTTGATTATCTTCTAGTGCTTTCAAAAAAATTTCACTAGAATATTTTGAGTTCTGACTTTGATTGTATCATAGTACCACCTCTAAAAAGGTTTCACTAGGAGAGTGTTCTTTTACTACATAAATGTGGTCTTGGCCTCCTTGCTCTTCTTCAACTACTATGTCACCATGGATGCAATTCAATAAAGTTTGATTCTGTAGATCCCAATTGACACTTGTGGGAGATAGAATGTCAATGATATGGCTATTTTTGTTGATGGTAATGGCCTATGGAATGGTAATGGTATGGGGAGAGGCCACATAATACTTGTACAAGATACTAAGATAACTTATGTCTAAGCTAAAGTACTCATCCTTAAAAATTATAGAAGGATAATAAATATATTCAAATTGATCTAAAAGGCATGCATAACCAATGTTGTAACAACCATAAACATATGCTTCTTTTGAATTTGATTCTAACTCAAGGGACTCTGAATCTGATGTTGATTCAGATTTTGATGGTAAATCTGATGTCAATTCAAGAATAGAACTTGACTCTAACTCTGATTCTTCTTCTAATAAGTAATCTATTACAATGATGTCTTATTTAATTCTTGGTATTGGATAAGTAAAAACCTTTAATAGAAGGATGGGATCCATAAAAACTAGTTTTTTAGAGTGGGACTCCTCTAGAATGGGAAAAGGGTCAAAAGATAACTCCTTAGAGACTAGCTTGTCAATATGTGGCTCTTGAAAAATAAGCATATGTTCAAGGTAATTATTTGGATAAATGTGGTTATAATCATTAATAAGTGACTCAACAAAGACTGGCTCATCAATGTGAGACTCCTAGATAACTAGTATAGGATCAATAGGTGATTCATCATAGGCTGATTTATCATAAGTGGTTGGTTCAATAAAAACATCTTGGATTGGTTAGTTTTCTAGGATTTGGTTTCTAATGAGTTGGAAAATACTAGTTTTGAACACATCTAGGTCTTCAAAGGATTGGATCGATTGAGGTTTGGATGGGATTAGTACTAGATAAGGAATGGCTTGTGATTAGATAATGGCAAGGCCTTGGGGAGCATGATTACTTGCATGAGCCAAAGGATGAAGTCATGAGATGGTAATGATAGGGTGGTTTGGAGAATGATTACTTGCACAAGACAAAGGACTACGTTCTAGAATGATGAAGGGGCATTACGGAGCTTTATTTCTCACACAAGCCAAAGGATGAGGTCCTAGAATGGTAATGGTATTATTTGGATATTATGAAGCTTGATAACTCATATAATCCAAAAGAGTGTTAGGGGTAGTCGATGATCAGATAACAAAAGGATGTCATGGAACCTAATTGCTTACACAAGCCAAAGCATCCAAGTCTTCCTCATAAACCATATCATCCCAATTGTGAGTTGGCTCACAAGCTAGATCTTGACTATGTTCCATTTACTAATTATTGTAAAGAGGGTATGGATTTATATCCCAAAAAACATTATCTATAGTTGAGTCTTCAAATTTATCCTCATAAGCCTTTTTATACCAATCAAGGTTTTGATTTTGATTTTGTGGATTTTGACTATGTTTCCCATATGGAGTATTGTAGGGAGAATAATAAAACTCCTTAGAAAATCTTTCTCTATAGGGGTTCCTAGTGGGATTTTGTGTGGCCATTATATCATAATTTATATTTTAAGTGAATCCATCATAAGTGTAGTGAGACATATCTGTGTAAATGACAAAAGCTCTAAAATAAAAAGGCTTAGAGTTCTACAAACTCTGAAAAACTATGTCCAAAGGACAAATGGTTCAAGCTTAGTCTAACTTGGTTAAAAGGTAGAGTTGTATCTCCAATTTGGTCTAAAAGTGGAGATGTATCTCCAAAATGATTTGTGCCAAGACTTGGCATAAAACAATCTAACATCAAATGTCTAATGTCAAATGTCATACACACAAAAGGTCAAGTGTTTGAATAAAAATTGACATGTCAAAGGTGTAGGTCAAAGTGTTCCAAACAAGGTCTAAACTAGGAAAGGGAAAATTTGAGTTAATAGGTCTTTTGTATAAACATGGAGTCAAAAGGTAGACTCAAAAAAATGGGCATATGCTATGACTTTTGGCCAAATGATGTCAAAATCTAGACTTGAAACAAACGCTGATGTGATTTGATTTAATTTAACAAGTTTAAAAATAAATTTTACATATACTTAGCACATGGAATCAAACATAAACATGATCAATTGGAATAAGGCATAAGACAAAAGGCTCTTTGAAGAAAGATTGTGTTTTCCTAAATAAAGGCACAAATAATGATGAGGATAGGCTCTGAGCAAATAAACAATCAATAGCTTTCAAGTTTGGGTAATTGATTAATTGAAGTTATGCAACCCAAAAGAGAAAGATCTATGTATCATCCCCATGAATTAAGTCCTAAATAAAAATCAATCAATTTTTGAATCCAAACTTGACAAGGCTAATTGAAAACTCAACGGCAAAAACTAAGATGTGACCAAATAAGCTAGATAAGATTGGACAACATAATGGTATAAGACAAAGGTCGAAATGGTATACATGACATGGTCTGAAATAAATGGCTTTTGATACAATGATAAACAAGTCTTGAAATAAATTGAGTAGCCTAACAGCATAAACATGCTCAAATGATGTGATCTATGTTATGTTTCAAAGACTCAAAAGGCTCAAAATGTTTTGACATAATTTAGGCAACATAACACTACTCTCCTTAACTCAAATACATTATTTTGACATGGGTTATGAATAAACAAACAATTTTTAGTCTCAAAACATACCAAGTAAAAATGACCAAAATACACTAAGTATAATCATTCAAATCCTAGCAAGGGTATGACAGTATGGGGTTGACTAAACTAGTAAGCTTTTGAATGTTTCTAGGGGAATAAATTATACAATGATTTTTATGTCAAATGATGCAAAAGACAAGCATGGTAATTAGGTGACCACAACATTGTCTAATTATAGAAAGGTCTAGTCCTTTTTACAACCACTAAATCCTATTGTTCACTCAGTGTAGTGCGATGTCTAAATGTAGATACGTCATGTGTGCAATTCAAATTAGGAGCCAAATGAAGTCAATGCCAGGAGATGAAACCCTAGGTCAAAGCTTCCCTAAAGAACTCTTGGGAGGTGATTAAGTCCCCCTCATAAGCCAAGTTTGAATAAAAATAAAGAAATCATAAAATATAAAGACTTTAGGGTCATTTTCAAGGTCACCCAAAATTTGATGAGTTTTTGGGGAGTGCTTTAGATGATGTTCTTTTTATGCCTTGGACTATGAAATTTACAATAGGAATGGCACTTTTGATTCCAAGGGTTCCCTAAAAGGGACAAATGAAAGAGCATACACACAACACCCCTCTTTTTGCCAAACAAAATCTAATTTAAACAACTAAGTGAATATAAAAACTTGGAAAGGTGAGTTCATTTTTAAGCCTAAATGAAAGATTTGGTGGTGTTCATTTGACCCCTTAGTCTTAAGATTGTGAACTTTGAAAGCTAACTACAAGATTTATCAATAACACCCTAAATGATTTCATTAAGCACCAAAAACAAGATTCTTAATTCATTTTAAAATAATGCCAAAGATGTCTTAATAACATGTTTTAACAAGTTCCAAGTCCGTTGGTTACCTGTCTACCCTCAAGGCATCACCCCCAAAAGCAAATATGTTAGATTAGAAACATTTTAAAAATATTTTCAAAATTTTGTGAAAAATCTATAAAATTCAAATCTAAACTAATGTCAAATTCTGAAAATTTAGGAGAAAACACATGGTTTTAAAAAAAATCATCCAAAACGGAGTATGTATGACCCCAAACCAAGCATTTTAAAATGGCCTATTAGCTCTTGGGTTTGTGTTTTTAATAAAAACATAGTGACTGACATTGGTTTTATAATTGATGATGATTACACTTACTAACTGATGATGGTTATCTAATGGACATCGGTTATACCGTTAGTGACTGACGAAGGATATGCCAATCAATGATGGTTTTGCTAACTAACCTCAGTAACTGTGTAAACCCATGGCAAATAAAAATGGAAAAATAAAGTTATAAAATCAAATTTCAAGAGTTTTAATGATCCAAATGAAGATTTTAAAGTTACAAAGTGATCTTCTTCATGTGTGGGATGCATTTGGTCCCACTAGGTGTACCATATGTGAACTAGGAATTTGAATAAGAAAAGGAGATTAATATGGTGTTAGTGAATGAAATAAAATTAAAAAAACATTAAGCTAACATCTTCATGCTTAGTTACTAGGGTGAGCTTAGTAACAAAATAAATGACAAACACAACTAAAAAGTAAGGAAAAACAACATGAATTCCTTCACGTTCTTTAGATACTCCAAATGCCTTTATAGTAGTGGCTTAGTGGCTTACTCGGCTTTGTGTTCATGAAGTCCTTGGCAATGGAAGATTGGATACATCCATCTCTCCTTGGCACCTTTGGCCTATGGCTTGGCTTAGCTTGGAATCAATTTGGCATGGTAACACTAGTTGTATGAAGCTTTGTAATCAATTCTAAATTATAACTTTGCATAATCATGTGTTTTAATTCATGTGGTAAGGCCTCATATTTATGAATGGCATGGTGTTAGTTTTAATGGTGTGGTAATTCCTCCTTCACCTTCTTTGGATGATACAAATTGCTTTGTAGTAGTGGCTTACTCAGCTTTGTGCTCATGAAGTCCTTGGCAATGGAATCTTGGATACCACCATCTCTCCTTGGCACCTTGTGGCTTTGGCTTGGCTTGGAATCAATTTGGCATGGTAACACTAGTTGTATGAAGCTTTTTAATCAATTTTGCATTATAATTTTGCATAATCATGTGTTTTTGAAAATATTTAAATGTAATAAATTTTCACCAAAATAGCTTAGAAATGATGTTCATGGCCACTCTATTTATAGATTTTTGAAAAAGGTTAGAATCAACCTGAACTATCCATCTTAGGATTGAGATGTGTGGCTAAGGATTAATCCAATTATGAAATTAAAATTGATAAATAGGGTCATCAATATTTGGGATAGAGGATAAATTAAGAGGCATGGAGGGATTCGATGAGGCATGGGAGGCATGAATCCTGATATTTGTGGCATTTATGGCCTAGGGATGTCTTCCCAAGAAATGAGGTCACCTGATGATGTAGATATTCAATATTCATTTCCAAAACAAATTATTCAATAAGTTTCCATGGAATTATTAATTAGGCTCTAGATTGGATTAATTAACTCTAAGTATGATTAAGCACTTTATGCACAAATTACTCAAATTGATCAAAATGCCTTGTTATTGGTCTAAAATTTGACTAAATTGGAATTTAAAGGTAATGTCAAATGTGTTGGATCTGTTATCCCATTTAGGATGTTACCAACAATAAATAACAAAGGCACATTTCTTGTGCAAGAGATTTGATAAGAAAGAGAAATCTAGAGCACTTAGGTGTAATATGGGCATTTTGAATCAGAATGATCTAATAAAAGTTAGTTGGCCCATAAATTTCATTACCCCACTTAGGTATACCCTATCCAAAATCAACACTTGACTACATCAAGTTCAAAGATTTTAATGTGCTTTAGTGTTTTTAGGCCAAATTGTGCATTTTTGTGGAGATTGATCAAAATCCTAACTAGAGGTTATTGATGGCCAGATTTAGGTGTCTACACTATCCCCATCACCTATTCCTCATCTAGTAAACCTTCTCCTTTTAATCTACCTATACCTACTACCAAAATAACAAAATCCCCTTCATTTTCAACTAACCTAGCTACCTCTACCTTCCCACCTATCACCAAATCTTCACCCTCCACCTCTAAATCTTCCACATCCAAACCAAACCTAACCAAACAATCCCAACTAAAACCACCTACCAAAACCATCCCACCACCTCCAACTTTTATGGTAAAGCCTACTCCCAAGAAGACTCCAACTCCCAAAACCAAAAACCAAACACCCTCAACACCTTTGATTGAATCTTATTTAACCATTCTAAAAAGGTTGTTGAAAACCTCTTCTTTAACCTTACCACCCATCAAACCTTTCAACCCTTCACATCTTAAACCAACATGGTTCAATGATAATTTGATTTTCCTATACCATAAGACACTAGGACATGATATGAAGAACTTCAAAGTTCTCCAAACACTAGTCCATAGCTTATGGGATGAGGATGATTTGTTATCATTTGAACCTCCCTTGAGCCCCTTATAGACATAACCACCAAATTAAACCATACAAAAATTACCTACTCCCCCACTCCCACCTAAGATTGAGGATGAATCAAAGCAACAATCCAAACCAACACTTCCTCTTATTTACACCATTCACATGGTTACCCGATCTCAAGCCCAATATAAAGATAAGGGAAAGGCTAAAGTGTCCTTTCCATGGAAATACCCTTCCAAATCTCAACCTTCCAATAGAATCCAAACACCCTCACCATTACCAAAACCCAAAATATCCATTTTGGGTGCATCCCCTTCCAACCCTTCTAAATCTATTCTACATGTTTGACACAACTTCACTAAATTCTAGTGAAGATGAGCTTATATGAATTAATCAACACCTCACCTCCTCACCATCAAACACTGATATAGATTTTTAAATCCATATAGGTTTAAATCAAATATCCTCAACCCCTTGAAACCTTTATCATATCCCTTGAACTTTCCACCCTAGTCACTTTTAAGGATTCATAAATACCTTTTGTACATCCTGAGGATCTTAATCCTCCCCTCTTCATCACAACATATATCAATCAAACCCATATAAAAAGGGTGATGATTGATGGAGGGGATAACATCAACATTATCTCATCCCATGCCTATGACCAACTTGACATTCCAATGAACATCATGTCTAAAACTACAACGGTTCTTTGCTTTTTCAATGCTACCATGGCCATTACCTTGGGAATAGTTGTTATCCATAGCCGTTTGTGACCTCACATGATTTTAAACTCTTTTATGTTGTATAGGGTGAGTTATAATACATAATTTTACTTGGATACCCTTGGATTCATGCTATGAGTTGTGCCCCTTCCACTCTACATCATTACATCAAATTTGAGTACGAAGGTTATGTCATCACCATACCGGCTGACCCTAGTCCCTTTACATCTTGAAATATGACATACCAACCTAATGATGTTCTTATTCCTAAACCATCCACATCACCACCAACTACCAAAAACTCCACCCCTACAGTTGATGAAGATTCAACAAGCTCATCTATCCCTTCTTCATAGATCCCTATAGAGGACCCATTATAACCCACATTCCAGTTTCTGTCACTTGGGGAGTATCACCTTATAGCCTTGGATGCTTTCCCTACTCCTTAAGAGTATGTGAACCTTGATCATAACCCTAGATATGACCCTAAAATTAGAACCATCATCCCTTTCAAGCCATGTAACCATTGAACTAACTTCATTTATGGGGGACTTGATCATCCACTTTTTGCTTCTAATACTACCCATCATATTCAACCATTCACCTTTGACTTTTCATATCTAAAAAAACCCACATTTTCCAAAGCATAACTTCATAGGTGTGATTGAAAGGGTTTTAGCCTTAACCTTTATGAATACGGACCTCACAAACTACCCATAGTCAAAACTCAAAAACCTCATGATTTATTTGACCTTGGGTTCATACCAATAGAAGAACCCACTTCACCAAAACCCATTGCCAACCCCATCTCCTTCGAAGTCTAATGATTTAAATCTCATCCCATCTAATTTTTTTTGATTAATACCATTAGTTTTGGCCCCCTAACCTATCAAAAGGATGGCCAAACTAAAACCCTTCCTCTCATCTATCTTGAAATGGTAGAAAATGATTCCCCTACCATCAACACCTTCCAACATCAGGGTGATGATTCTATTATCACCTACCTTGGTGTGGGGGATTATTATATACATAAATACATTCCTCCTAAGAACCAAACCATGTTGAATGAATCTACCATTGATGTTAACATGGGTACTCAAGATAACCCTTGCATTATCAAGATCATACAATCCTTGAATTCCATAGAACAACATGATTACCCTTCCTTCCTTCATGATCATAGCATATAATTTTCTTGTTCTTATAAATATATTCTTAGAATTGACCCTTACATCACTCTCTATGACATTTTCACTCATCCTGATGCTAATATTGTTTGGTAAAAGATTCATAAGATGCAACCTCACATCACCCTTCTAGTCAAAGATGAAATTTTATGCCTCTTATCTTACTTCATTTAATCCATTGATTATCCATAATGGGTTTCTAACATCATTCACATTACCAAAACCATATGAGGACTTTGAATTTGTATCAAATTCCATGACCTTAATCTTGCTTGCCTAAAGGATGACTTTTCTTTGCCTAGCATTGACCAACTTGTTGATCTTACAACTGGACATGATATGTTATCTCTCATAGATGGTTTTTCAGGATATAGTTAGATCTTGATTACTCATAAATATCAACATAAAACCTATTTCATCACCCCATGGGGAACCTTCTACTATAGAGTCATGCCCTTTGGTCTGAAGAATGTACGCACAAATTACAAGTGTGTGATGACTTACATATTTCATGACCTCATCCATAAAATCATTGAGGACTATGTAGATGATCTCTTTGGAAAATCAAAACATCGTAAGATCCTCTAGACATCCTCAAAATCATATTCAAATGTCTTATCCATTTTCACATCAGACTCAACCCTAAAAAATATATTTTTAGGGTCCTTTTAGGACATCTTCTTGGATTCATTATCTCCCTTTAAGGAATCAAAGTAGACCTTACCAAAGTCAAAGAAAATTTATAAATTACACCTCTAACCCACCTTAAGCAACTCCACAGTCTATAGGGGAAGATCTAATCGATCCATTGATTCATCTCTTAATTATCAGATAGATGTCAACCTTTTCATCTTCTCATTAAGAAAGACACATCTTTCAAGTGGACTAAAGACTACCAACAAGCCTTTGATTAAATTAAATAATACCTTCTTTCTCCACCTATCTTGACCCCTCCTAAAGAGGATCAACCCTTATACCTTTACATCTCTACGACTAATCATTCTCTAGGGGAAATTCTCTCTCACTATGACAAAAAAAATAAAGAACAAGCTATCTACTACATAAGTCAAACATTTATAGAGTATGAAACTTCATACACCCATCCCAATAAAATTTGCCTCACCCTTATATTTTTGGCCTCCAAACTTTGGCACTACCTTCTCAATCATAAAACCTATGTCATCACTAACACTGACCCACTTAAGTACATGCACTCCAAACCATACCAAAACTAGCGTATGGCTAAGTGGCTCATGCTTTTAGCTGAGTTTGACCTTGAGTTCCTTTAGTAGAATTCAATTAAAGGGAAAGTGATTACTGATAAATTGGTTGAATCTCCTCTTCTAGATAACCAACCTCTTCCTCTACATTTCTAGATGAGTCCATTATGACTCTTTTTAAAGGGGACCTCACCTACCAAATGACCATGTTATTTGATGGCTCCAAATGCCAACATGGTGGGGGTACTAGGGTTATTCTCATTTCCATTTATGGTGAACCTCTTCCCCTCTACTTTAAACTTGAATTTTAATGCACCAATAATGTGGCTAAGTATGAAGCCCTCATCATAGGTCTCCAAACTACTCTAGCCTTGGGAATCAAAGCAATCAACATCTTTGGTGATTCCCAACTTGTGGTCAATCGAGTTTAGGATCTTACCAATGTAATAATGATGTCTTATTAAAGTAAAAACAAATTTTATAAGTACTCTTAGCATCATTTGATCATTACCTTATCCAATCAGTTCTATGATCTACCAATAAGTTCATGGATATAATGGCTTCCCTTGATTCCCAAATCCTATCTCAACCTTCTAACTATAAACTCTTTTTTTCCATCCATAATTTTATCACCCCATCCTATATACATTTATACCTTACTACAATTTGTAATGTATAAATTTATCCATTAGACATTTGGTATGAACAAACTTTTGACTACCTCAACCTCAGTATCATTCCTCATAACCTCTCTAGGAATGACCAAAGAGACTTTATTTAGAGTACCTCTATTTACACCATAATAGAGGGAATCATTTAAAAACATGGATTTGACAACCTCCTTATTCATTGTCTTTACAATCATGAAACTTCCCATGCCATCAAATAAACTCATGACATGATTTGTAGGGGACATTTTAATGGTTTTGCCGTCACTAAATGCATCCTTCACCTTGGCTACTATTGGCCCACCCTTAACCAAGAATATTTTGATTATGTAAAAAAGTGTGTTAAGTGTCAACACAATGATAATTTACACCATGAACCTACCCATGGCCTTCAATTATCCAAATACTTTTGGCCATTCTCACAATGGGGCCTTGATCTTATTAGGGAAATCAATGCTAATTCATCACAATGACACCAATCCATCATTAGTGCTACTGAGTATTTCACCAAGTGGGTGGAATCCATTCCTCTCATCTCCACTAAATCCAAGAAAACTATTGACTTCATAAACCACCATATCATCTATTATTTTGGTGTTCCCCATAAGATCATCATCGATAATGATAAATATTTTAAGAACAAGAAAGTCCAAGGTCTTTGCGATGCATTTGGCATCAAGTTAAAATTTTCCTCTCCTTGTCCACAAGTACATGGATAGGAAAAGTCCTCTAATAAAATTCTTAACAAAATTTTGACCAAAGTTATTAGTGCTTCAGGTCAAGATTAGAATTTATGTATCTACTTTACTTTATGGGCCTATCACACTAGTATTCAAACCTCTATGGGTGCTACCCTTTTTTATCTAGTCTTCAAAGTAGAGGTAGTTTTGCCTCTCAAATTACATATTCCCTCTCTTTTCATATCTTTACAAGAGATCATTTCTAAGAGTGATTATCATCAAGAACATCTCAAATAACTTGAGCTACTTGATGAACATTTCCTCGCAATGCTTAACCATCTTCGTGTTTACCAAAAGCAAATCAAGCATGCCTATAAAAACACCTAAAATAATGATAATTAAATAAAAAATACATCATCTTAAAGTAAAATCAACATGTCACCAACATGGATAAAAGAAAAAGAGAATTTTTTTATTTCAATTGGATTGGACCCTATATCATAACCCATAAGTATGGATCAAGAGCTTATCCTTTCTCCTCTCTCAAAGGAAAACTAGAACTTGAGCCTCTTAATGCTTCACATCTACATACATTATTTTTTCAAAATAAGGATCACACTCACTTTTTTATCTAACTTAAGCTCATCCCTTGATTTATGATATTTTCACCTTCATTCACCTATCCCTCTCCCTTTGAGGAAAATCGATTATAAAATAGAACCATGTGATTAACCATCATAGTTATAGCCTAATCCTAAATATGGGTACCACAGATATACCCATGGTGTGGTTCTCATGGATACTTTTCATCTCTAATGAGATGGAATCCCATGGTCATTATTCTTAAAAACCATTCCTTTCACCTACCATTAACCTCTTTTTACTAAAAGTTTTTTCCTCATAAATATAAACATCTAAGCCTAAATAGACAATGTGCATGTCTAAAACCCCTACATCAAAACAATTTGGGATACCAAAATATTATTTGGGTCACATATTTCTAGCATTACAGATTGCTCCCTTGAAGGATAGTTTCCCAAAAATTTCTAAATTGCTTAAAAGATAGACTGATCCCTTGAAGTACAGCTATCAAACATATAAACCCAACTTAGACCACTCCCTTAAAGGATGGCTAAGTCAAATGGGTCAAAATTAATTATTTGAAGCTTCTTGCATTGATTAGCTTTACAAAATATCAAAAACAAAAGAATAAACATAAATACCCTATCTCAAAACTACCTATCCCAAGAAAGCTACAATGATCTTTCATATCTAGCATTAGTAGACCTCTCACATGAATCAATTACACCTAGACATAAGACATGGACTTGTTTACTATGGTTCTTAGGTCACCTATAGAAGGGAAAAACTAACCCATATAAGGTTACCTTAGCTATCAACCCATTTACATTTCATCTACCACCTATTTTCCATTTATACCATCTTTTAGTCAAGGGATTTTAAGATTACTTGACACGATTGTGATCAAGACACCTATTTATCAACCTAAGCATGCTAATGCAAAGCATTCAAAAGGCTTAGTTTCCTTAAGCCAATCTGACTTTGGGTTTGTTAGGTCCTTAACAATAAAAAAGCATCATGCTTTTTGTTTACCCTCCTATCATTATTGGTTCATGTAGACATGCCTCTCATTATTCTCATATCTTTTTCCTACATTTAGTTTGTTATCTAACTTGATTTATGTATTTTCATCACATCCTTAACCATAATAACATTACATCTCCATGATCATGAACAACAAACATCAATGATAAACATAACATTATGAGCTATGTCTATAAAACATTCATCATCATATCCATAAAAAAAATCAATGATCAAAACACCATGAATCACATCATACATCATCTCTCTATCTATAATATTATCCTATCCATCTACCATCAAAACTTAATATGAGCATACATCATATCATAAACAACCCTAATTAAACTATTCATCATCATATCCATATATAAAATCAATGATCAAAACATCATGAACCACATCATACATCATCTATCTATTTATGTATCATCCTATCCATTTACCATAACATCACAATAATTTATCTTATAACATCAAATCATAAAACCACAATAACATAACCATAAACAAAATCACCATCATCACAACATCATATGACATCAAACCATGAGCCATAAACATCACATCAAAATATGCAACCATGAACATACATCATATACATAATCATATATATCATGCCCATCATAAATGATACATGTAACAATGTATGAAATCTCTCTCATATACATCTCACATCATTGGTACACAGACCAATATCAAAAACATATACATCATATATCAGGCCCTTGGGGCACCACTACCACTCCCACCTTCTACTCCTCCACCTACACTATCATCTTGTTCTAGTCCCCCTAATTTACCTACTTGACCCACTATAAAGGCCCACTATCCTAGAATAGCTATAGTTGGACCACTAGCTAAGTTGGCCGTGTACTCTCCATACCTTGACTCCTGTTGACATTAAAACATCACTATCACCTTATAGTATCTCAAATCCTCAATTATAGATAATTACCATGTCATTAAAATTGTATCAAGTGGTCCTCCTATTAGTAAAACTACCAGTCCTACTCTCTATTTTAAGGTATCTCTCTCCTAGGTCACTAAACCAAGAGAGATCCTTGTATGATCTTACTCTCATATCAAGGTGGAAACTTGACCCTATAGAATGGCCACCTATCCCTGTAAACCTATGATCTAAGCTTGGGTATCTACCAGTGCTACTGCTACATATCTATCTTGGCTACCACCCTATACTAATGCCTTAGTAAGATACACATCCATGGCTTATGGACCCCCATCAACCCATCCAAAATTGGTCACTGCATATAGGCCCTGATACCATGCTTTATATCCATCAACAAAACTAGCATCATCTATCATTGCTCTAATTGGTAGCTCCTCATGGTCCATTACTACATCTTGTGGTTATAACTCTAAAATTAGAAACTCCATATCCTCTCTCTTGTATATCTGAGAAGGAGCTATAATCCCATACACAAGACCAAAATACCACTAAAATCAATCAAAGGGGATAAGCTCTATCTCCCCCTCTCTCCTCCAATTTATCCATTTCTAGATCTATAGTG
Source organism: Torreya grandis (assembly GCA_037957365.1). Lineage (NCBI taxonomy): Eukaryota > Viridiplantae > Streptophyta > Pinopsida > Cupressales > Taxaceae > Torreya > Torreya grandis. The sequence goes on from JARHVA010001396.1 coordinate 3,210,267, forward strand.
ATAGGGTGTGGTAACTATATTGGGCCCACCTAAGATAGCCCACATATGGCCTCTAAATTACATCACCACAACCAAACCCTTTAATGCATCTCTAAACCAATCAATGTCTCTGGCACCACCTCTATCACTTGTAAAATCATAATCTCCTCTCCATCTCAAAAAAACCATTGTGAAGTGTACCAAGTGGTATCCATCCCAAGGTAGCCCTAGTGGCCTCAACACCCTAATGTGTTCATATGCCTAGCAATGGAACATAAAACCAACACTAATACCATATCATCAGTGAGATTATAACCCCCAAAGATCCATATAAATATGGACTAACAAAATATGAGCCCACCTAAACACTGTCCTACCCAACAACATCTCTACTAATACTCTCAATAACAAATATGGAAATTGACCACTAATCAAATTAGATAATGCAAAATATGACACTACCATCATCATCATGGTCATCAAGCATTGATATTATGGAGCCCTCTGATATAAAGGCCTATAAATGAAGCCACTAGAATGCCAACTGACATGGACCCAATCCTCACCATATAGAAACTCCATATGGTAATCCCTCTCCTCAATTTTAATGTGGTAAATTAGATCCCCCTAATGGGTAGTTGTGTAATCCTATGAACATCCTCTAGTAGGATGCTAATCTCTCTTATCAGTAACAAAAATGTGTTCATGCTTAGGTCCCATCTCTTGATGAGGGTCACGATTATAGTCACATCCTATGATAGGTTCTGATAGTGAACCATGGCTCCTAGGATGACCTTCTCCATATGCATCCACTCATCTAAAATCATCCCATCACATATCTCTACAAATATCCTATGGACTCGATCCCTCATCTAGATTTGGCCTCATGCCTACAAAATAACCACATTAGAATTCATACTTAGTTTTCCAAATCAAGATCAGTACCAACTTACACCCATCTTTTTCAACCTATTCCAAACTAACCCATTACATCTACCACATTACCTCGAGCATTTTCCCTTGTTACCTATAAAATTAGGACCAATCTACCCAACAAACTATTTCACAACATCAAACTTACTTAATAATTACCCTATCTTAACCTATCAAAAAACACCTAACTCTATCCATAGAAACATTCCTACTTGAAACTTTTCCTAAACCATCCAAAACCATCACTCAAATGCATCACCTATCATAAACTTACAATTAACATTTTAATCCACCCACACCATTTTTTTCAAACAAACCTTTTAAACAAATCTTCCTCTACACCTTTTAAATAAATCTTCCATAAACAATCGATCGTTGATGGTTAATTAGAACCATTGACAGTCATGTGACCCATTTTTTCCTTGGTGTTCAATCACTAATGGTCAAGTCAAACTACTGATGATCACTATGTGTGACTATTGGTAGTGAAACCCTAAACCTTACCTACCTCAAAACAACACCAAAAAAACAAAAAAACAAACTAAACTACTTATAACTATCCCACAACCCACCCCTAATCTAAATCCTCTTTCAAAACCAAAATTCATCCACTATGTCTTCTAATTTCACCCGTAACATAAATGAGGGAAAAAAAACCCACATCCAATTTCCAAACAATAACCAAAATATCCAAATTCAATTTCAACAAACAATCAAAATCAACTATCTAATAATTTAAAAAAAACATCACCTACTTCATTCCTCAATCATTGTCAAGGTAGGAGCTCAAATACAACTATTTGGCTATGCCCTCATCCAACCTAAATTTCTTGTCCCCACTGATCACCTAAATAAACAAACTCAACCAATCACTGACCTCCACCTTAACTAAATGCTCATTCAACTCTCAGAAAAATGACAAAGTGCAAAATCTCTAGAGCATGGAAAACATAAATTCAAACTTGTCAAAATTGAAAATGATTTTTATTTTTCACTTTTTATGTATGTCTTTTTAGGGTTTCCCCTTAATCATCAATGGTTAGGGTGACCATCGAATGTTGACCCTAAAAACCCGTGATCATCAATGGTCAGGGTCCCACACTTTTTCATTTTAGGAACTTATACCTAAATACCAATTTGTTGAGATCACCTAATCTCCCCCATACCAAACCATGAAATTTTTTAATATTACCCTTCTCTAAACCCTTCCACCTCAACATTGGCCATTTTGACCTGAATATTCACATATTTTATGATGACCTTGCATTGGTATTTTTGACTACACCAACCATTTTTGCCATGTTGATCATTCAAATTTTACACCACTTAGTGCACAACCATACCATTTATTTTTTTCAAGGTAGAACTTCCTACCTTTAATACCTATTAAAACACTAACCCTATCTATGAGACTTATATAATAACCTGATCAACTATGACCAATGTTATGGACTGGTCACCTTATCACTTGTTCTTAAGAACTAACCTTATTTTTACTAGCATTAGCAACCTTCATTTATGTGTGATCTTGGCTATCACACTTAGTCACATTTCATGCACATTATTTGCATTTCAAATTCCCAACCCCTTTATTGCTACTTAGTGACTCACCATCAATTGCTTTGTCAAACCTCAACTTGATTTCAGTTTCACCTCATCAACTCTTGGTTTGAGGGGGAAAACCTCCTCCCATACTTGAGGCAATCAGACCTTGATCAACAATCTTTTTTTTTGTTTTGTAGATTTCTAAATCAAAGCCACATAACAAAAAGGGGGAAAATGTAGACATTAAAAAACTACACACGATAGTTTTAGTTGTCAAAATGCCTTTGGAACCCTATCAAACCTTGAGTTTAGTTGACCACCTAGTTAGTTAACTCACCAAATTACTAACTTAACCTTTTAACTAACCCCTTTTTAACTTTAACCTTTTTTCCCTCAGACACTCGATCATCAATGGTCAACTTAACCATTGATGGTTAGCTTGACCGTCAATGATTAGGTCTCCTCACCTCCTCACCTTATTAATGCATCACTAGCTCTGTATGAGATAATGATGCAAAATTTAATATTTTCACCTTATGTAGTGCTAACAAAAGTCCAAGCATCATTATCAGTAACCTCACCCTCTAAGGAACCTTCTATCCTCCATCTCTCTTTACCTATAAAAGGATGGGAATGGGAGGTGAAAAGGATCTATGTTTAAGCTATCAAATCTTCTTACACATAAGTATTCACACTCTCCAACATCTAGTCTTTCTTCAGTAACTCAACATCATCAAAAGAGACCCAAAACTCTACTAGATTTGTTTTTGAGGCCAAAGTACTGTTACTATGGAAAATTTACTTCAAAATTCAACCATCAAATAACTAGCAAGCTATAAGTATATCAATACTTTAGAATTGTTATTTTGGATTTCCAACCCCTATACCTAATCAGACCTATATGTACCTTGTTTCATATCTAACAGATCCTTGATAGAACCCTTCTCTGACCATTCACTCATTTTATAGCCTCTCTTTTAGTGACCTTTAGAAATACATAGGCAACCATCTATGGTTATCCAACTACCATTGGTTACCCCCAACTACTGATAATTACCCAACTTCTTATGATTAGCTCAATCTTCGATGGTTCACCCAACCACCGATGGTTAATATGGTATAAAATAATAGAAAGTTATTTTCAACCCCTTACCCTCAACCAAACCTAACTTTCTATGTTCCTACCTATTCACAGACCCTTTTCTGATCTTCTAAACCTAACTTCACCCACCTTGGCATAAGTATTGACCTACTTTTACTATAGTTAGTCATTTTATTTAACAAGCACTCTACTTTCTTCATGTATTGCCTTTCCTTTACTTTATGCAAGTACATTATTTTTATCATTTCCAACTTGATTTTTATCAATAGTGGATTGATAGCTTCCTAGAAAGCATATGCTTCTTAGAACTAGCTCATGCTAGGCAATCCACTCAACGATCTTGATAATAACCCCTTTTGTTAGTGTGCCCTTATTTACATGTTATTATTTCCTAACCAAAGAGGAATTATCCATCTTTGTTTGGATTACATGCATATCACCAACTAGGTATTTTTACTGCACCTTTATTACTAGTTTATTATATTATTCCAAAATTAATAAATGAGTAGAAATTAAGAGAAACACACAGACATCCTAGTGTGCTCAAGAAAAGTCAATCCTTGGTATGGAATCCTAATGAAGTGAAGACCAAGAAAACTAATTTAGTTGATGTAAAAGATCAAGGTGGACTACCTACTTAAGTAAAAGAGGAATCATATATGAAGAAGGTTTAGGAATTCCAAGAGAACCTGTCATCTATCTAGATAGAAAAGGAGAATTAAAAGTCAATTCAAGTAAAGCTCAAGGAAAAGACCAAAGTGATAATTGAGGCTAATTTTGAGGTATGTATGGATCCAAGAGAACATCTTAATATTATTGAGAAAGTTTCAAGCAAATAACATCAATTGTCAATGCCCATTGATGAATTTCTTTCTTTCATTAAAAAGGTATGTCATGAATCTTTGTTGTCTCCATATGTTATCAATCTAATCTTAGAAGAAAAGGATAAAATTGTTGTGGATGAGAATGTTGCTTCTCTTTAGCCTAAGAAGAAGAGTAACTATCAATATCAGATGAACAATGAGGAAAAAGAATATGAGGAGTTGTGAGAAACTCCTACTTTCACATTATTCTAGGATATTGTGGGTTAAGGTGTCTTTATCTAGGCTTCAAAGAGATACTTTTTAGTAATAAGAATTATGATGGATGTTAGTTGAGCTTTGGTTAATATTATAGGACAAAAAAGGTCATAATAAGATGTGTTAGTTTACTATGGAAGGACATGATAAGATATTTTTAGAATTAGTGATCCTAAATTCAAAGTTTTGATCAAATCTAAAGGATGGTCTAGTTGGTTAAATAGTGAAGAATGAAGATGTTGGTTCTGAAGGTCTGTAGGCAAAGAATGGAGGTTTATAAGTGTTTGATCAAGGATGGTGAGTTATCAAGATATTATATTACATAAAAATGCATGATTTATCTTGTCCAAAAATGATCAAGGTGTGTTTAGGGTTTTTGGTCCTAAAAGTAAGAACTTATTAATTGCTTAAATTGGTTGATCAAATAACTAAGATTGAAGATAAGGTTGATATGGAGTATGAGGAGGATGTGTTTTCATATATTTTATATCATGAATAAGTTCTTAGAGTTTTATAGATGATAATTTGTGTATGCCATGGAGGTCACAATATTCTAAAGATAAGATGTTTCTATAAGAGTTTTGATTAAAGTGTGGATAGTGTTAAAGAATTTCTAGCAGACCTAGCTCATTAAGAAGACTTGTTGAAGATCTCATGATCTAGGTGAAGCACATATTTAGGGGGAGATAACTTAATTTGAAAGGCTTGAAGAGCTATGCATGATGTGAAGGGGATCATATGTGAAATGTTCTAGTCATGGTGGATATATAAAGAAGTTTGATATAGTTGTGATTTTAAAAATATTGATATGATGACTTGATCAAACCAAGTCATGTATTTTGATAACGTATTGAATCTTCATACATGATAAAAGAGAGATTATGAGTTCTATAGGTAAAGAGTCTAAGGATCATATAATCCCAAGTTTATATTGGTGTATATCAAAGAATAGATGACATGAGATGGAACTTGAGGTTAGGGGGATCTTTCTAAGATCTGTGAGTAGTTTATCAGGTCTAAGAATAAGAGAAGTCTAAGTTAAAATTGGTGAATGTAAAAGGGAGACCAATTGATTCATATGCTTGAAAGTATGTAAGTATCTTGATCATTTTATTAGTATTTGATACATACATAATTTTGAGGAATGTTTGTTGGTATGTTGAGGAAGAAAACCTTTATCATTAATGTCAAAGGGGGAGAAAGATCAAAATAAAGGATTTAAAATGAGTAAGAAGTCATTTTGAGGGTGTTTTTCCATAAATGACAAAGGGGGATATTATTGAGCATGGCCATTGATGTTTGGTTATCATTTATGTCAAAGATAACATGTGGTACTACTGCATTAATGACAAAGTGATCAAATTGATAGCTTGGAGAGATATGGAAAGTCTGTAAGGACAATAAAAAAGTTATAAGGCATTAATAAATATCTTGGTGAATTTTTGGCATGTCAATTGATTATTTAGAAAGAGAAACATGCATATTTTAGCTTAAGAGAAGCTAGACCATCACTGCACATCATGCAAATATGAATGAACCAAAAAGTTTGTGCATTTAATGTAGGCACTCATAAATTCAATTGAGATCAAAATATTTCATGAAGATGTTATCTATAGTGCCAAAAAGGCACCCTAAAGATTTGGAATCTTAATTTTTTTTCTAGCTCAAGTTATAAACCTTAAAATTTGCTCTTGCAGATTGTGATGGGCCAGAAACTATCACGTTTAATTACATTGAAATTTGAGGTGAAATAGTTAGTAGATCTAAAAATGAGCATTAATCTTCTATATCTTGATCCAACGGTGTGTGTGAAGTCAAATTGTCAAAGGTTACATGATTAAATGTACTTGTGACATGTGTCTCAATCTCATTGAGTTGATAGAAGATCAATAGTATACAGGTGTTCATATAAATAGAGATTAGCGATGTGGGTCAAGTCAAAGAGTAAAATGTGTAGAAAGCATGAAGAGTTGCCAAGTGGCATAATCATGGGATCTCTGATTGAAGATCAATGGTGAGCATTACAAGATAAAAAATAGGATAATTTTAAAGAGATTAATGGTGCGTATTTATTCAAAATTTTGAGGGAGCACAAGATGAGGTCAAAGTGTCTAATGTTTAACATTTTCATAGTGACTATTGGAATTTGAATTTTCAAATTAATGAAGTAAAACTAGTCTATAGTTTTTGAGCTATATATTTTGATCCAAGATGATTTTTTGGTTAGTATAAAAATAAAATTTAAATAGGACTCTAAGGTGCATCCAAAGAACCTAGTTAGAAGGTTTGACTATCTATATTGTCAAATTTATTGAGCTTTAAAGTGTCTAATGTTTATAATTTTCATATTGACTATTAGAATTAGAATTTTTAAATTAACAAAGGAAAACCAATCTGTAGTTTTTGAGCTATATATTTTGATCCAAGATGATTTTTTTGTTAGTATAAAAATAAAATTTAAATAGGAGTCCAAGGTGCATCTAGAGAACCTAGTTTGAAGGTTTGACTATCGGTATTGTCAAAGTTGTTGAGCTCTAAAGTTTACTATATGTTCATTCATGGTGGTTCTATGTACAAAATTATGTTTAAATAATTTTTGCTTTAGAAAAAGAGTGTTTGGTGGAATTATTCATTTGAAGATGTATTAGAGGTAATATGGAGTGGACCCATGTATTTAAAATTAATATTGTGTTCTTATTTTTTACTTGATGAAGTTATAAAAGGGTAATAGGTCTCTATAAGCCCTATAAGGGCTACTAATACCTAATTTAAAGGTGTATCTACTTAAGTGTGACCCATGGATGCTATGGATAACTTTTGAGGATGGTATTGAGCTATGTGTTAGCCTTATATAATTTTTAAGGTTTAAGTTAAGTATTATGGCCAACTAGAAGTTGATATTCATGAAGACTCTATAAATAGCAAAGACCAAGATAATGGTTTCTAGACTTAATGTGAATGTATTGAGAGAGAAGAAGATAAAAGTGAAGGAAAGAGATCAAAGTGAGTGTGACTAGTATATGGAATGAATTAAAAATAATATTGAGGACGAGAAGAAGCCTAGATTGATCTAAAATGGGTGTTTGGATGCATTACTTGTATGAGCAAGTTTGAGTGTGTGTAAAGATTCAAGTGAAGAAGAGAAAATTTGAAAGAGAATGTACAAGTTACTTAGGACCATCTAAATGTGAAAAATATCAAACATGTTTATCTGATCAATTTGATGTAAGAGGACACATAGGTCATTAGACCTAATGAGCCTAGAAGAGGTAGTTTGAGTAAGTTATCCCTAAAGAAAACTTAAGAGAGATTGGAGGTGAAGAGTATAGACAAAGGTGATCATCATCAGTTGAATAATATCAATAAATGTTCAAGGTGATCTATCTAGGTAGCTGAGTAGGTGCTTAGTTTTCTATGGGGTTAGTTCCTCCTTGCAAGGTAAAGATTGCTAAAGGTCTAGTTGTTGTGGGTGTTTAACTAGATAGGTGTAGTATCTCCTTGTAGGATTGGTGTCTCACTAAACTAAGGGATGGGTGTTCCTTGATTAGTTGGTGCTAGTCTAAATGTTGGATCTTTTTATTATTGGACTATAGTCAATCTTGTAGGGATCAATGGATTTTATTCCCCAAGAGGGTTTTCCACATATATGATATGTTCATGTGATGTTTTCTTTTATGTATGATTTAGATGTATGCAATTTCATGTTTATGATGCATGATCAAGTTGATGTATGATAAAATTTTAAAGAGTTGGGAATTGAATTGGATTATCTTACATCATTTATTTACCCCCCTCAGTGATTGTACCTCTAACAACTATTAGAGGAGGAAGAGGGTAAATATGGGGATCAAGACCAACTTTAACTTGTTGCATCTGAGCCTATAGGAATCTACATCTTACCTTGTAATATATTTATGTAAAATTCATGTAAATATCTTATTCCTCATGGAAAGACTCATAAGATTACTCTTGAGGTTGATAGGTATCATGATATGAATGATAGATCTCATATTGGGACTCACAAGGAGGCATTTTTTGATAGGTTTCTTGGTATCCTTCCTCATAGGACTGTCCAAAAACATGGTGTCCATATGGAGAGGGAAATGGAGGCATATAGGTCTTCCATGGCATATAGGATTGATTTCAATTTTGATAGGATTGTTGAGGAGTAAAATGTGGTTCATATCAAGGTTGATAAGGAGGTTCATGGTAGGGGTATTCACTATAGTTCATATAAACCTCATATGTTAGATAAGATGTAAAAACTAATCAAAATATCTAATGAGATATACCTAGGATGCTAAAAAATAGAAGTTACCATTTGGAGTCACCATTGGTGTTAACTTACTTACTTCTAAAACCTAATTAGAGGAAAGACACCAAAAATCTTTCCACTCTCTTAAATATTGGTCCCATTAGGCATACCAGAACTATTGTCACTAAATATTTCACCCTAAAAGAGGGTGTTCAAGCCTCTTGTAGATTTGGGAAACATGGAAACACTTCTAGGCGTATGGGTGTACCTATAGTGAAAGTGAGCCTCGACGTTTAAGGGCTAACTTTATGAATATGTCTTGAAGTACTTTCACCTATGATAACTATTTGCATGTGGGGGAAAAGGGATATAATTTGCATGAAATAAACCTATTTTAAAAGGGTGATGCACCAAGATATATTCCATATTACCATTTTACTTATTTCTTAAAAGATAATGCCTATAACACTAGGCTCTAGAATGCACTAGCATTAGTTCAATATGAAGGTGAGGTGCATGAAGACTACCCAAGGTAAGTGAAACCATAGATCAATTATAGATACTAAAGCTAATTGTACACTTAAGATAGATTCATACACTTAAATACACTTCATATGACCTTCTAGGCTGAAATCACTTGCATCAAACATATAAGGATTGAGAGAAGGCAAGGATAAATGGACATCACTTGACATTTCACTATACATATCTTCACACACTTTGACAAAATGAGATATGAACTCAAACTAGATTTCATTTATTGTTCTAAGGTAAAGTATAATGTCAAAACTAGTAGGGCTTCATCATACATGGTGTTGAATTTTTCTTACAAAGGCCAAAAAGGATACTACTTATAGAGCTTGAGAGAGAAATGAGCAAAGAGAAGTCTAAGGTCACTAAAACACATGTCTAGCTGAGAGGAATAGTTACATATGTAGTAGAATTAATTAAGGAATAGACCATGCAAAGTCTCTTTTGACAAGTGGTTCTCAAAACATAAAGGATCCTAAAATGTGGCATGGAAATCTCCTTATTTTTTAAGAAACTATCCTCATCATTTAGCTTTATTGGAACATTCCAAAACTGACTAGGGATAGAAATGATGATCAAAATGAGAGGGAGAGAGATTATAGATAAAATTACTTTAAAATAGGGTTCAAAACCTTCCATGTCATCAATTAAATATCTATATTCTTTTGTAGAGTGTTCAAAATCATCTGATCACTTCAAACTATTGATTTGAGCTCTTCATTCTATTCCTTATAGGCTTTAACTAGTTTTGAACTGAGCTTACATGGCACAATCCTATTTTAATCTCTTGTTTCCATGTTTTCATGTTCAGTTCAACAAAATACTTTTATTTTACATATCTACTTATGTGGCATTTCCTCATCATGCTTTTACTTTGGACATGTGTTTAGACAACTGAATCTCAAAGGACTTGTATTCAGACAGCTGATAGAAACCAAAACCCAGAAAATCTTCATCCTATCAGTCTCAAAAAATTATTAATGGCCCCTTTGATCCTTAAAATTTATTTGGACACATGAAATTCCATTCTCCACATTTTCTTCTTTGAGGTCCCATATCCTGATTCCACTCCTAATTACCAAAAATCTCAATTTTCCTTTTTTTTAGGTTTTTCCATAACTTCTATTTTTGTTTGTTTGCCTCAAATTTTTTCCAAAGTGTTCATCTCCCTTTTCTGATCCTTTGTCCCTTTTTGACAAATTTTCTAGTTTTTCCATTTTCACTCCTAAATTACCCTTGCCTTCATCAATCATACTCCCATTATGGAAAAAAATTAGTAAAAGTACCTTTACCCCTTCTGATTTTGCACAAATTAAAAAATTCCCTTACTAAACATGTCTTAACTCTAGTTTTCCTACCCATTGAAAAAAAATTAACTCTTATTCTAGTCATGGCAGTAACCTGAACATGAGAAAAAAACATGAAAGATGAAATTTCTGCCCTCAAGAACCACATCAAATATATTTATGAAAAAAATCTTGACCTCAGTCTTCAACATACCATGATGAACAAAAGATGGAATCAAAACTCCTCTTTAGACATTGGGTTTTCTTCTTGTAGAAATTTTTGTAGGTTGAAACTTAATTTTTCTCAGTTCAATGGCAGAGATCTGATTGGATGGATCTATCAAGAATAACAATATTTTAGTCTACATAATACTTTTGATGCCAACAAGGTCCTAATTGCATCCTTTCACTTAGAACATGAAGCCCTTTAATGGTATCTTTGGTATACCAAGGATCATGATGAGTCCATATGGACTGATTTTTGCACCCTCATTTTGTAATGGTTTGGCCCTCGTGATTTTGATGACTTCACTGGAGCACTTACTAAACTTTTCCAAATAATAACCATGAGAGAATATCAAATAGAATTTGAAAAATTGGCTAATCACGTAGAGGGATTATTGAATGAATTATTTAAGAGTTGCTTTATTAGTAGACTAAAGGATACAATTTGATCTGAGTTCAAAATGTTCCAGCCCAACATGATGATGGAAGACTTAGGGTTGGCTAATTTGTTACAGGAAAATATCATAGCTTAGCATTGCTTCAAATCCAATTTTACTCCATTCAAAAAAAAAGATCCACAATGATCTCAAACAATGTGAGCCCCTAAAACTACTCTTATCAAGCATTTGATTGAAGCAGAGATACGAGCCCATATATAAAAATGACTATGTTATAATTGTGATGAGAAATTCACTTAAGGGCATTGATGTGTTGAGCAAAATCTCTACCTATTAGATTTTGACTCTCTGCCCAAAACTGAAGATTGGGAAGATGTTTAGGATATAATAGATGATTTATAAGAAGCTTAGCCAATTGTGTAACCAAATTCTTAGAAAGACCAACTAGAGATCTCTCTCCATACCTTAGTAGGAGTCACCACCCCATAAACCATGTGAGTTAGGGGTTACTTCAAGAATTTACATCTCACAATACTCATTGATTCTGCTAGCACTCATAACTTAATTGACCCTCAGATAACCAAATAGGCTGATTATTTTGTCTATCCTTGCTCTAACTTTAAATTCATGATTGCCAATGGGGGAAAATTACCTTACAAAGGGAAGTGTCACAATGTGTGTATCTCTATTAGATATTATAACTTTTGGTCCAACATGTTTGCCTTGCCCTTAGATGGATGTGATGTTGTTTTGGGAGCCTAATGTTTATGCACATTTGGACCCATCTTATGGGATTTTGCTAAACTTTAGATGTAATTTTTAGACAATGGAGAATAACACATATTGAAAGGATTACAACCAACTTTTCTCAACATCATAAGTTCACATTACATGGAAAAATTTATTAAGAAGAATTCAAAAGACATCATTACCCAGCCCCATTCCATTCAAATGCAACCATCAATGATCTCCACTACTCCTTCTGATCTACAAACCATTCTGCATAGGTATCCATGTGTCTTTATTGAACCAGTAAGATTTACACCTTCATAGCTAGAGGACCACTATATTCAGCTCCTTCTTAGAAGCATGACTCCCAACATCAAGCCCAACCACTACCCATTTTAGTAAAAGACTGAGATCAAGATGCTCATTCGAGATTTATTGAAGTAAGGAATTATTCACCCAGGTACTAGCCCCTATTCTTCCCCAATTTTCCTTGTTTGGAAAAAATATGGGTCATGGCACCTCTGAATTGAATTCCATGCACTTAATCACATCATAATCAAGGATAAATTTTAGATCCCTATTATTAATCATCTTCTTGATGAGCTTCATGGAACTCATTTTTTATCCAAGTTGGATCTTTGCTCTGGATGTCACCAGATTTGAATTCATGAGGATGATATCCCTAAGATAGATTTTTACATACACAATGTCCACCATGAGTTTTTGGTCATGCCCTTTGGCCTCACTAATTCTCCTTCAACATTCTAGGCATTGATGAATAAAATATTCCATCCCTACCTATGTAAATTCATTATGGTCTTCTTTGATGATATCCTCATCTATAGTAAAACATGGTCTGAGCATATCCAATATTTGGAGCTCATACTATAACTTGTCTTTGACCATCATCTTTGTAAAAAATAGTCCAAATGTGCTTTTGGCAAGGATGAAGTGGAGTATCTTGGGCATATTATTTCAACCCAAGGGTTTTGGGTGGATCTTGAAAAAATAGCTACCATGATAAATTGGTCTCATCCTTAGACACTCAAGAGCCTTCATGGTTTTTTGGGACTAACTGGATATTATCATAAGTTTGTGAAGGATTATGAGAATATTATAGCTCTAATGATAAATATTTTGAAAAAATATGCTTTTATATGGACATAAGTTGTTGAGTGTGCATTTGAAGAATTGAAATAAGCTATGTGTACTACACCTATTCTAGTTATGCCAGATTTTGTTAAGACCTTCACTATCAAGAGTGATGCTTATGGTAATGGACTTGGTGTTGTTATCCTCCAAGAAAGATTCCCCATTACATTCACCAACAAATCCCTTTCTAAAAATAATTTATTAATCTCTACTTATGAGAAGGAAATGATGGCCATTTTGCATGAAGTACAAAATTGGTGGCCATACCTATTGGGGAATCATTTTTGCATCAAAATTAATCATCAGACTCTAAAATATTTCTGGGAACAATGTTTCTCTACCCCATAAAAATATAAATGGGTTTGCAAACTCATGGGTTATGAATATGAGATCAATTACAAGAAGGGTAAAGACAATATTGTGGTTAATGCTATATCTTGCACATTTATGGACCAAGCTTCCCTTTCACAATTTCCACGCCTATTCTAAATTGGTTGGATGTTGTATAGCTAGGGTATCTCAATGACTCCTCATTATCTCAAATCATTTAATAGTTGTCTACTAACCCCTCTATTGTGCCAAATTATTCTTAGGATGGTGATTCTCTATGATACAAGGGTCATCTAGTGCTTGCCTAGAGCACATATCTTCAATAGGTTGTATTCTATGAATTCCATGCTTCTCCATCTATAGGGCACTCAAGTTTTATCAAAAATTGTGAGCAAGCATGATGAAACTTATTTTGAAAAGGAAAGAAAAAGGTATTTAAATATATGGTGGATGAATGTGGTACCTACCACTGTAACAAGGGTAAAACAATACTCATCCCTAGGTTGCTCAAACCCTTTCCCATCCCTACCAATATTTTGATCGATATATATATGTATTTCATTGAGGGTCTCACTAAATCTGGTGGGAAAATAGTGATCTTTGTTGTGGTTGATCTCCTCTCCAAATATAGTAATTTTTGTGCCCTCATCCATCCCTATGCCACCTTCACAGTCACATAAATCTTGTTAGACCAGAATTGTTGTCTTCATAGCATTCCTTCATATATTGTCCTAGATCACAATGCAACCTTCACCAACCATTTTTGGATAGAACTATTTTTCCACATTAATACCCACATAAAGATGAGTTCTAGGTATCATCCCTAAATGGATGGGCATACTAAAATTATCAGTAAATAATTGAAAATTTTCCTTTATTGATTCACCTCAGAACAATAACATCAGTGGGAAAAGTGGCTCCCTCTCACTGAATGGCAGTATAGTACCTCCTACCACACTTTAACAAAAATGACTCCATATGAATTAGTATATGGTCAAGCACCACTAGTGCTCCTTTCATACACCCCTGGTAGTTCATCAGTTCAAGTGGTTGACATGATTATCTAAACCTAGGTCAAATCCTCAGTAACCTGTAGGATAATATTCATATGGCATAAAATTGAATGAAACAACAAGCTGATAAACACTATTCTGAACACACTTTTCAAGTAGGTGATATGGTTTTTCATTGCCTACATCCATACAGAAAATCCTCCCTAAAACTCAAAGGGAATTATAAGTTAGCTCCCAAGTTATATGGGCTCTATAAGGTTATCTAAAAGATTGGGTCAGTTGCTTATAAGTTGGAGCTCCTACCTTATTCTCAAGTTCACCCAGTATTTCATGTCTCTTGTCTAAAGAATTTCTTGGCACAAACATCAGAGTGTAGACTATTTTACTATAACTTGATAATGAAGGATCCATCCTTCTCAAGTCAGAGATAATCCTAGATAGGTGCACACACCAACTTCATTCCTGATCCATCATAGAGGTTTTAATTTAGTGGCATGGCATGCAACAAGAGGATGAAACATGGGAACCACTATTTTAGATTCAAAATGAATTCCCACATCTAAATCTTTGAAGACAAATATTTTTCTAGGAGGGAAGGGATGTTAGGAACTCGTGCTACTCATTTTATTTATTTTATTAGTCTAATAGTTGTTATGGATGCATATGCTTTGTAATCCTATGAGCATTTTATTTTATCCCACATTTATGGGAAGTAGTAGTTGCTTAAATTAGACTTAGTATATAAGTAAGTGTTGAGTCTAATGAAGGCATCCATGAATTTATTGTATTGAGCTTGCTCAAAGGAGGTTGTCTGCTTGAAGAGGCCAAATATTTTTCAATTTACCCATTATAATTTAGTTCAGCTTATTTGAGTTAATATATTGTTAATTTCATAGTTTATTTTGTGTATTTTCAATTATCTATTAACTTGTTCAGAAAGGATCCTCTCAGCATGAACATGTGTTTCCTCATCCTGACTTCTAATATTTTGACACTTAGTAGCATCACATTCAATCTATGTATCCTAATATTAATCCCATTTGGTTCATATTCTTGTGTGATGTCGTATCCTTGTATTTGATTTGATCTCTTAGACCTTTGACTACATGTGCACCATTGATCTTATGTGCTTAGTTAAACATGTGTCATTGATGCTAATCTATAAGATTAAATTCATAACATTGATTTATTTGTTCAGTTAGATCATAACACTTGGTATAAGCTTATTCACTCTTAGGATCCTTTAACCTGTTGACCCTATGCTCACCATTAGATCCACTTTGGCATGATCAAATGTGCATCATTGAATCTTCATTTGTCAGATTAGATGCTCATTGTTAGAAATTTTAAACACTCACCATTAGATCTATCTTGAATTATTAACCTTGTTGATAGCTCATGTACTATAGATATTCTACTTGATCAAAAACTATCTCACCACTTGGAAGCTTTGTGTTTGAGCTCAGGATCCTTTGAAGATTTAAGCCTAAATGGTTACTTCTCGTGGCTTAAAATTGATGTCCCCATGCATGTATTAGACTATTAAATCATGTTTAAAAGCTTATACATTGAGAAAAGGAACACACCAAGGTACCAAACTTTTTAGGGAAAATTCATGGTAGGGAATTTGGCATGTTGGATGATATAAGGAAGACTAGAATACTTAGACATCTTGAAAATTGTACTAGTTGTATTAAATGTTCATTTATGACCCCTAAAAGACACAATATGATAAAAGGATCTATTCATACTATGACCAAGGATAATATAACATTAAATCACATAAAATGAAACATGAAACACCCTAAGACCCTATAATAAAACCCCTATATAAGATTTTGAATATAGGGGGTTGATCCATTTTGACCTGTGGTAAAAATGGTCAATAAAAACCAAGTGGATTTTGATTAGTCTTATCAAAACCATGATAGGTAAGGTGGGTTTTATTGAGATGATATTTTTTATAACTAAGTTTTTGGATAAGCCAAAAATATGTTACATTAATACTAGAGCCTTCATCAACTAGAACTTTACAAGTAGGGGTAATATTAATGGATATTTTAATGAATAGTGGAAAATAATTGGCATGAAAAATAATTTCATAATTGATCATGTCATCTTCAAGAAATTTAATAGAAGGCTTGGAAGAAAGACACACAGTTTCAATGGTATGCACGTTGGTAGGTTGAGGTTCAATAGAAAGTGGTTCTTAATTTGTAAGAGATAGATCTTCAATTTATTATAATTATTGCATAAGGAACTTATGATGATAAGGGGAAGTATGAAATAACTCCATACATGGAATAATACAAGGCATATAATTAAGCTATTCAATAAATTTCTAATGGGATTTTAAAGAAAAACCAACATGATGTTTAGGAGGTAAGGTATATTTTGAAGGAATAGATGTGGTTAGGGGTTCAGAAGGAGGAGATGGTTCCTCAAGGGCTTCTCAAGTGAGATTATTGGTTATAATATCTTTAAGGAGTTGATCCTCCAAATATGGTTTCTCAGGTTTGGTAACAAGATCTTTGTGAGTCATCTTGTAATGATAATTGACCTTATCTATATTAAAATATTGAGAATTGTTATAAAATTGGTCATAGTCAGTATCGATAAAAAAAACATCCTTGGTATTTGGTTGAGGATTAGATGTGAAAAAATATTTTTTATTATTAGAAGAAGAAGATTTGGAAGCTTGGAATTTTGAGAAGCGGTATTATACTCTTGAAGATGAAGGTTGACCATGGCTTCATGATTAAAGGAATCATCAAGAATGTAGGAAATAAAAAATTTAGTAAACCATCCACAATATTCATGGGAGTGACCAATATCAGCATGGAACCAAAGAAATTGATTAGGGTCATACCACTATAGAGGATTATTAGGATAAGTAAAGAGTTTAGAGGGTGGTAAAAATTATTTCATTTTTTGCACAGTGAGTGGTATGTGAGAGGATGAAAAAATGTTGATTTTGGAAATTTTTTGTCTAGTTTGAGAAGTATTTCCAATGATAGCATTAGTACATGTTTGAAAATATCCTTTAAGAAGTTTAGGATTAGGTTTGAATTGCTTCATGAGAAAGTCTTGATGTTTAGCTTGGTCAAGAGCTTCATTAAGTGTTTAACGAGCAAAAGTTTGAACCTTATATTGAAGATAAGGAGTTAAATGATCCAAAACTTATAAGTTTTGGTTGAAAAATATTTCAAGAACACAAATATAACATAGTAACAATGAATTCTCTTAGAAGAGATGTTTTATTACTCAAGATCACAATACAACTATATGTTTATCTCTGGGAAGAGATATCTGATTTCCATTTTGGGTTACATATTAATTTATACACATTTTGAAAGTAGGGGAGGATGTGGAAGGTCACCAATCTCAAGGGAGATGAATTGGTTCTACTTCCACAATTTAAACAATACAGAATTTGAGGAATTACTATTTTTAAAAGCTTACTATTTTTAGACTGCACTACTAAAATTAAAATTTGGAGCACCTACATTGGGTTTTTGGGGGTAAATATTCATTGAGTGGATCTTGATGCCATATCACCATGTTCTCCTCATTATTATATTTCTAACAGTTCAAATGGTGAATCAAATGGAGCTACAGTGCAAAAGTTATGGCTCTCAAAAGTTCCATCATCAATTGGGGTGGAACCGTCACCCGAATTGTCACCTGAATTGTTGCCCATATCATTAAAGTAGTGACAAAGAGTTTGAAAAAGTTATAATCAATCATGTTATAGTTGGATTTATGAGTGAGATATTTCCATCATTTAACGAAATCATGAGCTGATTCGATGGGAGATTTCTTAGCATTGATGAAGTGGCTAAGATGATTTTTGGGAAGATCATTATGTTAAAAGTCTTTAATTAAAAGATTGACTAAATACTCATGTTTCTAAATATAATGTTGGGAAATTTGGTTGTACCATCCAATACATTTCCAATAAAGGTTTTTACTAAGAGTTTAGTTGTGGTGAAGGTGATAGTTTGGATCCACTCTTTGTAAAGATTGCCAAAGGCTTTGAGAAATGAGGTAGGGTCTTTAGTCCCATGATACTTAATATTTATAGATATGCTACCAATATCAATGGACACAATGAAGGGAAATAGAGGCTCATTTTTAATAGTTTAAAATATTTTTTTGTTCATTATAGGTTGAGAAATAACATTTCTTGAAGCATCTCTAAGAGGTGGAGGAATATAATTGGGATTGGCTTGAAAATGGATAGTCAAAGGTTGATTATCCATATTGATCAAATGATGTTGTAGTTGCATCATTTAAAAGGTTTTAGAATTTTTCATTATGTTCATTTATTTTAAGACTTGTGAAATAAGTTAAGTCATTTTAATATGTGGGTTGGTGTTTGTAAGATCACTCTTTGAATTGATATTAGGGGGAGGGTTATTAAAATATGGGTTATTAGTGGGATCATTGATTACACTTGTGTCAATTCCTCCCATATTGGTTTGAAGATTTTGAATATGGGAATGGTATTGATAGGTATAGAAAGGATTAAATCCACCTACTTCATCTTGAGGTGTGATTTGCACCATGTTATAAGCCATAAATAGAGGATAAGAGGTGCCCAAAGAGTGAGGGTTCTCTTGAGAGGAAAAGAAAGGGAGAAATGATCATCCCATATAGTATCTAAATGGATTTAGGTTGTCTAAAAATATTTTGATAGGGTAATTTATGATGACTTGAGAGAACTGAAAAAAATTCTAAGGAAGAGAAATGGATAATTGAGTTAGATAGATAGGGAAATAATTAAGAGTACAAATTTGATTTGGTTGATCTAGTACTGGAAATAGGGTCTAAAAATTAAGAAAATAAGGATATAGAGTCGACAGGGTTGACCTAGTTCTGTAACTTGGGACAAAAAATAGGCAAAAAAAGATATAGAGTCAACAGGGTCAACCTAGTACTATACATTGAGGGGTAGAAAATAATATTATGTCAATAGGGTTGACTTAGTTTTATAGGTAGGGGAAACAGATAGTCTGTAAGAGACTTTGTTGAATAGAATGACAATGTACTAAAATAGGAAAAAAATTGCAAGTATTTTTGAAAGAAAGAAATGAAAGGAAAAACATAATCAATTAGGTCAATGAGGATGATCAAATTGAAGCACAAAATACAAAACCTTACACCAATTTTGGCCAATTCAAGTTTTTAAAATACAACATATAATTGAGCAAAGAACAAGTAGTTAACTTGGAAAGTAAATGCTAACTAAGTGGTTATCCTGAATGTTGTTATATTATTAGAGTATGATTTTAACTATGATAGGAAGTTGGTTGTAAATAAGGAACTAGAAGATAATTTTTGGATGGTTTCAGGGCATTTAGGTTAAAAGGGATCTGTGTTGGCAATGATACTAGCTTGGTATTAAAGCCTACCCTTTCACTTCACACACCATAATGATAAGGGTGTTGGGTTATTTGAAAATATATGCCATTAACCATGTGTTTATATTTGGCCAAAAAACCAAGTTGGCTTCCCCCTTGGTGATGAAATCCAAGTAGGTAGGCCTTGGGTAGACAATTATTTAAATGTGTTTTAAGATTATGTGATTTTTTGGCATGTGCAAGAAACAAAAAAATAATGAAACTGAATGGTATATTGAAAAACCACCTAATTAGGCTATGTGATCTATTCTAAGCATACAATAAATTAAAAATGAAAGTGTAATCTGATTACTAACATATAAGTGTTAATTCTAACTTTAAAACATAATACAATGCTAGTTTAGATGATAGTGTATGCAAAGATTACAAAATAGAGTTGACAGGGTCACTACTGTAATGTTGAAGCAAGGGTCTGTTAAGAACTACATCAACAATGTCAACCTAGTCTTTTAGATAGAAGATAAAATACATAACTAGGTCGATAGAGTGGACCTAGTTTATTGTATAAGGGTAGTTTTAAAGATTTTAAAATGTAAAAAAAAATAACTATATTGAATAATGGAAATGAAAAAGAAAGAGATAAAAGAACCTTGGTGGGTTGGAAGATGTAGATGAAAGTGAGATTTCTATTGAAGTACCCTAATTTTTACTTGCAAATTCTACTAACTGTGTCGAATGGGTTGACCTAGTTCTGTAGTTCTCTGCTTGCTAAAACCTATAAAGAATAATACGTTGATAATGTCAACCTAGTATATTTTTTAGAAGTTTATTTTTTAGAAGTTTAGAAGTGTATTATGTCGACATAGTCAACCTAATAGCTTGTCTAGAGTGAAAACCTATACTATGTCAACCTATTCAACCTAGTAACTTGGATTTGATGAAGACCTACACAAATAGAAGAGTCATTTTGATGTGATTGTGTGTCAAACCTGCACATAGAAGTTAAAAACTATACCAACACTATTGAACTCGTATCAAAAATATAGAAAAATAATAAATAAAATGATAAAATAATAAAAAATGTGAAATAAAACCTATAATAGTTAGATTCACGTCAGGTTCACTAGAATGTATGCAATAAAAAATGCATCATGTCTATAAATCAATCCTAACTCATAGAAGATAGATCATACTTACACTTTTGATTGGGGATACATTAGATAATTGAGAACATGACCAATATGGGGATCTATTAGATCCAATTAGGGGATATCTTACTCCAATAAATAATGTTAGGTAGGCTTCCAAAGCCTTTAGTCAAGAACAATCATGTAATAAACCTAACTAGGTCCTATGTTTTCATATTTCACTAAACTAATAACAAGAAAAACAAAGAAATCTAATCTAGTACTCACTAAATATTGTGAAACAATATGGCAGTTAGTAAACAAACAAACATGAATAGGAAAATATAAATTAAGCTATGCATGAGTAAGAACCTAATACATGAAGAAGAAGAGTAATATTATTTGAAGCAATACTTATGCTACTTCTATATGCTAAAGAGAGGAGCAAAGTTGGAGAATACTTACCTGAAAGACAAACCCGTCGAGACTCAATCTCTCCCTTGGCCAAAGGGGCTTCATAAGAGGTTATTGTGGTTTGTAAGGATCACTAAGAGAGGCCAAAGCATCTAATAATTCTCCATAAGAATAGATTCTCCATGTAGAAACCCTAAGCTAAGATTCTTTAAGTAGAATAGTGGAAGTGCAGATTGTAAAGAATCATTTTGTGAATAATAACTCTTGATCATTTGTAAATCATGATAAAATGATCTTGTATATATAGGTAAATTTAACCCTAATCTCTTTCAAAAGTTTTGATCGATAGGATCAACCTAGTATATTTATGGACAAAAATTCACTAGGTCATGGGCTAGGTCAGCCAAGAGCTAACCTATAACCTAAATGAATTTTACCCAAAATAGTACAGGGTCAACCCGATCGACCTAGTACTACAGACTATCTAAAGGGGATTAAGGTGAGGAAAAGAGAGATGAAAAGTGGGAAATGACTAGAGGAGTGTGAAAAATAGGAGTAATAGCTTAGGAGAATGATTTTAGGATATTTTTGGATTGGTAATAAGTGGAAATAAGGGATAATAATCTTGTGAAGCACCAATGGTATGCCTACCCCTTCTTGGTGCACCCTTTAAGGTGTGAAC
This sequence comes from Torreya grandis, assembly GCA_037957365.1. Taxonomy (NCBI): domain Eukaryota; kingdom Viridiplantae; phylum Streptophyta; class Pinopsida; order Cupressales; family Taxaceae; genus Torreya; species Torreya grandis. Next base: position 3,232,410 of record JARHVA010001396.1, read on the forward strand.
TCAGAGAGATTGAGTCTTGATGGGTTCCTGTAAGATAGAAAGCATTAGTATTTGATAAAATTTTGACAATATTATGTGTATACAAGTTCCATCCATATAATCCGATTATTATGTGTTGTCACCATAGAATTGATGAATCTTAAATGAACCTTTCCACAAGGAATCGAATTTCCCATGAAAACCTTTTGGTTCATGCCTTTTATCCCACAAAAGGACAAGATCACTAATCTAAAAATCCATCTATCTATATTTATTATCAAATAATGCCTTCACTTTGTACTAATGTCCCATAATATTATTGATTAATACATCTATTTATACCTCCAACTTGTTTAGGTACAAAATCCTCTTATCCAATGAATTGAAAGTTCTAATTTACAACTACCTTAGCCAATTGAAGTGCTGGAAACTCTAATGTGATAGGAAAAGTGATGTAAATACCATACATAAAATAAAATTGATACATGCCAATAGACTGAGTAATGCAACCAACCCAAAGTGCATCATATAATTTTTTATATCTAGCTTGTGGATAATGGTGACTAGATTCTTGTTACTTGATTCCACTTGACCATTACCCTAAGGGTAGTAATCCAAGTTATGAGATAATGAAATTCCATAGCCATAATATAAAATAATGAGATTAGAGGAATAAAAATTGGATTCATTATCTATCATTATCTATTTCAGAACTCCATACCCAACTTAGATATTCTCCTTAATGAAATTGCATACTACTTCAGACATAGTTTGCTAGACTAAGATAGCTTTAACCCACTTTGTGAAGTAGTATGTTGAAGTGAGAACATGAGTGTGGTTAACACTAGAATGAGGATTTATTAAACCTATAAAATCAAAGCCCCTCTATTTAAATATTTCTTTAATTACCACTGGCTTTAGAGGTAATTTTGTAAGCTTTATCTTCCTTACAAATTGCTAACAATCCTCGCACCTAGAAACCCATTTCTGAGCATATTTGAAGAGGGTGGGATAATATTAATTTTCAATGAGAATTTTATGCACTATTAATGGTGATTAGAAGTGACCACCATATGCTTTTCTATGAAAATCTTCTAATAACCTCTTTTATTTTTCCTTGTCAACACATTATAGAAACATACCATCAATGCCTCTTTTGAAAAGAGTATTATCCCAAATGATATAATTTTCAACTTTCAGCTTTATTATCCTTTTTTAATTGGCACTCAATCCATCAAGAATTTTTTTATGTTATAAAATAATCTATATTTTATTACCATTCCTCTATAGTTCCAACAAACAATACTACAGGTGTTTTTTCTGATGAATCATACTCTTGAGTTTCATCAATGGTGTTATCAATTTTATTATCAACAATTAGTTGACATAAACCACAACCTAGAACTATTTTTTTAGGTTTTATTTCCAAATAAAACTCTTTAAATTTATCTATCCATCCACCTCTCTTTAATCCAAGTTCTTGATGTGTTAAGATGGATTTAACTATTAGGTCTGGTACTAGAACAATGGTGTGTGAATTTAGGATGTAGTATCTAAATTGTTTAACAAATTTTACAATAACATAATAATGTTTATAAATTCAAGAATATTTAATATCATGATTTTTAAATCCACAACTCATAATGGAAATGGGATACTCTATGCCTTCATTGTTATTTTTCACCAAAATTGTTAATGGAGTGTGTTCAGATGCAAAATAATAGATGATAAAATCCTTGTTGAAATCAAGACATACCAAAGTTTGTGATCTATAAATGGAAGTATTAATATCATATAAGGATTCTTTACTTTCCTTATTACATTTAAAATTGACCTTTCCTCATTTCATACAACCAATATTCTTAGTGAGCTCAACAAAGCTAGGTACAAACCTTCTAAAAAATTGAGTTTATTAAAAAAGGATTAAACACCTTAATTAATTATAGGAAGGGATAAATTATGAATTGATTGAACCCTCTCAAGATCAATTTTAGTTCCTTATTTTGATAGAATATGGATGAGAATTTTTCCCTCTATTACTCCAAACACTAATTTCTTGGGATTCAATGAGATACCATGGACTCAACACTTGTCAAAAACTTCAACTAAATGATCATAATGATACTCATGCTTTTTGGAAGATATAGTGAGGTAATATAGATAAAATAAAATTATATAATTAATAATATCATGAAAATAAAAATCCATATCCCTCTAAAATGTGGCCCTGACATTGTTAAGGCCGAAGGGCATTCTCCTGTAAACAAAACTTCCCCAATGAGTCATTAAGGCTATCTTATGTTGATATTCAACTAAAAATTCAAATTAATTATATATTAAAACCCCATAAAAAATGGAAATAATTTTTAATATTGTAACTAATTGAAGTGTTTGATCTATAATAGGTAAAGGATAATTGTCTTTCAGTGATATTTGGTTTGAATTTTTAAAATCAACATAGATGTGAATCTCACCATTCTTCCAAAATGGCACAATATTAGCAACCCATGTGGAGTGATGAATATGGAAAATTACATATGAATCCAACATCTTTTGTATCTCAACATGAATGGTTGAATAAATCTTTAGCTTGTAGTGCTTTTAATTTTGATGATATGGGGAAGTATTTGGTTTTAGATGAATATTATGTTTCATTTATTTTAGCCTAGAAAGTTTTAGATCATCATAACTCTATGAAAAAAAATCCTTGTATATTTTAAAGAGATTGATGAATATATACATATTTATTGTTTGGATCAACATTTCACAATATTCACATACCTATGTTCTTTATAATGTATCAATATTAACTTGTTCATCTTCAGAATAGTTTGATGTTTGATGTTGCACTTTGTCCTTTATGTACTTATCATGTTTGGTAAATAAATATTCAATGGAAACCAATCCTTTTTAAATCATATTACCCTAAAGTTGGATTACCTCCTCATTTCCATCAATTTCTAGATTTTTAGAACCTCTCACTATCTTGGTGGAAGATTCATCATTTTATTCATTCTCATCTTGCTTAGCATAGGACTCTCTATAAGCCAATGTGTTTCCTTCAAAATATAAATTCCTTAAATTATCTTCTTTTTCCAAGAAATTAAAATATTTTCTCATCATTATTTAAAACTTGGAAAATGGTCAACATTATCAAGTACATTTGGCATAGATATGATTTTAATAATGTATCTACCCTATTCAATTTTAAGGGGAGAAATCATAAACAATGTTGAAATATCAACTACATCATCCTTAGCATTATATTCTCTTGGGATTGACATAATTGAAAAAGCATCAAAATCCTCAATATCCTAGACTATATTCGTTATAATGCCTCAAATGGTCTTTTTCCACCTGATATTGATTTCTAACTTACCTTACAATGAGTTCAGCATCTCCCTATCCTTTTAAATTTTGGATTCCCATTTATTCAACTTAAAGTAAGCTATAAAACAAGGTTTCATATTATATAGTATTATTAGTACATTTAAAGTGTAATTTAAAAGAAAAAGGGAAAAATTCCTTGCTTGGTGAGACAATGATAATACCTACCCTAGAACCTATTGATGAGTAGCTTCCATCAAATTCAATAAGACATACATCATTAGATTTGATTCCAACTAGTTTTGGAATGTCTATTTATACCTTATACACATTATGTAATTTCCTAAACCTCCATCTTCATATATAATGTTAACCCTTAGGTCTTATGACTTGCATGTTGTAATATTAGCTTTTAGCTTAGGTTCCAACTTATGTTTAGTTCCATTGAATAAAAATATGACATGAGATAAATACATCTGGATCTCTCCCCCCTAATTCTTTACAAAATCTTTTTCCCAACAACATACCATATGTGTATGGAATTTTTGCCTATAGAATAGTCATTTTAATTATTTTCTATTGAAAGGATGATAAATTTATTTGTGAATCTTTGATTTGGCCATCTAATGGGATTGTTTTTGTGTCCGTGGAGAGAAACCAAAAAAAAGTATTCATACATATGAGAGCTAAAGCATGAGAAACCTTAGTAGGCATAATATTCTCAGAGACTCCAATTATCAATAATGCAATAACATTCTTAGAGGATATGTAAAATGGCTCTTGTTTACCAGAAGAAGTAACCATAGCCATGGTAGAGGTTGATAGTTTAGTATTTAGAGGCATAACTAGAATCCCTTTGAAATTAGATTTATTTATATTACCTTAACCCCTTTCTATGAAATGGTACAAAAAATTCAATTGATCTATATTTGATCTCAAATATTCTAATTGAGACATCTAATTATTAAACTTGTTAACATGATCTACTATGTCAAATGAGGGAATATGAGATCAATATGTGGTGGAAAAACTCTCGAGTATTGAATCCACATTATTTTTCAAATTTGCATTGATATTCTAACCTTTTGGATTCTAAGTATGAGGTGAAATGACTACCTTAACTTTTAGATTTTTGTTTTTGTTTGAAAGGAAAGAGGGGAAACCCTAAGGAGTATTGTAGGGATAGGTGACACCTTACATGCATCATTACTCATATTTTTCTCATTTTGATTTACCTTATTAGCCTTTTGCTTCTTCTTTGCATATCCATTATGAGATCTTGTAAATACAACATAATATTGACCAATCATATCTTCAACTATATCTTTGTAATACTCACACTCATAATCAACAAGTGTTACTAGAGTCACCACTAGTTTTATCAGTTTCATATTCTAAAAAACCTAAGTCTTCTACTTTAAGCCCATCTTCATCATAAACATAAATTTCATCTATCTCCAAAATTACATTGACTGGGGGAGACTCAATGGCTAACCTTCGTTAAGTAGTGGGCAGCCTCACCTAGTTATTATTTGGTAGATAGTTACCATTGGGGAGTTCTTGTTGTGAAGATGTCAACTACCTATGAGGCAACTACTTCTTTAAAACAATAATATCATTTTTTAATTTTTTAATCAACTATTTTATGGATTCATGACTTAAATCTTGTCCTATTGATTTTTAAGAATCTCTCAACAATTTTATAGCCATTACCATGTCATCTTCAGTTTGAGTATAAAATATTTGTGTTTACTCTAAATCAAGTAATATATTTCTTCTTAAGAGGAAACCAACTTCTGGGAGTTGGGTATTGATGAAGAAACACTTTTGGTTTTCTACTATAGGCTTGAATGCTCATCAAATTTTATTCAATACCCTATTAGACTTGGCCATAAAATCATGCATGGATTCATGAGATTCCTTTTTCATTTGAGTTAATTGAGATATTAAATCATGTATGTCTTCAGCTAGTTTGAAACAAACTTCAAACTTGGATTTCATAGTATTTTAATTTCCAATGGAACTTGCATCTAGATGATATAACCATGAAATAACTCCATCTATAAGAGTTTCCATGAATAATCTTATTATGAAATTTTCATGCTCAACTCCTAAAATCCCACATTCAACAAATAATACATCAATATGTTTATCTAGGTGTTGTTTTGCATCACCTAAAAACTTAGGGAAGTCCTTATGTGAACCTCTTAGCATTTCATGCAACTGTTTGAGATCTAGGGAACCAATAGTATTTTCCCATGGTATCACCATCCTTTGAAAAATTAATTTTTGAGGTATGATAGTTCTAGGAAGAAATAAAGCTTGAATTACTGAGGTACCTTCTTGTTGATATCTTGTAGATTTTGCACTTGTAGGGAAGCTTATAGAGTCTCTAAAACTTATTTTCTTTTTAGGGTCAAATCATAAACTAAGTCGTATTTATAGATCGAAGAAAAGGTCAAAGATTCCTTTAGCTTTAATACCTATAGTAAATCATATTTTTGAAATAATGGAAAAAATTTACTTGTTTTATATATTTGTGGGATACATGAATTAGCAAAAAGTGTGCCCCATATTGGGTACCAAAAATGTTTGGTTGGAAAAAGTGTATGACACTTTCAATGCATGAATTATATTCAATAGTATTCAGGACATAGTCCCTCTTCTATTTGTAAGTAAAACTACCTTTATTCAAAATTAAAAATAAAAACCTAACATATTCATAAATGTACATACTAAATTCATTTTGGGGTTTTCATAAATGAGAAAGGAAATATGAGTAGGAAAGTAAGTTTAATAGAAGATAAAGTATTAACTATGACAAGAGAGAATAAGATATGTAAATAAGTGAGAAAATACAAATTTCACATATATAAATTACATTCATTAAATTGAAATGAAATCACTATCAACTTAGATATTTGTTAATAAAGAGTAAATAAAATAATTATGTGAATAAATGAACATAATAACATTCATCCACAACTAAACATAAAATCAAAGTCTTGCAATAATTTAGCTTTATTGATCTTCTAGAAAAAACATAGAGTTATTTTCATCTCCTTCATTCAAAGTTATATTATTGAAAAATATTACAATGGATTGACAGATGATATAAAGGCATGAAAACCTTATAATTATAGTAAATCTCAACCCTAGATACTAGGAAAAAAATTCTAAAAATAGAATTTAGTTGCATAATTCAAGGTGGATGTTGACTTGTTAAATTTTCACATAAAAATAAAAAAACCTTCAAACCATAGTGAAACTCTTATCATGCAAATAAGATTGTGACAATGTAGTTCCAAATTTTCAGGTCATGGAGTCTTGTCTGACACCTACTCCTCATCTCTTTCATCATCAATGGTAACAACTTCCTCCTTCATATCTTGCCATCATTTTTCTTCATATTACTCAATTTATACAATATATTATATAATTTATCATGATCTAAGCCTTCATAATGTTGATAAGGAATTTTGGGCTCTACACTAAAGTTTATTATATATTGAGGGATTCTCTTGAAATTTTTCAATTCCTTGTCTAGATTATAAAAATTATTCTAAAATTGCACAAATATATGAAATGATCCATAATTGAATGAAGCAGTAAGGCTAGTTTCTTTTTCAAGAAAATGTTTGAAAGAGCATTGCATGTCTCCCATGAGATCTATTTTTCCTTCATCTCCATAAAATTATCATGGGAGTTTCTTAATAGCCTCAATGATGTCATAAATAGGGTCAACTGATAAGATCCTTGAGTCCTTAAATTTGTTCAAGGATTATTACATAATATTGATCCAAAATTTTATTAACCTTATAAACTCAACTTATTACCCTAATTCATCTTCTATCAAAACTCCTTCACCAACCAAAATATCTTCATCTACCCTAGCGAGGAATTATAGCTATGGTCTCTAATTCTTTTATTTGTCTAATTCTTCTCTATATTCAACCTCTTTTTTTATTAGTATATTATCTTTCTTCTTTCATGAAGAAGTAGACTTAAATGGCCAAGGCTATAGTTTTGTTCTCATGTTTGAGAAATTTCTTGGACCATTATCTGGTAACTCTCCCCATGTTCCCAATACTTTTAGCTACTTGGATAGTCTTAGTGTTTGGGGTGTAATTTTGAAGTTGCGGCTAAGAAAGCTAACTAGTATTTTTATCACAAAGGTAAGTTGGTACACATTCTCTTTAAATTGATATTTTATGGATTTATCATGATTTAATATTTCTATCAATGAGCCAATGGTAGTTTGCACATACTCCTTCAATCTTTCATGAGTAGGCTTACCCAATTGAAAATGTGAAACCTAGTAATTTGTCGATGTGATCTCTTATTTTGACTTATCAAGAGGAAGAATAGCAATTTCAACATACCTCTCACCTTGATCATCTACAACAACATGATAAACCTTTTTGGGTTTCTTTATAGCTTAAGGATTTGGGGGAATAAGAGTATTGAAGTTAATTTCCAAAGGAGTAAAAATATTCTTCCTCTTTTTACTGTACTACTTAACCATTGAAATGCACCTACATCTACCTCCTTCTAAAGTGATGATGTTCCTACCTAATCTTGTTCCTGAACAACAAGAGTTTGATCTACCACAATTTTAATTTTTTCCTCTATCTAGGGTAGAGATATTGATTGTAATTCCATAGGCTCTTTGGTGTATAATTATTCTTTTTGTTGAATGATAGGAAAATATCCTAACTCCTTTAAAGAAATTTTTACTAACTTAAAAAAATATTTACTTTCTCTAGGAATTGATTCGATGGCCTTTTGAGAAATCACCTAACAAAGAGTTTCTTGTTATTTATCTAAAGGAAGAGAAGACACTACTAGAGGATTTCCCTTAGGATATAAAAATGAGGGATCTATAGCTATGAATTACAACATGTTATTCTTAATCAGTCTTTATGAATGAACCACCTTTTTAAACATCTCACTCAACATTTTCAATATTCTAGGGGTACCCTTTCCACCAGTTGAGTTTTTGAGCTCAAACTTCAAGGTTCTCTTTTTATATTGAGGTGATGGATTTTTAATCTCTTCAATCACCATAAAAGTGGACCATGTAGTACCTAAAGGTGCCGCTTGATCTTCTATATCATTCTAATTTTTTGGCTCAAGAGGGGGGATATTTGTATCCTTCAACATTGGAATAAATTGAGCATTTTTTACATCAACTCACTTGATAACGAGCCACACCAAAGTCATTACAAAAAATCCATGATTTCTAGTCTCTAAAGACTATTCTCTATCTGAATCTAATCAAATCTTGGGATAGGTGCATTTTGAATACCTTGACAAAATTAGTTTTCATCTATTACCTCACCATCATCTTCAATAGCTATGTCATTAATAATATCTAAAATATTTAACTTGTTTACTTGATATAACATGAAATGGGTATAGTCAAGAATCCTGACTTCCATTTCATCATCATAATTCATCCAAAATTCCTCATAGTAGGGGAGATGTTTGAATGATCCACTCAAATCATTCTATGTTGTTTCCCTTATATCAAATAAATGGTGACTAAGAAATGTTTATAAGGTGACTCATGCCATGCCTAGTTATACTAATTTATATTTACATATCATAACACAAGTGTATCTACCAATAGTCATTATAAAGTGAATGCTGATAGATTTATGTTTAGAAATCAAAAACTTCTATTTCACCATAAACTACTACATGAGCACCCATCTATCATTTGCAAATCTTGGAAGCATATAAGGGACAAATTCACATCTGCATACCCTAATGTAGGAATAGGTGGGGAATTATATGAACCAACCACCTCATCTTGAAATATCTATAGAGGTAGAAGTGGACAAGCACATATTATAAGGAAATTCCTCAAACAATTGAATGATGAATTGAAGGAAAACATCATTGACATGATGAAAATGTTTATTACTTTCACTCATCATCTACTGGGGATAATATTCATATATTTGAGAAGATGACATTAGACCCGCTATAGATAATCCACTATATAATATCCTTCATGCTATAGCATAGATGAGATACAACATCATATAACACTTATGGGTGGTAATTACCTCACACATATATCTATGAATTGAATCACTAATCAATTTGACCTAGTTGATGTATTGTTTATTAACATGAATGATCTAAATATACTGGAACATCTACTCATTATAATGTTTGGCCACTAGATTACCCACCACCCTATTTAGGAGAGTAATAATGTCATTAATTTCAAGATTGAAATCCTATTAGGAAATCACCTTGGGGACCCTAAAAATTAAATGTTTAGGTTTAGAAAGCTAGTGTTTATTCAGAGATCTAAGACAATTAGCCTTATAATTATCATGAAATTATTGAGACAACTCTAGGATGATTTACACAAAGAATTTATGATCGTAAATATTACACATCTCCTTAATGTATTCAAGACTAAGCCTCGAGATAAATCCTTACTATAGAGAGTAAACCTCTCTCATGTCTTTGTCATAGTGATTTTATAGGGTCATAACAAGTTTTGGGGACTATACAAAAATTAGAAACGTAGTAGCTTGAGGAATTCCACTGTCATAAATGATTTGTGTCTAATAATTCTTAAAAGAGGAATATATTCTTCTTTCTAATTATTCCATATCTATGTGCCTTAGGTCTATGTCGGTGGCCTATTCGATATTGGAGTCTATGTTAAAAGTGGGTGTGACCCCTTAGAACTAGTACTTTATCTCACTCACCTTTTCTTCCCCTTTCTTCTTGGTAATTCTAGACATTTTATAACTATAATCAAGGATGGGAGAGCAAGACACATAGAAGCAGAGTGAAAAGGGGAATGAGGGTATGGAAGAGGGAGGGGAGGTAAGATAATGTAGTGTGATAGTGGATTTATGATGTTGGGAGATCAAAAAATCATGATGTCAAGGTTTTAAGGGTGTAAATTAGCCTAAAAAACTAATGTAGGGTGAGCCAAAAAATATGATGTTGGGGGTTGAAAGGTGAACTATAGTCAGTAAAATCTAATGTGGGGGAAGATGAAAAACCTAATGTTAGGGTAAAAGGGGTGCAAATAAAGTGCCAAGTCTTGATGCTGCGAGTTATGAAAACTTCAATATTAGGGTTTTAAGGGTGTGAAGTAGGTATTAAAACTTGATGTATGGTTGGTGAAAAACTTCAATGTTATAAAGGGAGGAAAAGTTTCCAAGGGTTTTATCAAGAATCTTGACAAAGTGAGAAATATTGAATGGTAGGAAATAAATGAATGTTTGAGAAATAAAATGAAGATGAACTACCTACAAAGAAGAACCTTAAATAAACCAATTAAAAAACCCCCAAATGCACTACTATATAGAAATATAGAGGAAACCTTGATAAGAAATGACTTTTAACTGCCAAGAAATGGTATAAAATCTATCTAGAATGATAAAAATGTAAGTGTTTCACTTAAAATTAAATTATCTAAGTGTTTTTATAATGATGGAAAGATTTTATTAAATAGTGGCGGTTAAAAAGACCCCCACACATGTAGGAATCAACCCCCATTAATGAGGGTTGATTCAAGGTCTAACAAATGCATTGTAATCATTAAGGCCTAATGGTTGTATTACATCCTTAGAACCTAGACCAAGGGGATGTAAAACATAAACCAAGTCTTTTTCCAATATATACTCTTCAAATTTTTAGGATTTATAGGAAAATTATAATAGGGTGTCCCAAATTTCATCTATGAAATTTGGGGAACTATAATTAGTAACTCCTAAAAGTTTTCATTACTATTTTTATTTATTTTACTTCATTTCTAACCTTGAATGATGAAATGAATAACTTGATCAAGTAGAGTGTTTATTCAACTTGTATCCAAAAAAATATATGTATGGATAGATAATCTACAACAAAGTGCTTTCCCTTTATCAATGGAGAGAAAGGGTATACTACAAGATCCTATTGATGTAGAAGTAATATATTTAGAGGGATGAGAGGAAGACAAGGTGTGTCCATCTAGAATCTACTGTGTGAAGCTCTCCTTAGAAAGAGGCTTCTTGTACAATTTGAGCATATGACCATTAATGATTAATCATGAAAATGTAATGGATCAATCATGTGTATCTTGACAACTCCATTCTCAAATACTTCCTATATTTCATAAGGCCCAAGCTATCTATTTCTCATCTCTCCTTTATGATGTTTACAATTAGAATAAAAAATTAGGGCCCAATCTCTTCACTAAATTTTTATTGTCTTGATGTACTTGTCATGCCATCTTATCCTCTATTACTACACTAATTTAGTATGATGTAATTCATCTCTTCAAAATTCATCCAAAGTATTCAACTACACAATTCTTTAATTTGTGATTGTGATAAATCTAAGAGAAGTTTTAATGTTATCCTCAAAATTTTGTGCTCAAATTCAATGGGGAGGACATGTTTCTTTTCATAGACTAATTCATATAGGGCAAGGACAATTATGGTCTTCCATGTAATTTAGTATTCCCAAACTTATAGGAAGATGAGTAACCCAATTTTTTTGGTGCACATTAACTATTTTGGTGAGGATATTCTCCAATTCACTATTTGTAACTTATACCTATCTATTGGATTAAGGATGGTATGGGGTGGATTTATTTTGCCTAATTTCATATTATTGGACAAGGGAAACTATGAGATGAGATCTAAAATTATACCCTTGGTTTATAACAATCTCTCATGCTACTCCATAGTAGGTGAAAAATTCTTCATATGAAAGATTTTCAACTTTCTCATATCTTGCATGGGTTAAGGATTTCACCTTTGACCATTTAGTCATATAATCTATGAAAATCAATATGTACTCTTTGTTGTTGTATTTGGGATATATTGTTCTAAAAAAATCAGGTCCCCACTTATCAAATACTTCCAAAACAAATTGAAGTTGAAGTGACATCTCATCTAAATGTGTGGGTTTCCCCATACATTCTCATTGATCACACTGACAGGTATATTCAAATGCATCCTTATGTAAGGTAGGCCAATAATATCCTATAGTTAGAATATTGATGGCATTCCTATTTTAAAAAAAAATGATGCCCATAGGGTTCATCATGGTATTCTCTAATTATTTTAATAACCTCATCTTCACAAATACACTAAATCATGTCTGAATTAGGTTCAGTGACAAAAATATATTTAGAGATCCATGAGTATGGACCACTTTTTATGACCAAATTATGCCTCTATTTTGGAGAAATGTTGTGGGAATAATACTAGAGCTAAGTAATTAGAAATGTCTATATACCAAGAAGTGTTAAACGTTAATTCAAAAAGATGTTCATTAGGAAAGGAGTCATCTACTACTAGAATTTATTCATTAGATTGTAAACGTGATAAAAATATGCAACTACATTATCTTTTTCTAGTCTATCTACAATATTATTATCAAATTCTTGAAGAAAAAGCAATCACCTAATTATCTTTTCAATGATTAAATTTTTATTCATTAAATACCTTATTTTTGCATGATAAATATGGATAAAAACCTAATAACTGATAATGTAGTGTCTAAACTTGTTGATAACATAGACTAAAATAATAAATTATTTTTATGTTATCATATAATTGAACTCATCCCTTTGAAGGCTTTTATTGATAAATTATATGGCATAGCTCAATGACTTCTCTTTTTGACTAAGAACAACTCCTAGTGTAGTATCAAAAGTGTCTATATGGATATGAAAGGGTAATGTCCAATCAAGACCTCTCAATACTGGAGTTGTTACTAGTAGATCTTTGAGCTCTTATAACATTGTTTGACATGAATTAGTCCAAATGAAATCAACATCCTTAGAAAGTAAAACAAATAAAGGTGTTGAAATTTTACTAAAATCTTTAAGGAATGTATGGTAATAGCGAACATGTCGTAAGAAACTTCTAACATCTTTTTGATTTCATGTAATTGGTAAGTCTTTGATTATACTAATTTTGGCAAGATCTACTTTAATTTATGAAGGTGAGATGTGGTATCCTAAGATAATTCCTTTATTCATCAACATGTATTATTTTTCATGACTTTGGGATAATTGGTTGTCTTGAAAACATTGGAGGAATTTCTCCAAGTTTTGGAGGGATTTATCATATGTTTTTTTTAATATTGTGAAGTCATCCATGAATATTTCAATTCAATCATGGGATATATCAAAATGTATGGTTAAGATAACCCTTGGAAAGATGGCTAGAGCATTTCAAAAATTTAATGGAATAACAAAATATTCATAGGTACCCCAAGGACATATAAAGGTAGTCTTATCTTGGAATTAGAACGTTTTTTGACATGAATTATTCCAAATGAAATCAATATCCTTAGAAATTAAAATGATTAAAGGTGTAGATATTTTACTACAATATTTAAGGAATCTATGGTAATAGCCAACATGTTGTAAGAAACTTCTAACATCTTTTTGATTTCATGTAATTGGCAAGTCTTTGATTATGTTGATTTTGGTAGGATATACTTTAATTTTTGTAGGTGTGATGTGGTATCCTAAGACAATTCCTTTAGTAATAAACATGTATTATTTTTATTGACTTTGGGACAGTTGGTTGTCTTGACAACATTAGAGGAATTTCTCTAGGTTTTGGAGGGATTCATCATATGTTTTCCCATAGATTGTGAAGTCATCCATGAATATTTCAACTCAATCATGGGATTTATCAAAATGAATGCTTAAGATAACCCTTGGAAAGGTGGCTAAGCATTTCAAAAATTGAATGGAATTACAATATATTCATAGGTACCCCAAGGACATATAAAGGTAGTCTTATCTTGGTCTTCATGAGCTATTATAATATGATTGTATCCACTAAATCCATGTAGAAAGGATAAGTACTTCTTCCAAGATAATATGTCAAGAACTTGATCGATAAAAGGGAGAGAAAAGTGATGTTTCCTTGTAGATGAATTTAATTCCTTATAGTCCACACATATACACCATTTACCCCATTTTAAGGTACAATAAAAATAGGTGAAAACCATTGGCTATCATAAATAAGATAAATATATAATAGTTTTTATAACTTAGTTTCAACTATGTGTTTGACAATAGGGTTCATTCAACATTGTGGTTGATGAATGGGTTTACATTCTTCCTTAATGTAGATATAGTGGGTACACAAATTTGGAATAATTCCTCTCATATCATGATAATACCAAGAAAAATTTGTTTTATGTTTTTAGAGCATGGTGACTAGCTTAGTTTCTTGTTGAGATTTCAAATGTTTGATATTGAGGGGTTGTCTTGGAAATATTTCCACTTGTTTGGATAAAGACAATATGGATTATACATTACCCAATAGTGGAGCATAGATGAAATGGTGTGGTATAAGTTGATGAAAGGTTCTAATATGTCTTACAACATCAGAGGGACCAACTTTAGGGAGACTGTTTGTAAGAGTACATGGTATACATTGCAATATATTATATATTCATAAATCCTCATTAGGTGTTTTATAATATAAGAGAAAGGATTTTAACTTCTTCTTAATCTCTCAGGGGCATATTACAGTCAAATGTGCAAAAACTATTCAATTAAAATTATTCCTCATCCACCTATTCTATCGATGAAGGTTGTTTTATTACATAAGAAGGTTTGGATGGTGAGTATAAAACTAATTTCTTGGTGTTATTACGATTTCAAATCAGCATATTTCCTTATCTACAACCAATAAAAGCATCAATTATAGCTAGCCATGGTCTTTCTAAGATAAGTGGATATCCTCCTAGGTTGCTCTTAGGTTGGAGGATGATGAAATTAGTTGGATATTCCCTTGAATTGATAATTATGACTAAATCTTAAATCATTCCTTCTAGTTTTACTATACATTTATCATCTAATTGTAAAATTGTAGTTATTGGGTGAAGTTGTTTTAGTCCAAATTTATACATGGTTTCCATAGTCATGGCATTGATGGCTACTCTAAAATCAATTAATATGTTAGGTATATGTGTTCCATGAATGTTAACATTAGTTTCAAGGCTGTTGGGATCAAAATAATTAGGTGGAACCATATTTCCTAATATGATGTTTTCAAGTTGTCCAAATACTTGGACAGTCTTAGGATCATTCTTTTTATGGCCAAGTTTCTTTAAGCATAGTTCATAAATAGATTTAGTGTAGATGGGTAGATCCTTTATGGAATGAAATAGTAGGATATTAAACACATTCATTAATTTTCCTAAGAAATAAAATTCAAGTTCTTGATTAGGATGTTGAATGTCTAACCTTTTAGGGAAAGGAGGGTTTGTAAGCCCTTCTTGTGTTGTAGTGAAACTTGGTTTAGGAGTAGCAATGGGTTTGATTTGTTATGGATTAGTATTAGTGTCTAGAGTCTCCTGAGGAGGTTATATGATGGCATGTGGGATGGGTTGTGGAATAATATGTCATGAATGAAGGTGGAATTCATTGATGTCTATAGTGTAGGTTTGATATTACATTATTTTAGTGGTTTGTGTTGGTCTAATCAAATTATTGGATAGGTTTAGTACATATTGGTGGTAATTATGATTGTTTAGGATATGGTTATGTATTTGGTATCAAATTTGGTTTTTATTTTTGCTAAAATTAATATGGCTAGTAAAATCCAACATTTTTGTTGAACCAAGGTTGGTTACCCCTCCATGGTTGGTGCCATGGGTTTGAGGGATGGGACCATTGATGATTCTAGTTTTGAGTTTACTAGGGTTGGTTTTGTGAGGACCATGTTTGCCAATTTTTGGGTGTTTAAGGCTAAGTTTGGGGTGTCTACCAAGTACTTGGGGTTGAGACATTTAGTTGTGACCAATTATGGTTTTGAGATTACATGTTTGTCCAAGATCTTGGTCCATAATTAGGAACAACTAAAAATTGAGAATTTAAACATGTAAATTTTGGTATCATACCTTGATTATTAAGCCTAGGTGGCCATTTTATTCATTGTGATAATAAAAAATATGATTTAATTTTCTACCAATTATATGTAAATATACTATCTCAAGTTCATCCTCTATTTTTTTGGCCACTTTCACTCTAATAGCCTGACATTTAGTTGTGACCAATTCTAGTTTTAGGGTTGCATGTTTATCCAAGATCTTTGCAACAATTGGAAATTGGGAATTTGAACATGTAAAATTTGGTAGCATACCTTTATTATTAGTCCTAGGTGGACATTGTATTAATTATACTACATAAAAAAATGATTTCCTTCTCCACCAATTGTGTGTAACTCTACTATCTCAGGTTCCTTCTTTGTTATGTTGGCCACTTTCACTCTAATTTACTTTTTTCTTCCAACATTATAGATAATAAACTATCAAAACTTTCTCTATTTCTTCTTAATTTTTTCATATGTACAATGCATGTAGCTAAGCATCCATATGAATAATTATATCATGCTTCATATCCTATAGAAAATTACTTACCTTAGTTTTTGAGATTCCATTTGTAGTTGATGAACGAAATATCTTGCTCCTATGGGTTTTATTTATTATTGGCCTTGAGTAACTCTTGCATAAAAGTGTTATCTCATCAAATGATAATGTTGAGGCATCTTATCCATTAATCAAGGCCAATGCCTCTAAGTAATATTATCTAACTTATTTCAAGAATATTAATTTGGTAGATTCCTTGTCCATTACAGTCTGCTTATATTTTTCTAGGTTGAACATAAACTATTCCATATAGTATTCTAGTGATTCATCCTCCTCTTGTGCCATCCTAAAGATTTCATACCTCTTATAGTTCATTCCTTAACAATAACACTGAAATTTTGAAATAACTTCTCCTTCATTTCTTCCCAAGTGGAAATTGCTTCCTTCCCTAGTCCCATAAACCATCTATGGGTTGCATCCTTGAGTGTTTCCAAAAATAACTTCAGATTTTAAGCATCTTGATTATAATCATAACTATGGCATAAGACATAAAACCCAAAGAAGAATGTATTCAGATCCTCACTTACCTTTCCCATAAAATTAGGAAGGATAGAATGATGGATATTATTTAGAGGTGTATTCCCCCTTGGGGTGTGGATGGAAAAATTAAAGTTTGTAGAATCATTGGGAATGTTATATTCTTGATGGTATTCCATTAATGTCCTTACTATACGTAGACCAAAAGCTTCCATCACCCACTCTTTGAATTATTCATCAACATCTATAATCTTTGGTGAATATTAAATGAAAATTTGAGATTTTTTAGGGTAAAAGAGTGTCTCTTATATGGGGGTTAATGAGTGTAATTTATTGAGGATTCTATTATCTATCCAATAAAGAGCTTGTCTAATTCAATAGATTCTACAAGTTTGATGTTCCTCTTAAGAGTTAAAAGGGATTTAAATACTTTTTTGGCAGGAAGTCTAGGTGAGGGTGGAGGGAGATCAATGTTAAATTCTTGAGTATGAGGTGACCAAGTAGGAATCCTTAAAATGGTTTATAAGGGTACTTCTCAAGGTTATGAAAATCAACTTCCTCCTAATTCTCTATTTGTTCTACTAGTCTAGTCAAGAATTCTTACTTCCATCTCTCTTAATAACCACTGTGGATTGTCTTCAAGTGTTTCCTTGTGATATTCAATTGTTACACATTTTAAATTTATTCTTGTATAAAAATTTTACTTCTTAGGCAAGAATCTACCTAGGGTAATCTCATTCCTGCTGCGTGTAAATTAACCAATTTATTTTTGTGTTTTTTCCTACCTTACCCTGCATAAGGTTAATAAAGCATGTGTTTTTATATTTTTAACTAATATTATTTTTCAAAAATTAAAAATTATGTCTATAAAGTAGGAAAATTAATTGGTAAAATAGTAAATTATTCTAAAAATGTAGTAATTATTTGGAAAGCAAAATATTTTTTCAATCTTGGAGATACAAGTGTTGTGACACCTTCCCTGACAACAGTGCCAAAATGATAAGCAAAGTTGTAACCACCAATTAAAATAACATAGACCAATCTCTAAATGTACAAACCTATCTTATAATATGGGGAAACCACTTGGTTTATAAAATAATCTACTTCATTAATTATCAACCCAGGGTTCAATTAGATTTGACAAGATGTGGCACTGTATGTGAAATATTTACTCACTTATTAAATGGTATCAAATATAGATAGGAACACACTTTAATAAAGGAAATCACATGAATTAAAATTACTTAGAAACAAATCACACTTGAAATAAATAAATGAACTGAAATGAAATTGAATTGAATGTTGTGGAAGCTTCATATAAAAAAGTAACAATCATTTAAACTTAATCAAGAAATGAAAGAATTAGTTACAATACTTTACCTCACACATATGGAAAATTTAAAGAATAGAAATAAATACTTGGACACCAATTTTATTGACTATTCTAATGAGCTAGGATATTTATTGTAACTCCTCCTAAAGGGGGCCTCCTCACTTAGGTTGAGTTCAAATACTCCTCTCAAGTTTTAACACTTTTACTACTTTAGAATAATTAATTCATTTATAATCTTTTATCAATTAAATATTGATATAACAATGTCTATAAAGATAAATATTGATAACAATGCTATTATTCACACTTAAATTTACTACTGTTGTATTACCCATGTCTAAGTTTGTATTATATATATATATATATATATATATATATATATATATATATATAATCTGTGTGTGTGTGTGTGTGTTTGGAAATCTAATATTACCTAGTAATAAATGTTAATAATATAAAATAAAATTTAGGAATAAGTCTAATCTAAGAGAAAACCACTAGTAATGGTTATAGGAAAATAAAACATGGGAAGTTCTATTAAGAGTTAACAATAACATAAGTTTGGTCTAATGAATAATATATATTTCTAGCTTCCTTAAACCATAAACAAAAATTTTTGACATGAAATATCCATTCTCCAACTTCTTTAATCATGAGTAATAGTCTCAAGATACTATTACAATTGCTACAGGTCAAGGCAAGTTATTTGTAGTTACTATGGGTTCAAAGTGGTAGTCTTCAAGTAACTGCAAGATCATTGATCATTTATTACAAGTTTTAACTACCCATAATTATTGCATGTTAGTCATGTTTACTCACATTATTTTAAAAAATAAATTATAACCAATCTAAAAAAAATAACCATAATGCATCTTAATCATAAAACAAAACTATTTCATTCATATAAACATAGATAATATATGCATCATGTTTCTTGGTGTTTAATAGGAAAATATACAAATCATGACTAAAGAGTTTAGCAATGGGAGGATCAAAGACATGTTTTTGGGGTTAAAATTACACCAATTACATGGCTCATCACTCTATGTATTTAAAAGCCTTTGGTGAGGCCTTATCTAAGTGAGATCTTGAAATGTGTCAGGATCTTGTCTTATCAATATTGTAGAGGTGAATGGTGCAAGTGGATACTTGGTCAAGCCTAGATGAGTGAATGTAAATTACATGGCATGAACCTAAAAACTAGATGGCATGATGGTATCCATGTTAGCATTGCATAAATTCAAATTTGACGGTCATCTCACCCATCAAGACCATCAAATAATAAAAATACATTCCCTTTGGGTTGAACATTTTAAGTTTTTTAAAGTTCATCAAATTTAGGTCCATTTCTTCCATTAAATAGCTTAAATTAACTATGTTTATACAATTCAATATTTATACTTGGTCATTTTATCTTTAAAATAGACTAAATTGGATATGTTTTTAGTAAAAATACCCCTTTTAATTGTTAATTGTATGAATTTTTCTCCTTTCCTTTTAAACTTTTAGACTTAGTCATTTCTAGTAGAATTAATCAAATATAAGTCTAACTACTTTTTTTTTTGAATTCTAATGACTAGTTTATTTCCTACAGGATCAGGATGAATAAGGAGTTTCTAACTATTAAGGCCTCACTTATCCACTTCTATAGATTTACTAAGACAAAGAATCCACCTAGGAACCTCTAAATGCTTGGGGTTGTGACACATGGAATGATCCTATTTCCCTGGGCCTTTAGGGTGTTCAATACAAGATATGTAAGTTATAGATCCTTTGGGTGAATGGGATTATGTCAAGTGGCAGCATCCCACTTTCCCACTCTTCTAGATCAATCATAACAACTAGGTAGGGAGAATATCAAGTGAATGCTTGGGATAAGGCCATGTGTTAGCATCTCAGGGCTTTGGGGTAATTAGGATGGATTTAACATAGAGATGGGACAACAAGATTTAGGTAAGTGGGATTTTACCACTTGTCAAGATCTTTCTACACCCTAGTTCAAATAAAATTTAAAAGGGTCTAGGGCCCTCAATCGAGCATCAAGACAACAAAATAATGCCACGTAACATAGATATGACATATGAAATACATGTTGGCTCTGTAAGTAATGAGAAATAGACACATAGTGTGACTTTATTGATAAAGATATGTGGACCTCCATGAAAGCAACTAGTGCCAATATTTAAAGATTGTCTTACCCATCTAGTCTATTTACATCAAAAAATGGGACTACAGGCCTAATCAGATATGTGTAATCAAGTTATATCTTCTCTTCTAGTGTAAGAGGAACCATGTGGCATAGATTCATAATCAAATTAGGTAATGGGATGGCTATGTAATGATGCACACATTGGGATTAGGTAGGCATAAAAAAAAAGGATAAAGGAATTCCTTAATCATGCATGATCATTATAGTACATAGCATAGCCAACTTGGCATTCCTATGGCTATTAATGAATTTTGGTAGCACAAATTCAATTCAAGAGCACAAAAGAAAAAACTTTATCTTGATCATACATTAGCCCTATTGTATATACTATAACCAAGTTCTTTACTGAGTTTTAGATCAATTGGATCCACCCATGTTTATTTCAAATATCAATTGGCATGGTCCTAATCCTGATTTTTTCATAAATGAGTGATATCTAATTCAAATTTACTCTCAAGAGGGCACATCTCATTGAATGCTTATAACCACTTGATGTAGTGGGCTGATGAATGACTCCATAGGATTGTATTGCCTATAAAATACCAATTATCCATTATAATAAGGGATGGTCCATTTAGTATTATAAGTTAATGTAGAGGAATAGACCCCCTTTCCTTATTTTTTAGTTTTCCTTTATTTCATAAGTTGATATTGTTGAGGACATCTCTATAACTTACCTAAGTATTGATTGATTCTAACTTTATGCTTCATGAAAAATATTTTATCTAAAATATTTGTGAATTATATTCATATTTACATATATAGATGGTGACTTTGTTTCCCTCTTTCATATAGCCACTTCATCCTCAGACTCTAACACTATCTCTATCTTATGGTTGTGTCATATTGGCCAAGCAGAGACTATTTTTTGAAGGATTGGTCTACCTTAAAAGGGCCAAATTTTTTATCTCTATAAATCAGGTTATTTTCTCTTTCTCCATGCCTTATATCTCTTTTGTTATTTTTTTGTCTATATTAGTTTATTTTTAAGAGTAGTTTAATTTTTAGTCATTTATTCAAGTCTTATCTAAATTACATGTTCATCATTTACTTGTCTTATTTTATGCACTATTTAATTTGGATAAAAGACAAGTACCAACCAGTAAATAAGTTCATTGATAAAATTGAATGACTATTTATTTTGAGCATAGTAGACCAAGTCTCTATCACAAGTCTTCAAATATATTCAAAATGGGTCCCTTATGTAGAAAAACTTGCATCAGTGAATTAAGGTATCTAGTTCACAATGACATGGTATAAAAATACCCTAGGGAGGTTTTTGTTGAGCCTACTTCATTTCCAAATAGGCAAAAGAGAAAGGGGAATCCTCATGAGTTAGGTCATTCCTCTCCTTATCCTCCTAGATTTGGTGTAATGTGCCGAAAAGACCACCAATATATTATCACTAGGAGGGCCGAATATGATACTATTTGATATTTATACTAATTTTGGTTTTTTTTCCTATGTTTCAACCCTATTGTGTTATTAAATAAAACTTCAAAAGGCTTTAAACCCACCTATGGCCTATGAACATTTTAGGGTATACTCATGATTTACCTAAAGATATTGACAAATTTTATTCTAATTATACACATGGTGGGATTTAAATGGATGAAGAGATCATTCAAGCATTGAAAGAGGCCACTATTCAAACCCACATCCAACATGAGTATGTGGCTATCCAAATATTCCCCTATTCCTTCAATGAAGATGCTTACCATTGGTACCTAGGTTTTCCAAATAGATACATTATCTCATGGGCTATCTTTGAAAATCTATTTGTCAACCATTTTAGTGTGCCTATTGACCCTGCTACCTTATACTATCAATTTTATACACCCTACAAGGATCACAATGAGCCCAAAACTTCATTCAATAGTCATTTTAAATAGTTATATGGGAGTTTGAAAGACTCATTCATACAAATAAAGGTGGTGGATATTGAGGTTTATCTTTGAACATTGGATCCCCTATTGATATGCTTATTTGGAGGACCCCATATACATTCACATCCTTAGAATCTACTTATTAAGATGTGTTTATCATTGAACAACAAATGATGTTACATGGTTATGGTGTTAACCTATTTAAATCATCAAGAAATTTAGGTGTTTGCACTAAAAATCCTTAAACTTATTTACTTATAAATCACCCATAAACCAATTTGGGAATTATAGAAAATTATTGCCTTAAGATCATGTCCAATTGGACCTCTTTATGATAAAAAATAACCCTATTACTAATTTTAATACATATGATTATGATTATTCAACTTTTGCTTGATATATTGTTTTCCTTTATCTAGTAATCAACCATCTTTTAGTAATTTTATTAATCAAGTGTAATTTATTACAAGAGTTGCTTCAAAATCAAGTCATGAAATGACTTACAAGACTGAATTCCTAGGATCACAATTCAAATTACATGGATTTAAAAATGAGATAAATGCTGAAGCAGTCATGTTAACTAAAAATGTCCCATTCAAAAGGTAGGAGGTAGTTCTTGAGAGTAACGATAAGGATGCATTTGATGATAAAGAAACAATGGTCATCTCAAGCAAGCTCATAGATTAATATCCAAGTAGTAAAGAGGTGTGTGGATAATATGAATAATTAGACACTTCTTTATATCATATTGGATATGAAATATAAGAGTTGAAGTAGATAGATGAATAATATGCATGTTGAGCATCTTAAGGTGGATCCAAAAAATCATAAGCTTGGTGGTAGAAAATTTATCCCCATATACTCATTAGATATGGACGAAGTAGAAGAGATCTAAGTGGTTATCCTTGAATCTAAAAGCTTGGACTCTTTGAAGTACCCTATATAATGGGATTACAACAATGATGAGGTCTCCTCAGTAGCAAACATAGTCAAGTATAAGATGATTAATAATTAAAATGGTGCCTTAAATTAGGAAGTGAAGATAATGAGAGTTAGATCTGAAAAAGATGATCTAATTTATCTCTCCACATATGTCAACCACTGATGATAAAGCTAGAATGTCCTTGACTTGGGAAGAACCAAGCCTACATAATCTAAATGGTAAAAATGAAATTTTGGATACTACCAAAGTATCCATGTTAGTTTAAGAGTAGAAAATAGTGTATTCACCACTTGATGGTCATAAAGAAAATATATCTACCAGGTTTGGTATACAAGTTACTATGGTATGTGTTTATTCTAAACCCTATCCCTCACCACAATTCAATGTTTGGGCAGAGGTGCTTCTTAAACTCTATCTTGAATGCTTTATGTAAATTGAATGTAAGTACACATGGCTAAGTTTTTATCATAGATATATTTAATTTACATGAAAACATTATTAATCAGAGTCATTGGGATAATGTTTTTCAATGTAAAGGATAACACAAATGTAAGTATATTTATTCCCTTGGTAGGATTCCTACCAACCTTCTTAAAATCCTAAACATGAATACACTCTATTTCAAGTGTCTATTTGGTGAGGAGGTCTTGTCTCTTATCAAAAGGGCATATCCTTAACCCCTAATTCCAAGTTTGAGATAACTTGGGATGATCCTATAAATGATTTAATTTTAATTTATCTTGATTTCACTTCCTTGCTTGTCTTGATTTCCTATTTTTGTTATTTATTTTAGGTTTATTTTTATTTTTATACTTTTATCGTTGTGTTTGTCTTAATTATTTTATCATATGGTTTCACATTTTTTAGTGAAAGGTGATGAAGTGAAAAGCCTATAATTAGGCAACATAAATGATTTTTTATGCAAGGGTAATTATTGAGTTGTTTTATTACTTTAGATCCTATTATTTTGTTAGTTTTGAAGGCTTAGACTATTGTATGTGTTCTAGACTTATTCTAATTTGGATAAGTTTGGGTAAAACTAGTTGGCCATTGAAGGTATCCTCCTAAAACTAAGCATAAATTTCACATCTTAAATAGTTTTTGAAGATGTTTGGGTGAAGTAGCTATGGTAAAGGCCTAGGGTGAATAATTTATAGTTCTGGCTTTCATTGGCCATAGTGGTTCCCAACCTTAAATTGAGACCATAAAATGAAGAAAAAACAGAAAATAAAAAGCATAAAAGAAAATCAATTTTAGAAAGACTTAGTCCTGGGTGATTTAGGTAATCTCTACAGGGGATATGGGCACCTAGATAGTAGTAAAGCAAGGCCTTGAGTGGGATTAAATGCAAATCTATCGGGGATATATATGCTTGGATGGTAGTAGAGTAATGTCTAGGCAAATGTTTCTAAGGTAGGATTCACTATGCTTATGGTTGGAGTCACATTAGTTAATCTTGGTAGATCTTATGAAATGGTAAATTAACTCATTTTCACACACCATATCAATTAATGTACTATATTTTGTCACATAGATTTTCCCATCTTGACCCTTCTTGAATGTGTTCATGTTCCATGCACTGTTCTAACCAAAAATTCTAGGTTCCTTAACTGTTTCTTTTTTTTCAGAATATTTAGGAGTATTTTCTATAAAATTTGTCATTTGTTATTATTGTGAAACATGCCCTAATTTCATAATTGAAATCATGGAATCTATTTTCATATGGATTATGGTGTTTTTATTTAATCAATTTCATGCCTCAAGCCTATATAATTTGTTGATCTGATTTTGAAATAGCCTTAGACATATGTTTATTCATCTTGATTCAACTCACTTTTCTACTCTAACCAAGTCTAAACTTTAAATTTTAATTATATGTGATTGGTCTAAGTGTGACTACATATAAGGCTTAATTGAATATAAATATCTAAATTTGCTTAAATCTAATAAGTATTTGGTCTATTTCAGATCATGATTTGAATTGCTTTAAATTTTCCATTATTGGACCATTACGCCTCACATTTGTGTAAGTTATCAAACTATTTCATAGTTTTCATGACCTTTACTTTAGTGTTTGGATTCATTTTTGATCCTTTTCAAGTTAAAATTTCCAAAATTTTATATAGTTTTTATGTTCAGACTTAGTCATTTTATTCATGTTGGACTAGTTGGCTTAAAATTATAAAAATGTCTGCCTTTTTTCATTTACATTTTCTACATTTTGCCTATCTTTCAGTATGTTATTTAACCATTTTTGACAAATTTAATATTTAAAATATAAAATATATGGTCTTTTTTATATACTAATGCTTAATTCATTTATTTTGAGCCCCTCGACTAGCCTAGAGTTACCAAGGTTAGTTTCTCACTTCTTCATGTCCTTTCTAGACTTAGTCATTTTTTGCTAAGTCTTCTAGCCCCTAGGTAAGTGGGATGAATACACATTTAGAAATATCACTTCATCACTTCCTCAATTCCTTTAAAACTTAAATGCATGCCTCTAACCACTTGTAATCCTAGGATGTTGATAAGTGTCATGATCTAGGCTCATCGCTTAATCATAGAATCTAGACCTGTAAGCCTAGACCAAAGACATTTTAGATACATAAGATCACACCACATGGCATGATCTTTCTTCATTATGGACATAGGATATTCTATATAATTTTGATCAACATCTAAGTCCTTGGATGTTTAATATGTTACCATGTGACAACATCCTATTTCCATGCTCTTTGGGAGTGATCCATGTATTTTCAAGACTTTGGCGAGGCCCTGAATAAGTGAGATATTAATTAATGTCAAGATCTCAACTCACCAAGACTATAGAGGTGAATAGTGTAGGTGGACACTTAGTCAAGCTCAAGATGAGAAAATGTTAGCCATGTGGCATGAACCTACTAATTAGATGACACATTAGCATCCACATTAGCATTGCATGAACTTAAATTTGATGACTGTCTATCTCCTTAAGACCATCAAAAAATTAGAATGATTACCTTTGGGGTAAAATATTTTAGGTCCATTTCTTCCCTTAAATAGTTTAAATTAACTACATTTATATTCTTACATCTTTATACTTGGTCATTTTATCTTCAAAATAGACTAAATTAATTGTGTTTTTGGTAAAAATCCCCATTTTGATTTCTAATTTTATGATATTTTTGAATTTCCTTTTAAACTTTTGAACTTAGTCATTTTCAATAAAATTGGGAAAATTCAAGTCTAATGTCTAATTTTTCATGTATATTTTAATGACTAGTTTATTTTCTATAGGCTTGGAATGAATAATGAGTTACCACCTATTAAGGCCTCACTTATCCATTTCTCTAGATTACCTAAAACAAAAGATCCACCTAAGACCCTCTAGATGCTTAGTATCATGCCATGGGGTATGATATTATTTCCTTGGGCCTTTGGGGTAGTCAGTAAATGATATATACGTGATAGTCCCTCTGGGGGAATGAGTTAATGCCACATGGAAAAATAATATTTCCACACTATCCCAAATCAATTAGAATAGGTAGTTAGGGATAAGATCAAGTGTGTGTCTAAGATAATGCCATATGTCAACATCTCAGGGATCCAGTGTGGTTAGGATGAATTAAACATAGAGCTAGGACTAACAAGCTTTAGGTGAGTAGGATCTTACCACTTATCAAGATCTCACTACACCCTATTCCAAATAAAAGTCAAAAGGGATTAAGGCCTTTAACTGAGCAATGAGATAGTGAAATAGTATCATGTAATATGGACCTAACATATGAAAGACACATTGGATCCCTGAGAAATGATAAATAATCACATAGTGCAACTTTCCTGATGAATATATTTAGAATTCCATGAATTGGATCAATGCCCAAATTTGATGGTTGTCCTATTTGTCCAGGTTGTCTACATCCATAAATAGAACTACAAGCCCAATTAGATCTATGAAATCAAGTTATATTTTATATTCTAATGTAAGAGGGACCAAATGGCATAGATTCCTAAGTAAATTACATAGTGATATGGTGGTTAATGACATGCACATCAGTATTAGGTAGGCATAAACCACATAAGGATAAATGAATGCCTTAATCATGTACTATTAATGTAGTGTAGAGCATGCTAAAATTGGCATTCGTATGATTCTCAATGAATTTTGGTTGCATAAATGATAAAACTTTATCTTGATCAGGCATGGCCCCTACTATGAATACTATAACTAAATAAGGGATTTGATGAGTGTCAAAAAAATTAGAGCCAGCCAAGTTCATTTTAGATATTGATTGGTATGATCTTGATTCCAATTTCCTTAGGATTGAGTGATATTTGATTCATATTTGATCTCAAGAGGTCACATCTCATTGAATGCTTGGAACCATCCCATGTAGTGGGTTGATGAATGACTCTATAGGCTTTAATTTCCTATAAAATACCAATTATATAATGTAATAAGGGCTGGTCCATTTAGTATTATAAGTTAAAGTAGAGGACTAGACCCCTTTTCCTATTTTTTTAGTTAGTTTTTCCTTTCTTGTATGAGTCGAGGTTGTTTTAGGACATCTTTGTAATCGAATGATAATTTATTGATTATATATCTATGCTTCATGAAACTTATTTTATCTAAAATATTTGTGAGGACATTCATTATTTGTGCGTATACATAGTGACTTTATTTTCACCTTTCACATAGCTACTTCATCCTTAGACTATTACACTATATTTATCTTATGGTTGTGTCATATTGGCCAAGTATACCCTATTTTCTCAAAGAAATTGGTCTACTCAATAGGGCCAAAGTTATTCTCTCTACAAAGTGGGCTCATATTCTATTTTTCCCTATGTTCTATCTCTTTTTTATTATTGTCACCAAATGTCTCACCCTAGAATAGGTTGTTCAAGCCTACTTTAAGATTTAGGCAAAATTGGAATACCTCTAAGCCTGTGGGTTGCCTATAGTAGAGGTAGACCTCTATATTTAAGGGTACTCACTAGATTGACCTTTAAGTGCTTATCATGTACATTAGATGATTACTTGTGTGAAAATGGGTACAAATATGCATGAAATTAAACTATTATAAGGAGGTGATACACCATGAATATATCCACAAGATCATCATACATTTTCACTAAGAGACAAGACCTATAACACTAGATTCAAATTCCTAGGATGTTCTAACATTAGTGTTTCAATATCAAGGTGGTATGCATGAGACTACTCAAGGTAAGTGGACTAGAGGTTAGTTGCAGATAATAAGGCTAATTGTACACTTGAAAGGAGTCAAACACACTAGATACACTCTATATGACCTATTAGAATGAGAACTTCTTGCACCAAACATGAAAGGATAAATAGAATCAAGGATAGAATTTTATCACTAGACCTCACCAACAACACTTCACAAACTTATACAAGATGTTTGTGAACTCAAATTAAATTTCATGTATTAATCAAAGGCAAAGTAAAACATCAAACTAGTAGGTATTTTCATACTAGGTGTGCAATTATAAAATATGAGCCAAAATGGCTTGCATTTATAGAATGTGTGAGAGGAGAGAGAATAATGAAGCTCAAGAGTCACAAGAATAACTATCAAGATGAGAGAGAGAGAGAGAGAGAGAGAGAGAGAGAGAGAGAGAGAGAGAGAGAGAGAGAGAGAGAGAGAGAGAGAGAGAGAGAGAGAGAGAGAGAGAGAGAGAGAGAGAGAGAGAGAGAGAGAGAGAGTTACATATGTAGAGGAATGAAGTATGAAAAATACCATGAAATTTATCTTTGGAAAAATGTCCCTCCAAGGCATGAAAACTCCTCAAAATTGGCATAAGACCCTTCAACTACCTTCTTAGAAACTATATTCATCATTTGACCCTTACTGAGTGATATAAAGAAGACTATGGAGAGATTTCACATGTGAACTATGATGGGGAGGTTAATAACAAGATCCAACATGCATTAAATTTGTCCCTAACCACTGGTATTCTTATGGATAAGTCTTCTCACTACATATAGTCACCATTATCCTTCTTTCACTCATTCCTCACACTTATCATTTAAGTGACCTTTATTTTTCTAAAAAAATCCATGTAGGGAGTGTTATGACACATTTTAATATCCCTTTTGGCTCCAATTCCATCATGTAGACATTAAAAGGCTTCCTAATTAGACTTATCACCTTCTCACTTAGTGATTACCCTCTATTTTCATTATCTTTCATAGACTGCATGAAGTGAAGGTGATTGAAGAGATACTTATGTGCCTATTTTAAGCAAGATATGAACATAAGGAGTTATATTAGGTCTCACTTGATCTAACAAAGTGATATTCATCCTTTAAGACTCCTCTATACCTAAAAAACATCAAAATTTGTTGATAAAGTCTATTATATACCTTATTTGTAAAAATAGGGTAAAATATAATTTGATAAGAAGGAGCCTAAGGGAGTTATTTACAATTAAAAATCACTTTCCTAAACAAACTAGCCCTATTGAGTGCATTTTTATCCACTTCTTTCCCACTAGGTCATCTACAAGGGTTTTGAGTAGTTTTGACTCTTAAAGATTATTCATACAATATTGAACTTAAAACCTCAGAAAAAATCCACTAAAATAATTTTTAGGACCCTATTAAACATCTCCAAATTCCTTGGACCTCCATGCTAAGTGGTTGTACCAGTGTGAGTGTCTTAAGATGGCCTCTCGATCCCTTCTTTGCATTATGTATACCCTGAGATGTTATTAAACTAAAAGATGATTTTATCATTATTTCCTCTATAAAATAAAGGTTAAAAACAACTTAATATATCTCTCTTAATATGATCCAATGTATTTGTGTCTTCACTTGGTTCTATAAATGGTATTGAGACCTCCTAGCCCTTTAGGCCTAGTTTACGCCTGGTAGGCCTAAACTATGCATAGTGGGTTTAGACCATCTTATTCAATTTTTGGAACATATAGGTTATTATCCATGTTGGTTAATGTTAAATGTAACTCCATAAATCCCCTTTAAATGATCCAACACCTTACTCCTCAATCTATCATTATCTCCATATTTAACCTGTAGGATAGTTTGTTTGGGAGTGCCCTTTACCTAAGACAGAACATAGGGCACTTTCCTTATTTTATAAAAAAAACAACATTTTTATGGGATAAAAAAGTTTATGGGGACCTTATGCATAAAATATCAATTCTTAATCACATTTCCATCACCCCCCAAACATCACAAAATCCAAGGCAGACATTGTGTAATAGTGATTATGTCAAGACTTTGAGTTATGACTATATGTTGTACTTTAAAGGTTGGTATTTATTACATTATCCTATTATGATTAATATATGGGTTTGTCATAAACACTATGAAAGTGGTCTTAATATCATATACCATCCTAAATTTTTCCAACTCCTTAAGGTATACTCTCTATGACTAGGCTTGATTTGTAGACTGTGACTGTAGGTGTGTTTCTCAAACAGATGAGGTTTCCTATAGGGTGTAATTTTAAGTTAGGCCTTGTATCTTATGCTTGGTTATATATTAGAATCTTTGAATCATCTCCCAACTATTTTGATTCAAATATTATGCTTAAGTACTTGTGCCAAGATCAAATTTCCATATGTTAGTGCACTGTCACACTACAATCAAGATGTAAGTATCATTTTGAAAGAAAAAAGATACCTATAAATGATTTATAACTCTTTAACCTTGTGTTTCACATCCTAGGATATCCTTGAAGCCATTGGAGTCATATCCAACTAGTAGGTGTTCATAATTTTAGGGTTCTCATCTCTAACTTATTAACATCAAATTGTAAGTGCATATAGTAAGACTATAGGTATCCCTTTTGAGGACAAAGGGACCCTTGTACGTGGTGATATAGGTCAAAACCATATAATTAAAATCCTTTATCTCTTTTGGGAATAATATTTTCATCTCCCTTCAAAAGGAGTCATTTTCACAAAAAGTTATGTTTCTATTGAATCTTAGTGTATTGAAATAACATTTGAACCTAAAACACTATAGAAAATATTGACATTCTATAGTGAAATAATGCATGAAATGAAGGCCCCATCTACACCACCTCTTGGGAAAAAAACTCATTCTCTTTTGTCAAGGCCTCACTCCTATGCCTAAACTTCATGATGGAACATATTAAACTAATTTATACTTCAAGGTAAACCATCCTGAGAGGATCAAGAGTAGGGAAAAGTCCCTATTTTAGATATTTTAAGGTAATATGTCCATAATGTTACTTTTTTCACATATGAGCATGAATATCAGGTTTGTCTACCACCTTTGGACTCTACCATGTTTTTTATGACCTATTTCATGTTCTTTAGTCCTGATGAAGCTCTCAAACACTTGGACTTCAAGCTCACATACTTTTGTGGAAACCTGTAGGTGGACATACAGTACATGGAGAAATGAAGGTAAGGTGTAAATAGTTAACATAACCCATCCCAATCAATTTAAATAGATCAAAATTGATTTCTCACACCTTAAGACTTATTACCACTTTAAAAACTCTTCATTACATTATCATGACTGTGTAAGAATCTTATTTTATCTACCTATAGGTGGATATTGTAAGAAGGTTAAATGTACATGATATTGATTGTGTTATTCATAAACATATAACCTGGAGGCCACATATTCACAAGAATACATTGCTCACTATGAATTGAGATATTATAACACAAAATTTCAACTTGAATTTATGTTGTTATGAAGGTTTACACAGGGAGATAAGTTTTTACACTGGTAAAATTGTCTACAAACTAGCCACAGATCTTCCACTACTAGAATGGAGTGTTTTTTCATTTAAACGAACCTCTACACATGAAAAATAAGTTAAAGACCATCTGATTATGATGTCCACATATTCTAGAAACACTTTCATCAATTGGTTTGTACAGACCAATGCAAATAAGAGATAAACCTACAGGGTGTGGGGATAAGCATACAAAAAGTGTGAGTAGACTTATAAACAATGATTCATAGAGAATAAATAATAAATCCTTGAAATAATTCCATGAAATATAATTATATTAAGATTAATATCTACCACCAAGTGGATTTATCCTAAATCAATCCTTGTTATCCATACTAGACCAAAACTGATTGGTCATTTATACCTACCTAGTGGAGAAATGGAAGGAAAAACAATTTTAGGCCATTTTCAAGTGTTTAAAAGATAAAAAATGTAATAATGAGTTTAAGGGAGTTTAATAATCACTATATAATCTTGCCACACATGTCACCTCCTTTAGAAGCTATATAACTACCAAAACTTTGTCTTTTCTAATTATTTTCTTGATTTAACATAGAAACCTATAGTTTGTCAATTATGAAACAATAATTTTGACCCAAAATAACACATGGGATGTTTAATAACCTCTTGAAACATTTTTATACTTCTTAAAATTATACAAACCTTAATTAATGACTCAAATATGACTCCTAACATGATATAGACTATCTAAGGACTAAAAGTGACCATGACAAAGCTAATGACATATCAAATGACCTCAAATAGGAAAATGATACAACTTATAAGACCCTAATAGACCCATATAAAAGTTTTAAACTATATGGTTTTGACGTATTTTGACTTGAGGTCAAAATAGTCAACATTCTTGGTGATTTCGTAGTGTTGGCAAGCCAGCTATGCCAATGACCAATAGCCTACTCCTATCCATTGGGATATGGAGTCACCAAGAAAAAAATTTGACACTCAATTTATTTTTAAACCATACCAAACAAAAATTAAAGACACACTAAAGGAAACACACTTGTGTTCTCAAGAACATATCTGGAACACACACACACACATACACCTGAAATAAAGACACACACCTAACCTAGTATTTACAAAACATCAATATTTGAGGTGAAGGGAAAATTACCATTATTCAACTAAGGTCAAATATTATTTCTCTTTCATCCTTGATAATAAATGAAAGCATCCTAGCATGTGAAGATGCTTGTCATCAAACACTTGACTATGTAGATGGTGAAATGACTTACCCTCCTTACGCCTTCTCATGCTTGCAAGTTTTTTGCCTTGAGCTGTAAAATATGTTACATTTTACCTCCCAATGAAGTTTTTTGGTTTTTCACCTTGTTTTATCTATATCATATATTATTAGTATTATTCAAATTGTAATCTAGGTGTGATCAAAGCTATCTCAGCCTTAATTTCTTCTTGGGAATGATGTTGTTGATGTATGAGGCTATCAAGATTATTTTCCTTTTTTTATATGAATTATGAAAATGATTCATGTTTAGGATAAGATATTTATTGTTCCTCAATCAAAAACATGTTTGCCTTGACTTCACTAGAATCTTCCATGGTTACAACCTCTTTGACAATATCTTCACCAAGTTCTTTTATGACTACAAACTCTTGAATAGAATATTGATGTTCATCTTCATTCATAACATTGCAATCAAATTCATGATTGATCAAACACTCAACAATATTGACATCAAATATGAAATTATTAGGATGAGGAGTAGTCTTACCTAGCTACTCAAACCCTTGAATTATGGCATTGAAGCTTTTCCATTAGTCATCTTCTTCCTCATGAATGTCATAATCAAGGGATACTTCATCAATTACAAGAAGAAAAACATTGTTCTTCTCACTATATTGATTAATCATGATTTTAAAACTATCATCATTATACACATGAACTAAGTATTTACCTTCAATAGCTCATGAGAAAGAATGTTCAATGTTTACCTTAGATTGCTCATATGCTCCTTCATGGATGATATAGGTGCCAAGGCTAGTTTGCTCAAAATAAGTGTATGGATAATGTTCATAAGCATCTAAGATATACTCATCTACAAAAAAATCATAGATATCCTAAGTATTTGAAGAAGCACCATCATCCATAATAGACTCTTCTTTCTCATTGATGACACAATTCAAGTTGGAGTTTGCTTCTACTTAGGGATTAATGTGGAACTTAGAAAGTGGTTGAGTTATTATGGTCACTTTTGCTCCATATATTATCCTAAAGGCTAAGAAGGACCAATCAGCTGAGAGTTATCCTCCTATATTAGCTATGAAATCTCTTGAGAGGTAGATAACAAAGTGGGTAGGTAAGTTAACAACCATAATGTTTGGAGGATGGGGAAACTAAGATAATCATGCAAGAATAATTTAAAACATTTTATCAATCCTAATGACTTAGAAGGTGTAAAATATAATTGAATCACCCCTTTTCTATGTGATTCATACTTTAGACCCAATTTTTTAGCTATAAACTTGGGCATCACTGATGTGCTAAATTCACTATCAACTATGTAGTTATGAACTAGTTTGTCCCCCGTAATGAGAGTGGGGTAGAAAGGCAGAAGATTTTTAGATTTGGTAAAGGGTTATACAATGTTATTAGGGGAATTGGTAAGAGAAACTTGTTATGACCATGTCTTGGTGATGGATGACTAACATGGATAGTGGATAGCTATTTTTATAAGAGCTCCTTTTAGCCAGGCATATGAAGGACATCCTAAAGAGAAATATATGCTTTAGCATTCTTCAATGAGTCTACAATTTCTAGAATAAAATTAATTATTTTTTCTTGAGTCCTTGGAAGAAATAAAGTGTTTGGGATGTCGGGTATTGAAGCACCATGAGTATACTTTCTAACATTTTAACTTAAAGGAGATGTAGGATTTGTAGGGACTTCCATGCTTGTAGTCATGCTTTAGTGCCTTATAGGAGGACTATTTACACTTACAGGCACATCATTATCATCTCCTAGAGCCTTCATTTTATCTCTAGTATTGTCTACAACTAAATTTCTTGGATTAATATCATAAGTGTTTTTAACTAGGAAGTTAGGGAAACTTACTCTTTGAGGCTGCCACCCTTCATTATATTACATTAGAACTTCATCTTCTACTAATAGTTAAGGAGTGACTCTTCCTTGAGAAACTAGAAATTTCTCTCCACCTTCAATGGCATCCATAAATTGACCTTATTTCCACTCTTCTTCTTGGATAATATTACTACACACTGGTACCATTGATCTTGTTTCAGAGTTTGAAGTAAGATTTTATGAATTGGTAAGACTGTTAAAATTAGGATGCCCTTGACCTCTGCCTTGCCCATATTTTTGACCATATTGCTGATGATAGGGGTAAGGGTTTTGATTTACACCATGTTGCATTATTTATTTCTTAAGTTGAGCTTCTAAGAATTGAATTCTTTTATCTTTATTAATTACATCATCTACCTTCTTAGGGATAGTTCTAGACTCGGTGTTGGCATTAGAAACTTGGGAAACACTTGGAGAAACAAAAGAAGCATTTGGTATTAAAGGCATGGATATTTTTGTAAGTAATGTTCTAGCTTGTATGAATCCATTCTTATCTCTAATGACAAGGTCATATGCCTCAGGTAATGTGAACCCACCCATGTATTATAGCATGATGGATATGTCCATACAAATGTCCCTCAAGTATGGAGGAAACACAAAGCTAGTAGGTGGTCTCATGGGAAGAGGCAACCTATGCCAAGTCCTTTGGAATATCTAATTAAAATCATGCATTGTCTCCTTGGGGGATCTTTGAATTACATTGAGTTGGTGAATGAGTGAATTATGATCACTCTTGTATTCAAACCTTGAAGTTAGTATCTCTCTAAAATCATCCCAAGTTATGATGTAACCACTGGGCAAAATCCTATCCTTTACTAGTCAAGTGATTTCCCTCTAAGGGACAAGGAAAGGATTCTAATAAAAATGTCAAACTCAATAACATTGTGATAACTACATAAATTTGAAATATCCCCAATGTTCTCACTAAGAGTGGCATGACATTCACCATTGAATTTGGGAACACTCTTTGTAGCATTAGGGGGAATGTCATCATATGCATCAAGATGGATTGGATGTTTAGTGTTGAAGGTTGGGAAGGCATGTTGCCTACCCATGTTATCTTCTATTTCTCCCTCACTCTCTTGGTATTCTTGGCTAGAAAATTGTTCTTTAAAGGGTAGAATAGGTTGAGGATGTTGAACTTCAAGAGGAAGTCTAGGTTGAAGAGGTGGATTGATGTGGTTGAAAACTCTACTAGAAGAGGACCCAATAAGGACCATGAAGTATGAGCATAAATATATGACAAAAATGGTCTAAATTTAGATTTTACCTTGAATGGAGTCACCAAATGTTGAGTAGTACACCATATATAATTGATGTTGTCAAGACCAACATTCACCTTGACAAGTTATCTTTAGGATAATGGTCCCACTAGGCATGCCATAACTATTATCACCAAATATTTAACCCTAAAGGAGGTAATTAAAGCCTACTCTAAGTTTTGGGTAACATTAGAATATCTCTAGTCATGTGGGTTGCCTATAATAGAGGCAAACCTCTAGATTTAAGGGCTAGTTCCCTAGATTGACCTTTAAGTGCTTATAACCTACACTAATTGCTTGCTTGTGTGAAAAGGGGTATAAATATGCATGAAATTAAAATATTTTAAGGGGTTGATACATCATTAATATCTCCATAAGATCATCATCCTCTTGCACTAAGAGACAAGACCTACAACACTAGCTTCAAAGTCCTAGGATGTTTTAACATTAGTGTTTCATATGGAGGTGATATGCATGAGACTACTTAAGGTAAGTGGACTAGAGGTCAGTTTAAAACACTAAGGCTAGTTGTACACTTGAAAGGATTCAAACACACTAGCTACACTCCATATGACCTATTAGAATGAGAACTTCTTGCACCAAACCTAAAAGGATAAGGAGAAGTAAGGATAAAATTTTATCACTAGACCTCACCATACATCACTTCACATACTTAGATAATATTTTTGTGAACTCAAATAATATTTTATGTATTATTCAAAGGAAAAGTACAACATCAAACCAATAGGGATTCACCATACTAGATGTGGAATTAAAAAACAAGAGCTAAAATGGCTAGCATTTACAGAATGTGTGAGAGGAAAGAGAAGAATGAAGCTCAAGAGTCATAAAAACAAGTGTCAAGATGAGAGAGAGTTACATATGTAGAGGAATTAATTATGAAATAGACCATGAAATTTCTCTTTGGAAAAATATACCTCCAAGGCATAAACATTCCTCAAAACAAGCATAGGTGTAGTCATATAAAAATGCAAAATTGGTAACTTGAGTGTGGATTATGAATCCCAATATATAGATCCCTCTTGCTTATTATCACGACCCTCATAATCTTATTTTCATTGATTCTTAGTCATTGATAGCCTTCCTAACTTGATCTCAGCTGAGTTAGGACCCTATTTTCATGACTAATCCATCCCCTTAGGTCCCGTACCCTCAAGATAATAACACCCAACTTGGACTATAGTGCTGGACCCTAGGGTATCCAACTTTTTATCATTATTGTCCAATCACATTTTGAGCATAGATTACCTTTTTCCCTAATTCCTCCTGTTCATTGTGTCAACCTAGCATGATTGCATTTAATCCATGACCAATGGATCCCTATATCAACTTCTTCAAATATAATTTAAAAAAGGTTGGCAAATATCACAAAGCAAGAAAGAATACAAGCAAGACTATTCAAGAACATTTTGATATTCTTTGCATACAACCATCCAATATTATTTTTATCTTATTCAAATCCTTATACCAGTCCCTAGTCATCTCAAGCACACCCAAATTAGCATTTCCTTGCATTCTCATATCATAATTACACCAAGCACTTTCAAAGGGAGAACTATATATGGCTTGATCCCTATTTAGAGTATTGGTATGTAGGCAACATGCCCACACAAGGGGTGTGAATCCATATCTATTAAATATTACACACACTAACCTCCCCTCTTAATCAAAATTGGTCAAAGTATAATAGAAGATAGGGTTTGAAGAGAAAATATGATATTTAAGGAGGTCTACAAACTTTTGATTACCAGAAATTTAGAGATAGGATCACATAGACCTGTCAAACAAAAACCAAAAAGTTTAGATCCTTAGGATAATAGCATTAGATAAGGAATACAACACCAGTGCCACTCCTATCCACTTTTAGTGCCCCTATCCAATCAAAAAATGAAAGTTAGAATCTTATTTGTGATAGTATACCAGGCTTGTATAGTGAATATCAGATATTATCTCAATCAAATCAACACAATTTAAGATAAGTCTTATTTTCTCCCTCTTATTACTATTTTTAGAAAATCTCTAATTATCAATAAATTTCACAAATAAATAACTTATTTATCACATATTATTTACTGATTTATCAATCTAGACCCTTTAACTAAATTAGGAATAAAACCCTAATTATTACCAAAATTATTAAATCATTTGGTGAACCCAATGTTATAGGGGAACCCCACAATTGGTTTCTACTTTAGATATTTCAAATCACTTAAAACATATACAACTTTTAGAGCCACAGTCTCATCATTTCCATCATGCTTCTTGATCATGCACGATTCCTCTCCTTGATATAGGACACCATGATAAGGAGTCTCCCATGAGCCTTATTGGTTAGTATCACATTTTCTTAGCCTACTTATACATAGTCTCCTATGATTTATCATAAATAATTTCCCTATGATTGATTTTACATAGCTCAAATATTCTCAAAATATAAAAACAATATAACATTTCAAAAATACCAAAAACAATACAAAATTTCAAAATCCAAAAACGTTTAAATATGTCACAAACACAAAAACATCTTTATTGTATGAATTCTCCATGATTTAAATTTATAATACTATGCTAGACTTACATTTTTTGTTATATGTTATTGTTTTTTGATTTATCTACATTACCATGCTTCACTTGATCTTTTTTGAGTGTGTGCAGTAACTTCCAGACCCTTAATTACTTCACTCTACCCATTGATATATCTTCCCCCTGGGGGAATATTCTAAATGATTACACCATCCAAGTTATGTAATTTATACACCACACACTCTAGTTATCATGTTGATATACATTATTTACTAGCTTACACAGATTACTCTATCGACACTCACTAGTATTTAGTACTTGTGTATTTCTTTGCATATACCTAGTCTTGTACTAACATGTCTTGAATACTTTCACTCTTGCTTTGATTAGTTATATGTTCTTGTATTTTATAGTTATCACATGCTTTCCTTCATTTATTTATGTATCTAGATGCGATTACATTTCTCATTTCCTACTTATTTCCTATATGTTCCTTAGGACATTTGCCAATGTCCTTTGATTCTATGTCTTTTGTGTGCCTTAGGAAATTTTCCAATGTAATTTGATTCTATTTATGTGTGTACCTTTGAAAATTTTCCAATTTACCTTTAATGTACTCTTCCATGTGATTATGGCTTTCATGCCAACTTGCTTATTTCAACTATATGTGTATGTGTCATTTGAACATGCCTTGTATATTTATTTTCTAGTTTGAGTGACATGTGCCCATGTCCCTTATTTTCTTGGCCCCTTGACCACTCTTGTACACTTTTTTATTATTGAATTGTGTGATTATTGCTTGATTAATTTCTATTTTTTTAAATTCCATGATCCAAATCATGCATTATCTTGCTTCTTAGATACCATGCTGGACATCATGCTCCATTCCTCTA
Source organism: Torreya grandis (assembly GCA_037957365.1). Taxonomy (NCBI): domain Eukaryota; kingdom Viridiplantae; phylum Streptophyta; class Pinopsida; order Cupressales; family Taxaceae; genus Torreya; species Torreya grandis. The sequence continues at coordinate 3,272,559 of JARHVA010001396.1, forward strand.
TGAAAACTAACAATTAACAACTAACACTTCTAGTTCCAATTTAGTACATTAAACATAATTTTAAATTATTATATCTATATAGGCATACCCTTGTTGATATAAAAATCTCTCAATACAAACCATGCTATATATTGAGATATCTTATCAACTATCATTGCTATATCATATATTTTGCAACATAACACACTTGCGGGGCTCTTTATTTTGAGGGTAATCATGGTAGGGTTTCCATTACTACCCTAAAAATAGGGGGAAACAAACAAGGGTTTTTTCATAGATATCATAGCTTCTATCAACCAAAAAGTCTATTTTTTGAACAGTAACTAAACATCAAACCAGTCAAATAGACTAGGCAGACAGTCAAGAATCTAGAATAGTCATTAGATTTAGTCCAAAATAATAGCGCCAAGATTGGAGTATAGATATGGTGGTGTTACTATTTATTTCTATAACTCCTATCCAAATATAAAAAAAACTATATTTCTAGAAGCAAGTATAAAAGTAGAATCGATTATAGATTTGCATAGCTAGACCAGATCAGAATCAACAATTTTAGTACACATTTTACTCAAAGAATCTAGATATAGGGGTAATAATGCATGAAATTATGGATCTCACTTCTAGTTTTAGATAAGGTAGTTGGTATAAATTCTATATTAGAATCCATTTTCTAGACATCAGTGATTGGAGGTAATGTGCACGGCACATTTGTTTCTTTTCTTTCCTAGTTTAGCATTGTCTAGACATTCTCAATAGTTGCATGCCTTATTCCATCTATAGGTGGTTGGAATCATTTCAAAGTGGATTTAATAAAATCCTAACCTCCACATTCCCAAGTTTGTGAGTTCTCGAGTGGATTCCACATAGACTAAATTCTCAATTTTGGAGTGGATTTCATATAAGCCGAATCTCCATCTTTTGGAGTGGCTAAGAGTGGCCTAGTTTCCAGCATACATTTGGCTATCCACACCAACATCTTTAGATCATAGTAAATTCATGGGATTTATGAGCCATCTCATATGACATAAATTTCATACCAATATCAATTAATATCTTTACTTCATGGGGAAATGATGGAGCCAAAGGTCATGCTAGCCTTTGTCTTCTTGAGCCACCTATTTAGAGGGATTAGACACATAGTCCAAACATTTATCAACACATGCATGACTACCTAGCTTCACTTAATGGGAAATGATAAAAAAAAGGGATAGACTTTTTATTCTTGAGTCACTTTTGGGGTAATTAATCACTCACCTCTGTTCATGATATTACTCTTGGTACAATATCATCTAGTATTACTCAACATCACAATAAGTTTTGTATTGGTCTGTGTACCTATTGAGGTGTATTCATTCCTTTCTATTCCTCTCTATTATCCAAATTTGTATGTTATTATTTTAGATATAGTGTATCTAGTAATAATTGATCTAATATTATTTTTTTATAGACTCACACTTCACAGTGTGCTATCTCTATGCACAACCCAGCATCACAACAACATCATGATCTTTACCTTTACAAGGAAGTTTAGGTACCCTTTTTCTATTTCCTTTATCCTAGTATTTCACTTTGATACATCACTAGAATAAAGAGGGGGGAAATTTTAGTCATATAAAAATGTAAAATTGGTAACTTGAGTGTGGATTATGATTCCTAATCCATAAATCCCTCTTGCTTGCTCTCATGACCTTCATAGGCTTATTTTCACTAATTCCTAGTCATTTTTAGCCTTTTGGACTTGATCCTAGCTGAGATAGGACCTTATTTTCATGATCAATCCATCTCCCTAAGTCCCATACTCTCAGGAAAATAGCACCCAACTTGGACTATAACACTAGACCTTAGGGTGTCCGCTTTTCGATGCTTCTATCCAATCACATTTTGAGCCCATATTATTATTTTCCCCCAATTCCTCATCTTTATTGTGTTGGCCTAGTGTGATTACATTTAACCCATGACCAATATATCCATATATAATCTCATTTAAATATTATTTGGAAAGGGTTCGCAAATATCATAAAGCAAGCAAGAATACAAACAAGACTATGCAAGCACATTTACCTATTCTCTACATACAACCAACCAATATTATTTATAGCTTATTCAAATCCTTAAAATAGTCCCTATTCATCTCAATCACACCCATTTTAACATTTACTTGCATTCTCATTTTGAAATTAAACCAAGCACTTTATAAGGGAGAACTACATATGGCTTGATCTCTCTTTAGAGTATTGGTATGTAGGTTGAATGCCCACACAAGGGGTGTAGATCCATGTCTAATGAATCTTACACACACTAACCCCCCTATTGATCAAAAATTTTCAAATTACAATGGAATTTAGGGTTTTAAGATAATATATACTCTACGAGGATCTCTATATACTTTCAACTATCAAAACTTTAGAGACAGGGTCACATAAACCTAACAAATAAAACCTAGAAAGCTTAGATCCTCAGGGAAATAATATCAAACAAGGACTAAATAAATAGTGCCACTCCTATCCATTTTTTGTGATCATATTAAATAATAAAATGAAATTTATAATCCTACTTGTGATAGTGTCCCAAGCCTACACAGTGAATATTAGATCTTTTCTTAGTCAGATCAGCATAGTTTAATTTAAGTCTTATTTTCTCCCTCTTATTACTATTTTTAGAAAATATCGAGTTACAAATAAATTTAAAAAATTAGTATATTATTTATCACATATTATTTATTTATTTATAAATCTATACCATTTAACTAAATTAGGAATAAAACCCTAATAATTACCAAAATTGTTAAATCAATAAGACCCTTTAACCACCTTCTTGGAAACTATCTTCATCATTTTGACATTATTGAGCACTCCAAAGCAGACTAGCGAGAGATAACACATTTTAAATATAATGGGGACATTAATAACAAGCTCTAACATGCATTAGATGTGTCCCTAATTGATAGTATTCTTCTGGACAAGTGTTCTTGCTTCTTGAAATCACCATTATCCTTCTTTCATTCATTCCTCATAGTTGTCATTCAAGTGACCTTTAATTTTCCAAAAATTACATGTAGGGGGTGATATGACACCTTTTAAGTGCCTTATTGCCTCCAAATCCATTAGGTAGAACTTGAAATTCCTCCTTACTAGACTTATCACCTTCTCACTTGGTGATCACCCTCCATTTTCATTATCTTTCACAAACTGCCTAAAGTGAAGGTGATTATAGAGATACATGTGTGCCTATTTGAAGAAATATATGAACATGAGGAGTTATATTATGTCCCACTTGATCTCCCAAAGTGATTTTCATCCTTCAAGATTCCTCTATACCTGTAAAACATCAACATTTGTCAAGAAAACCTATTTTTTACCTTATCTATATAAATAGGGTACAAGCCAATTTGATGAGGAGGATGAGAGAGTTTTATACAATTAAAAATCACTTTATTCACCAAACTATCCATCTTAAGTTCATTTCTATCCACTTCTTTCCCATTGGGTCATGAGCAAGGGGTTTGGAGGGTTTTGAGTAGTTTTGATGCTTAAAGATTATTCATACAATCTGATATTGAAACCTCAGATAAATTCCACTAGAATAATTTTTAGTATCCTCTTCAACATATCCCATATAATTATACATCCATGCTAAGTGTTTGTACTAGTGTGAGTGTCTTAAGATGGCCTCTCGAGCCCTTTTTTACATTCTATATACCCTGAGTTGTTCTTAAACCAAAAGATGACTTTCTCATGATTTCATCTACAAAATAAAGGTTTCAAACAACTTAATATATTCCTATAAATATTATATAATGAATTTGGGTGTTCATTTGGTGTTATAAATGGTATTGAGACCTCTTAGGGCTTTAGGCCTAGTAGGCCTAAACTATGCATAGTTGGTTTAGGCCATCTTGTTTGATTTATGACAGCTGTAGTTTATTATCCATGTTGGTTCATGTTAAAAACAACTCCATAAATCCATTTGTAATTATCCAACACCTTAATCCAAATCTATCATCATATTCATGTTTAACTTGTAGGATAATCTGTTTGGGAGTGCCCTCTATTTGAGATAGAGTAGAGGTAAATTCCCTTATTTTCTCAAAAAAAACATTATAAATGGAATTAAAATGTCATGGTTACCTTATGAACAAAATATAAAGTATAAATAACATTTTTATCACCTCCAAACATCACAAAATCCAATGCAAACATTGTGTAATAGTGACTATGTAAAGACTTTGAGTTATGACTATAGGTTATACTTTGGAGGTTGGTATTTATTATGTTATCCTATTATGAGTAATATATGAGGTTTTCATCACCAATTTGAGAGTTTTATCACTCTCATACACCATCCTAGCTTATTTTAACTCTTTAGGGTATACTCTCCATGAGTAGGCTTGATTTGTAGACTATGTGATTATAGGTGTGTTTCTCAAATAGATGAGGTTTCCTGAGGGTGTCATTCTAAGTTAGGCCTTTTATGTCATGCTTAGGTCCATATTAGAATCCTTAAAATAATATTATAACTATTTTTATTAAAATATTATGATTAAAGACATGTTCCAAGACCAAATTATCATATGCTAGTGCACTGTCACACTACAGTCAAACTGTAGGTATCATTTTGAGAGAAAAAAGACACCTATAGATGATTTATAACTCTTTAACCTTATGTTTCAATCCTAGTATCTCATTTAATATTTTGGAGTCATATACAACTTTTAGGTGTTCATATTTTCATTGTTCTCATCTCTAACTTCTTAACATCAACTTGTAAGTCCCTATAGTCAAAGTGTAGGTAGCCCTTTTGAGGACAAAAAGACCCTTGTAGGTGATGATATAGGTCAAAACCCTATACTTCAACTCATTTATCTATTTTAGGAATCATAGTTTCATATCCTTTCAAAATGAGTCATTTTCCCAAAAAGGTATGATTCCATTGAATCTTGGTGTATTGAAAGATCATTTGAACCTAAAACACTCATTTTCTTTGGTTAAGTCCTTACTCCTATGTCTAAAATTAATTATGGAACATATTAGACCAATTTATACTTCAAGGTAAACCACCACGAGAGGATCAAGAGTAGGGAAGAGTCCCTATTTTGGATATTTTAAGGTAATGTGTCCCTAAGGTTATTTTATACATATATGAGCATGTATCTAAAGCTTGTATATCACCTTTGGAATATACCATGTTTTTTATGACCTCTTTCATGTTCTTTAGTCTTGATTAAATTATCAAACACTTACACTTCAATCTCACAGACCTCTGTGAAAACCTATAGGTGGACATACGATACATGAAATGATGAAGGTAAGGTGTAAATATTTAACACAAAACATCATAAGCCATTTGAACTAATCAAAATTGTTTTTTCAAACCTTAAGAATTATTACCACTTTATAAACTCTTCATTACATTACCATGATTGTGCAAGTATCTTATTGTATCTGCCTATTGGTGGATATTGTAGGAAAGTTGGTTGTACATGTTCTTGATTATGTTATTCATCAACATATAACCTTGAGGCCACATCTTCACAAGAAGAAACTACTCACTATGAAGTGATATATTAAAACACAACATGTCAACTTGAATTTATATTGTTATGAAGGTCTGCATAGGGGAGATAAGCTTTTGTACTGGTAAAATTATCTGCAAACTAGCCATAGAGGTTCCACTAGTAGAATGGAGTGTTTGTGCCTTTCAACCCACCTCTAAACATGTAACATAAGTTAAATTCCATGTGAGGAATATCTTCACATATTCTAGAAACACTTTCATCAATTGGTTTTTTTAGACTAATGAAAATAGGAGAGAAACCTATAGGGTGTGGGGATAAACATGCAAAAAAAGTGAGTAGACTTATAAACAATGATTCATAGAGCATAAAAAATCAATCCTTGAAATAATTCCATGAAATGTAATCATAATAAGATTATTATCTATAACCAAGTGGATTTATCCTGAATCAATCCCTATTTTCCGTACTCGACCAAAACTAGTTGGTCATTTTCGCCTGCCTAGTGGAGTGATGAAAGAACAAAATGGTTTTAGGCCATTTTTTAGTGTTTCAAAGTTGAAAAAACATGATACTTAGTTTAAGGGTTGAAGAGTCATTTTATAATAATTCCACACATGCCACACTCCTTTATAAGTTATACAACTACCAAGACTTTCTCTTTTCTAACTATTTTCTTGATCTGACATAGAACCCTGTAGTTTGTCAATTATGAGATAGTACTTTGACCCCCACGGACACATGGGACATTGAATAAACTATTTAAATTTTTTATACTTAATAAAACCATAAAATCATTCATATAAATATGACCTCTCACATGACATAGACTATCTAAGGACTAAAATTGACCATGACAAAGCTAATGACATATTGAATGACCTCAAATAGGACCATGACACACCTTATAAGACCCTAATAGACCCATATACAAGTTTTTAACTATAAAGGGTTGTATTTTTTTACTTGAGGTCAAAATAGTCAACATTTTTGGTGATTTCCTAGGGTTGGCAAGCTAGCTATGCCAATGACCAGTAGCCTACTCCTATCCATTTGGATATGGAGTCACCAATGCACAAGTGTGACACTCAATTTAATTTGAAACCACACAAAACAATAAGTAACTACACATAAAATGAGACCAACCAAAGGAAACACACTTGTGTTCTCAAGAATACATATGTAAAACACACACATAACTAAAATAAAGACACACACCTAACTTGTTATTTACAAGACCTCAATCTTTGAGGTGAAGGGCAACTTAGCATTCTTCAACTAGGGTCAAATATGGTTCCTCTTGCATCCTTGATACTCTATGAAAGTATCCTAACATGTGAATCATATTTGTCATCAAACACTTGACTATGTAGATGGTGAAATGACTTACCCTCCTTAGGCCTTCTCATGCCTACAAGTTTGCTACCTTGATCTCTCAAATATGTTCCATTTTCCTCCTAATGATCTTTATTGGGTCTGCAACTTGCTTGATCTATATCTTATCTAATTGGTATTCTTAAAATTATAATCTAGGTGTGATAAAGGTTATCTCAACCTTACCTTATTTTTGGGCATGATGTTTTTGATGTATGAGGCTATAAAATATTGTCTTTTCTTTGTTCCATTACTTCTAAAAATGATTCATGTTTAAGTTTAGCTCTTGATTATTCCTTAGGCACAAGCATGTTTGCATTGGCTTCACTAGACTCCTCCATGGTTGCAAACTCTTTGATCCTAAACTCTTGAATAACATATTAATGTTCATCTTCATTCATAAAATTACACTCAACTTCATGCTTGATCAAACACTCAACCATCTTGACATTAGATATGCAATTCTTAGAAGGAAGAGTAGTCTTACCTAGTTTCTCACAATCTTGACTTATGACATTGAACCTTTGTCACAAGTCATCTTATTCCTCATGAAAGTCATATTCAAGGGTCAATTCATTAATTAAAAGTAGAAAGACATTGTTATTTTCACCATATTGATCAATCATGCTCTTCAAACTATCACCATCATACACATGAATTAAGTAGTTACCTTCAACAACTTGTGAGAAATAATGCTCAATGCTTACCTTAGATTACTTATATGTTCCTTCATGGATGATATATGTGCCAAGATTATTTTTCTCAAAATAAGTGTATGGATCATGTTCATAAGCATTTCAACCATACTCATCTAGAAACAAATCATAAATACCCTTAAGCTTGGAAGAATCACTATTATACACAATAGACTCTTCTTTGTCATTTATGATGCAATTCAAGTTGGATCTTGCTTCTACATAGGGATCAATATGAAACCTATCAAATGGTTAAGTTTTTATGGTCAATTTTGATCCATATCTTGTTCTTAAGGCTAAAAAGGACTAATCAACTAAGAGGTAGCCTCCTATCTTAGATTTTAAATATCTTGAAAGGTAGATAACAAAGTAGGTAGGCAAGTCAAGGGAAACTAGGACAATCATGCAATAAGACTTTTAAACTTTTGATCAATCCTACTGACTTAGTATATGTACCATGTAATTGAATCACCCATTTTCTATGTGGTTCATACTTTAGACCTAATTTTTCAACTACAACCTTGGGTATCAATGATGTGCTAGCTCAACTATCAAATATGTGTATACGCATAATATTTTCAAACTTTTATTAATTATTGACATTTTTTATCTTGTAAGAACCTATCAAGTATCAATCTCTCTAAGTGCATGATTTAAAGGGTGCATTGAGAAAGGGGTGTGCAGACCATCAGTACTTCGTAAGATTGTTGTCCCTTTTACCACTTATCATCTGCACACTTATCTCCTAAAACCATTAACCCTAAGCTTATTATTCTCAGTCTTACCTCTTCTAGTATTTTCCTCCTTCCATTCATCCTTTTCTTGCCTTAACATCCTTTTGGATAGTCAGTAATACTAGGTTGACTAGGTTGACCTAGTATAGTTCACAAGTATTTTTCACTTTCTTGGTTTGTTAGCTTTTTGGCCAACCTAGCACAGACCTAGGGAATTATCCCTAAAAACACACTAGGTCAAATGGGTCAACCTTGTACAACCTACATTTACAGAAGGATTTAAGGCAAGATTCACCTATATATACAAGGTCATTTCCCACCATTTAATAAAGATAAGAATTATTAGCAAACAAGTGCAAATGGACATCTAATTATTGACCAGTCGACTTGAAGAACAAATATTAGGGTTCCATACTTTCTTTGAAAATATGGATTTTGTCTTATGGAGAAGTATTTTGGATGATCAAATAGATTGTGTATCCTAGAGCTTATTTATCTTGGTTATCCTTACATACCACAACAATCTTTTGGCCAAGGGAGAGATTGAGGCTTGACAGGTTCATCGTCAAAGGTAAGTATTCATAACTTTATTTCTCCTTTGTAAGAGTAGATAGATAATGCATTTGTATTTTTCTCTCCATGTATTATGATTATATATACATTGATTTGAGTATATGAATTATAATACATGTTTAGTTTAGTTATTTGTTTTATTATTTCTAACCCCCTCTTTGTGCCACAAGATTTGGTGTGCACTAGAATAGATTTACTTTCTTGCTATTAGAATAAGAGCGAACATTTTAAACCTTAGGATTCTATTGGGGTTGTGTGATTATGTTAGACTATAGGCTTTGTAACCCTTCCTATCATGATGTGTTGTGATAAGTGATATAGGTGATCCCCTAGTTGGGTCTAGCATATCCCCATATTGGTCATGGTCTTGCTTAAAAAGTGTATCCCAATTAGAAGTGTAGGTGTGATCTATCTTATCCAATCTAGGATTAATTCATAGACATGATGCATTTCTGATTGCATAAATTCTAGTGAACCCATCATGAACTAACCCTCGCAATATTTGTTCACTTTTTACTTCTTTTATTTTGTTTATTTTTATCATATATTTTGACATACTAGATTGATTCTATCAACCCAACTCTTTTTCTCTATGCATAGGTTTCAAGAATAAGCAACTGGATCAACCTAGTTGAGCTAGTATAGGTTTCTAGTCTTTCAAACACCTAATTCAGCCTACTAGGTCAACCCAATCAACCCCTTATAGTTTCATAACTTTTCAATAGGTTCTTGTACAACTTGATTGATATCGTCAACCCAATTTGTAGGTTTCTCAAGTATACTTATAGGTTCTAGACCAAAAATATTCTTCATTACATCTCTAATCTACCAAGGTTATTTTCTACTTCTCTATTTATTTCCTTTCTATCTTTCATTTCATAGTTTGTAGTCTTCAAAACTACCCTTACATAGTCAACTGGATTGATACTATCGACCTAGTTTTGTGTTCTATGTGCTATCTAAAATAACTAGATTGACACTACCAACCTATTTTATTTTTTAACTTTGCTTCTATAGTACATGTTTGACCTTGTCAACCCTATTTTGTATTTTTTGCATATAGTGCCAACACTATACCTTATTTCAAAGTTGGAATTAGCATCATATCTGCTAGTAATTAGCTCACACACTTTATTTTTATGTTGCTTACATGCTTAGACTAACACATATTCTAATTAGGGGATTTTTTATTAATTACTTAGTTTCATTATTTTTATTTTATGCACACATGGAAAAATCACAAAACATAAACAAGCACTTTAACATTTTGTCTACCCTATGCCAACCTACTTGGATTTCATCACCAAGGGGGAAGCTGACTTAATGCTCTAGTCAAGTATAAAGTGTATATTTTGGGTAAGTACCTAAAACCCTTATCACTATGGTGTGTGAAGTGATGGGGTAGTCCCTAATACCAAGCTTATACCATTACCACTATAGTCCCTTTTAGCCTAAACTACATGAAACCACCCTTAGATTTATATCTAGTACCTTGCTTATAGACAACTTCCAATCACATTTAAAATCATATCTTAATAATCTAATTAATAATAAAGTTGACCAATTAATTAGATTTACTTTTCAAGTTTTTGCTTTCTCTTTTGCTCAATTATGTGTGCAAAACCTTGCATTAGCCAATGTTGGTGCAATATTTTGCTTTGTGTGTTTCAATTGGATTGGCCAACATTAATATAATTATTTGTTTGTTTCCTTTTAGTATTTACTATTTTTCATTACTTTCAAATTTTTTTATCATTTTTCAAATATCTTTTAAGATTTTTGAGTTCCCTATCTTCTGTACTGGGTCGACCCAGTGCTTTTTGGCCTTTTATGCACTATACAAGATCAATCCAGTTGACCATGTATAGTTTTTTAGTCCCTATTTTTATACTAGATCAACCCAGTCGACCATGTATAGTTTCAATCACTTATTTTAACCTTTATTTTCTCATCTCTTTTATTTTTCCTTCATCATGGACATTTTGTTGGATAATGATACTAAGTTATAGTCAATAGACATGATGAACTTTACCAATCCTCATAGGGTCTCCCATAGATAAAGTATGGATCCTCTTTTGGATGTTAGTAATGTTCATATTACCACTCACACAAATTAAATATGGTACCCCTCCTCATTCCTCTTTACAACATAACCCTCTTTTATTATAAAGTAACCTGAGTTAGAATATACTCCTGAAATGATTTTCTGTATTTCCAAATTTCCTCAACATAGAGGAAAGGGTCATTCTACCATTTAAAACATCATGATTAGTAGTCAAACCAAATATCCTCAATCACCTACTCCTAAATTCTCAAAATGATTTGGAGGTACCACTTTCTTTGGTTCTCAACATCTTCCTTCCATTTTAATTCCTTCTTATTTCATGACATCTTCTTCTCTAACCTCTTCTACCTCCATGCCTAGTATATCAACTAACATGGTAGGTTTTACATATATTGGGTCTCTCATAAGTTCCACCATATTTAATCCTTCCACTAGTTCATCGATTGCTACCCAAGGCAATCATGCTTATAGTGCCTCGTCCGCTCAACCATTCACTAGTTTAACTTTTGCTTCACAAGAAAATTTTCCCACTAGTGCCTAAAATTCTCAAAATTATTCTCAAGCTCATACAGACACTAATATTTTTACCCAAGCCACTAATACCAACACAAATACTAATTCTAGTACTTCTAATGTCAATCAAACACACCAAGTTTTATTGCAAACTCTTAATCAAATGAATACCTTTCAATCTCATAACACAAATCAAATGATGAGAATGCAAAACCACCTCCTTAATATTAAATATCATCCACAAACAATGGCTTGGAGCACACATAACCAAAATTTTCCCCCTCCTCCTCTTCAATATTCTCAAGGAAATATCATTCCTCAACCTCCTTTAGTCAATAAAACCATCAAACATTTACAAAATGAACCTCTCACTACTCAAATTTCTAATATCGATATAAGAAGTATAACACCTAAAATTTATTATAATGGGTCAATCAATCCCACTCTTCACATCAAAACATTTGGAAATATTTACAAAGATTGGGTCAAATTAAACGCCTTTTCTACTACCAAGCTCCTAGCCAAAACTCTCACAAGTGTTGCCTTGGATTGGTATAATCAACTTAGATATCATTCCATTTCTAGTTTGGAGGACTTAGTAAATGTTCTAGTTCAATAATTCTAAACTAATGATCTTATTGAAAACACTTTGGCCCATTTCATTAATTGAAAATAACATAATAATGAAACTACCCAAGATTTTGTTAAGAGATGGAAGACTCTATCAAAAAAATGTGAACATGACATGGTAGATGATAATCTTTTTCATCTCTTTACAAATTATCTCTTTCCTAAACTTCAATTTTGAGTCTACACTCTCTCTCCATGTACCTTGGAGGAGGATATTGACCAAGATAAAAAACAATATTTCCTAATGCATCAATTTGAGCCACCCCAACCTTATGTGGGTCCTTATCTATTACTTAACAACAAAAATTGCAATATCACTAATGATGGTGTTACCTATTCTTATGATACCATTTACAATGTTCAATATATCATTCCTAACCCTTATTCAAACCCAGCTCCTTCTTCTCAACAATATACCAATCCTCATTTCTCTTCACCCAATAACATCAATATTCATAAACCTTTATCCTCGACTAAATTACTTAAATTTTTACCCAAGCCTCTTCTACAAGAGTTTGACCCTACCCATCCTATGAAATATTGGTATGCTCCTAAATTTTTTTATTGGTTTCATGCTAGTTGTAGTCATTCTCATGAAACTTATAGATAGCTTCATAATTTATCTATTTATTTATTTATTAGAACTAATTTCAATCATGATTCCATTATTTGTAAGCATCGAAAAGCCTATGAGATCATTTTCAAGGACTATAAATCAAATGATAAAACTTAATCCTTGATTAAAGAAAATGTTCATTTGTCTATCTAAAAATATACTTTACCTAATCATCAACCTACCCAAGACAATCAAGACAAGCCAATCCCTTCCACCAATAACATAGAAAGTCTTGTTGAACCAACTTTCAAAGAGAATGTGGCTATCATGACTAATATGTGAAGGGTGGTGGCTTTCATTGATTCCTAACCCATCTACACTCATCCTTACCATAAGACATATCATGTTATCTAAGATTATTCTCCAACCCATTTAAATGAGTTGGGGAAAGAAGATCTTATCACTTTTGATGATCCAATTTTAAATTCTCCATTGGATAACACATCCCATTCTATTTCTATGACTCTTCCATCATATTCCAATACTAAATATAATCAAGCTTATTCTACCACTTCTTCTAATTCCCCAAATGAACTTAAACCAACTATTTCATCATCTCAACATGATATATGACCTTGTTATAAATCTTCTTCTCATTCTTACCAATAAAAATTTCAATGTACTTTGACTTCTCCTTTAGAGGATCTCTTTAATCATTACACACCTATATCTAACAACTTTCTTATGGGCTATGATGAGTGGGATACCATTGTGGAGCTCACTAATATCCTTTCCCAAATTCTATTTATTGAGCTTATGAGGACCTTTCCACATCATAGAAACCACCTTATGCAGCTCCTATTTGAGATGAATGTCTCTCATCCTCCCCTAGTAGGACGGGATGTAGCTTTATCCATTTCTAAAGATAGTATTTTAAAACAATGTGAAGAGATGTCTATCAACATTGATGATACCATAGACACTTCTCTTTCTCTTAAATTTCCCATAGATTATATGATTTTTTCCAAGATTGTGATTCGTGTAGATGATCCTTCTTTATTTATTAGTGTCCAAATAGGTGATATCCAAGTCAATCATGAATTGATTGACAAGGGTTCTGATACTAGTGTCACTTTTCTTGATTTCATTAAGACCCTTGTATATTTTTAATGCAAGATTAAGTCTACATGAAACACATTCCAAATATATGATCAAAGGTAAATGCCTCCTCTAGGTTGCATGTGGATTATTATTACCATCCCACCTATCACTGTCTATGTGAAGGTGATGATATTTAACTTCTCCCTTTATTATAACATCTTGTTTGGTAGGTCATGGACTCACTGCATGAAATTTATTGCTTCTTATACATGAAAATTCATTAAATTCCCTCACAATGGATCCATTTACAACATTCAAGGTGACACTAAACCTTGGAAATTTGAATATTTCTAAGATCGTGGTGTCTTCAAGATTCTTACTCTTGAGCCTTTGCCAAGTGTTCCATTATGTGAGTATCGGCATCTCAAGTTTCCTATCAATTCAACCCATGGTTACAATGGGCATCCTAAGATCATTGGTAACATTCATCCTAATCTTTTAGATTTTGATGATGATGAGCCTGATGAGATCAATTTAAAGATCAAATATTTTGATATCTCACCTCATCTCATCTTGTTCTTCTTGATTTATTATAACCTCATTCTCACAAGCCTCCTTGTGATGAAATTCTCATAGTCTTGACCAAGACTAAGCATTATATTCACCATGATTCATCAGATGACAAGGTTATTACTACCTATGTCATTTATCTTCACAACCTAGATTAAGATGATGGTTATTCTTTAGATGATCCATTGTTAGGTAGTCTTGTACAAACTCATGATGTAAATATTTTCCATTATCACTCTTATTTACTTGAGTATTTTCATGCATATTATAATTTTACTTCACTTATAGTTCCTTATTTTTAAATTTTCCCACTTTATCACAAGGTAGAGATGGCACTGACACCTCTAGTTTCTGAAGAGCCATGCAAGACTATGTTCCTAGATCATGCTATGACTATACCTTGACACTTTTTATGTTCCCTAAATCCCATCATTGGTTTAACCTAAGGTTAGTGAAACCCTATATAGATCATGTACCTCCCTCAATAGAGCTTATTATAGTCGATCTTCTTCCTAAGCTTGTTAATATTTAACTTGTTCCCATTCCTACTATTATTGAACCTACCCTTTCTTTTGATGCTATCACTCCTCCCATCGAGCCTAGTTCTATTCCTTCCTCATCATCACACTCCCTTGGTGATGGTTTTCTTCTTTTTCCTAATATGGCTCCTATGCCCACCAAATAGGCTGATGAGTGTTCTTTGGCTTTTTATACTCCTATTTTACCTCTTATATGAGTGCTTCTCCTAAAACCACTCACAAGTGTATTTGTTACTTCCATGGGTTAGATAACCATTATTCCACCCATTGTCATAAATTATGAAAATATCTTGATACCTTGCATCCTTCTTCCCCATCATCAAACAAAACCATACCTCCATCAAAGGTACTTATTAAATATTTGCCTAAGTATGGTGAATTAGATTATCTATGGCATCTATGCCACACCCATCATATTGATTATTGTCACATCCGACAATAACATCTAAAATATCACCTTACAACAATTATTAGACCTTATACCACTCCTCCCATAAGTTGTTCACATAAAAAGGATCTTCATTATTCTCCTATGGCTCCACCTCCAAAGGTTTCATCACATTCTATGGTCCCTTCACCACCTTTTGTGCCTCCACCTATGATTATTTCACCTATGGATCTTCCCTCATCTATGGATTCTTCTCCACCCATGAGTCATTTACCTATGGATCCATCTCCCCTAGTTATTCCTTCTCCTCTCATAGATCCTATTACAATGCATTCTCCTGATTAGCCTTTACATAATTTTTCTCCTTAGCATGATCCTTTGAGCATTCCTACTTTTTTAGTTTAGGAGATCAAAAAAGAATTATTTTCCTAGTATTTATTGAAGATTGATGAAACCTTAGCAAACGTTTGACTATAACTTCATAGAGACCTATCTAATGTATTGGATAATGTGTGTGGATAGATTTACCAGTATTTATGATCACATGCATGGTGATTTCACATTTATATTTAGATTGGAAGTATGCTCTAATATCATTTCTATCTATTATATCATTTGACACTGTGTCAAATTTTTGCTTATCTTATATCATTATTTCCTACTTATTGTACTATATCTGTCTTATCTTATCTTTTATATTTTTGCATATGGTTATATTTTATTTATCATTGCTTTCCCTTCCCTTTTTCTTAGATTTTTTCTCAAAACTCTCTTCTTGTATCTTATGACTATTCTTATTTTTTATCCTTATTTTTCATAGATAATTTGTCATGGTGATTTGGTTATACTTACCCTATTTCCCTTAGTTATTATCCCTCTTTACCATGTGATCATTTAGAAAACAATCTATCTCCTTACATCAATCCACATTTGGATCTCCTTTTTCCTCAAATTAATCATATACATAGTTGAGACTTGAGATCACATGCTAGTTCCTTGTCAAGCCTAAGTGTCTTAATCAGTATTTGGTTACTTAGCTTCCTTTAACCTTAGCCTACAACTCATTCATGTGTATCACTATCTCTCTCATGATTGGTCATTCCAAATCCGTATGGAGGAGGAATATTAAAAATCCTTAAAAATAAATTAAAAAATCCAAATCATTTAAACAAAAGGCAATGATATCAAAAGGAAAAAATATTCTTAAAAGTCTAAAACACACTAAAAGATGTGATTAAAATCACATTTCCTTCTTCTACTCGAAGCTCAAACTCCACAATTAGCCTCATGATAGAGTCGATGTCCTTTGGGGTGAAATAGGTAAGTATATTAGAAGAAGAGAATAAAGAAAATCTTTTAGTGCTACCTACTTTCTCACACAAGAACCCAATCTTCACAGTAGACTAACAACTTTGTAAGGGGTCCTAAAGAGTAGGGAACACATCATGATAAGGTAGGTCCTTTTTATTTTATTATACCAATATAACTTTATGATTTGAACTTAGTAGCAGGCTTATTTTCCTACAAATCTTTGTGTCTATAGCAAACAAGTTTCCTTTGTACATAGACGACCACTAGTCACTTAGTGTCTTCTCATGTCCGTAGTATGCCTCTTGTCTCCTAAGGTCTTATCATAAGATGCTTAAGTCTTTATTTTTACACTCCATTTTTCACTCCTTATTTCCTTTATATTTTATCTTGAGAAATATTGTTTTGTTTACTGATCACTCCCCTTGGGATTTCATTTATGAGTTGTTTTGTAAGACTACAAATAGGACTTGGCCATCCTCACAAATTGCCATCTTTTCCTTCCTATCATCCACATCCTTGATTGCTTTATTTTACTATTTATTATACCAAAATGGTGTTCTCTTTGTATATTTATAGTGTAAGAACATGGATATAACCCAACCCTCCTCACAAAATTTTCTAATACCCAAGTTACCATCCAAATTGCATGTGTCAAATTTGAGATAAAATTCAATTGATTATGAATATACACATCATTTCACATGATTACCATCTTGAATTAGTATGTTTTATGCTTACTTCATTTTTCATTCACATTTTTTATCTTCTTATTTTTCAAGTGCATGTAATATTTCAACCATTTCTTGAATTTTTCATACTTCCCAGCTTGAATTAGTATGATAAATTTTAGAGTGATATTTTGTAATTTTGTTTTTCTTTCATAATTCCTAACATGATTTAGTATGATTGATTGACTTAATTAATTTGTTTTTATTACCATTTTTTCCCTTTTACATACCTTCCATTTTATTATTTTGTTTGTCATACTTCCCAATGCGATATTACTTGGTGTAAAAATCTTTCACATTGGTTTTTGAAAACAATCCCTATTTACCACCTTATTTTGCCATTTTATTGGTTATTTATACTTATTAATTTTTTGTTATTACACATTTCCCAACTTGAAATAGTGTATAGTACATTTTATTCATTGATTATATTTTTCCAAGTCCTTTTGCCTATTTCTTTTTAACCATGCATGTGTCTTTCATAATGCTAGACAAGAAACCATATCTTATATATTTCATATAACATATACAAAAAAGCTAAATACATGTGTTAGAAATAAATATATCCTAAGAATCCATAGCCTCAACCATAATGATAACATACACATCTAACACAATGCCAAAATACTATATATATATCCCATGAGTTTTATACAATACATGTAACCATATACAATGCTCTAGCTCTATGGTTGGGTCCCATCCTATCTATCTCGTGGCCTAGCCATGTTACCTACTGAGGTCTTAGTCTAACTCCTTCAAATGGTACACTATAAAGAGGCCATTTGTAATCTTAGTCCCTTTACCTATCTCTATAGGTGTATTTCTTGCATATGTGACTTCATCAATTGGGTCCAAATCTATATATTATATCTTACTATAGATAGATGTGTAATTATCTCATCTACTAGGGCCTACCATGCCTATATCTCCCCATTATCCACCATTATTGGTGGTTTCATCCTCTCCCTCTATACCTGTATCTACCTCGCTACCTCTCTAGCTAATCTGAACCAACTTGCTTGAGCTAGGGTAGATGGTATACTCATATCCTTCATTGTTGTGGGGTCATATGGATATAAAGTCTCATCTAGGATGTCATGGAGTGCTCCCCTCACTAAGGACCCCCATCTCTCCTCATCATCATCACCTACACCTATAAAATCACATAAGATAGATATGAGATCACTATTATATCTCATAATATATATATTTTTAAAAAACATAAGCAACCAAATATCTTTTTACCTATCTTTGTCTCGGCTACTATGGTCTCACCATCTATGTGACTACCTTAGCATAGTCTCCCCATCTGCATCGTTGCCTAACACATTCTCTATAGGCCACCTAATTAGCTTAAAATTGGTTGGCATAGCTCATGTCAGTCTCAACCTACATTTGAGTGGTCTCTTTATCATCTCATTTGGCTCACCTATGGGGTCATCTAGGATGGTAATAGTCTGCACTCTCTCTTCTACCTCCTCCCTCCATTGATGATATGTCCTTGATGGCCCCTACTCATCTTGATGTGGAGCTGGTAGTGGTACATCTATTATCTCTAACTCTAAATCCATATCCTCCTACTCATCTCCTTATCATGCCCAACTAGTCCATGGTCACTCTCGATGTGGCCTTAGTGTCAACCTCATTACTATTGGCCTTATTCCTCTCCTCCCCTATGGCTCCCTCACATATCAAGCCCACTAATCAAGCATTAGTATCAATGCCACCAAATGAAGTAGGCCCATCTACCATGGCACCCATACCATTAAATGTGGTTCTCTACACCAAAAGTAGTGTCCAATCACCTTTTTCCTCTTTGTCACTGATGTAACTATGTCCCAGTTCACCCATGTAGCTATTATGTGCTCATATAGATACCACATGATGTTTATATGTCTCACTAACTATAGTTTTGGCACATGGGACATGTCCCACATTATTTGTTCCTCCCTCTATCTCTATACTCAAGGTGACCTATCATCAACTGCATGGGGTAACCCAACCAATTGACACATAGGAAATATCTCATAGATCCAAGTTGTCAACAATATGATTGGTCTTATGTTCCTCTACATTTTGACTAGCATCTCATACATATCATGTACCAGTTAGACCCAGATGACTAAGCCTAGGTCATATAACACTCACTCCTCTAATATCATCCTGCTCAAGGCTACCATAAATAGTGGTACCTTACCATCTAACTTGTGATAGAACACCCACTATGTCATAAGGCCTATCATATCCTTTTGGATATTCAAAATCTATGATGTATAGACACCAAACATTCTCACCCTCTTTCCTAGTACTATCATCTTTGAGCCTATAGCCCACATGGCTAAGGCTATCCTCTCTTATAGACTATTAGGTATCTTTATGGTCACCTATGTTCCTACTATAGGCATCCTTAGGATGGCGTGGACATCCTCTAACATGGTATCCACCTCTACTATATCCCCATCCACCTCCCATCTAAAGGTTTTAGTCAATCATTCCTAACAACTAATGAACATGACTAATAGGTCACAACTGAGGGGGATACAACACATCTTTGTTATCCCACCTAGAGCTATAGATCCTAGTCTATCCCTATCTTCATCTGACAACCTATCTAGCAAGTCTGGTAACCATGTAACATCCATAAATTACCAAAATCTTCATCATCCCTGCACCCAAGAAATAATAAAGGATGTATCAGTTCTTCCATGTCATGTATTGTCATAATACATTCCTTTTACATTTTATACATTAAAAATAATCCTACATTACTTCATTTTACTCATTTTCTCTTACTTTTGGCCTTCTCAATCTTTCTTGATCTTACTTGGTCATTTTGAGCCATTTTAGCCCTCTTTCGGCCTTTTGTATACTTTTTCATATATTTATAGCTCTTTGGTCAAACTAGTTTGACCAAAATTTCCCCTATTTTCACTTGGTTGACTCAAATATTTGAGTCAACCCCCTTATTTTCCCCTCCCTAGAGCTAAATTTCCATTTTGGACCTTTTGGACCACTTAGCAACTCCAAACTAGGCCTTCAACCTATAGAATGTACAGCTTGAACCATTTCTACTAGGTTGGCACTGTAGATTCTACCTATTTTCTAGCCTAATGGGTTGACTAGGTTGACCCAATGCTTTTTACCTACCAACCCCTTGCATTTTATAAAAAAATGCAAATTTTTTGGGTTTTGCCTAAATCTTTCAAACCCATTTCCTATCTTCCTATTTGTTACCCCTAGAATATGATTTTACTTCATTTTGACATCTAAAAAAGCTTAAAACTCAAAATTACTAAAAATTAACTCAATTAAATATGAATTTCAAAAATTGGTTTGAGATTATTAGTTTCATACTTGTAGTGTACCTATTTCCACCTCTGGAGCCTCTCCCGATCTAGCATGGCATCTCCTTACAATCCTAGTTTGATTTATCTCTAGAGCTCTCTTTTCTCTCCTTTACAAATCAAAATAACAAATTACTTATCTTTCCCCTATTTTAAAACACTCTTACCAATTTAAATCTTTCAATTATTATCTTGTAGATTTCTTGTTTTGATTCTATCTTTATTTCTACTAATACATTTTGAAAACCATAAAATGCGTTAGATTCATGATGACATAGAGATTATTTTACACTACCATATGCCTGTCTTCCAATTTTTTTGATTTTTGGCTATTTTTTGCACTAACTTCTATAGGTTTGTCTAGTTTTTTCTACATTATAAACCTTTACATCTCTTGCAGTATAATTCTTTATCTACAATAATAATGTAAGTTAAAGGTATGTGTTTTTCAATTCAATCCTTTCATTTATATTTTTTTTTATTATTATACTTTACTTAGCATCAACATTGTGTGTTTTCATGTTCTATTTTCTGAAGCACTATCCCATGTTGCACTTATGTGACACATGATGAGCTTCGAGTGGGGCATATGTATACACATAATATTTTAAAACTTTTATTGATTATTGATACTTTATATCTTGAAAGAATTTGTCAAGTCTCAATCTCTTTGAGTGCATGTTTTAAGGGGTGCATCGAGAAAGGGGTGGACAAACCATCATTACTTCATAATATTGTTGTCCCTTTTTCCACTTGCCATCTACACACTTGTCTCCTAAAACAATTAACCCTAATATTATTAATCTAAGTCCTACCTCCTTCAGTCTTTTCCTCTTTCGATTCTCCTTTTATTTCCTTAACATCCTTTTGGATAGTCAGTTGTACTAGGTCGACCTAATACAATTAAGGGGTATTTTTCACTTTCTTGGTTTATTAGCCTTTCAATCGACCTAACACAAACTTGGTAAATTGTCCCCAAAAATACATTGGGTTTATTGGGTTGACCTTGTACAGTTGACATTCTTAGAAGGATTTAGGGCAAGATCCAACTATATATACAAGGTCATTTCCAACCATTTAATAAAGAGAATAATTATTAGAAAATAAGTGTGAATGAACATCTACTTATTGACCATTATACTTGAAAAATAAATATTAGGGTTCCATACTTTCTTTGGAGATACAGATTTTATCTTGTGGATAAGACTTTTAGATGCTTAGATAGGTTATGTAGCCTAGAGTTGATTTATCTTGGTTATCCTTACATACCACAACAATATCTTATGAAGCACCTTGGCAAAGGGAGAGATTGAGGCTCGACAGGTTCATCTTCAAAGCTAAGTATTCATAAATTTATTTATCATTTGTAATAATAGATAGATAATGCGTTTGTATTCTTATTTACATGTATTATGATTCTATATACATTGATATGATTATATATCTCCTAATACATGTTTAGTTTAGTTGTTTGTTTTATTGCTTCTAACCCCCACTTTGTGTCATAAGATTTGGTATGAACTAGATTAGATTTAATTTCTTGCTATTAGAATAAGAGTGAATTTTTTAAACCTTAGGACTCCATTAGGGTTATTATGTAATTGTGTTATATTGTAGACTTTAGAACCCTTCCTATCATGATGTGTTGTGAAAAGTGATACAAGTGATCCCCTAATTAGGTCTAGTAGATCCCCATATTGGTCATGCTCCCACTTAACAAGTGTATCCAAATTGAAAGTGTAGGTGTGATCTATCTTATCTGATATAGGATTAATTCATAGGCATGATGCATTTTTGATTTCATACACTATGCAGTTATGAACTAGTTTGTCCCCCACAATGAGAGTGAGGTAGAAAGGTGGAGGCTTTTTAGATTTGGTAGAGGTTTCTAAAATTTTATTAGGGTAATTTTTAAGATAAACCTTGTTATGACCATATTTTGGTGATGGATGACTAACATGGATAGTGGATAGTTATTTCTATAAGAGCTCCTTTTGGATAGGCATATGAAGGACATCCCAAAGAGAAATAGATGCCTTAGCATTCTTAAATGAGTCTACAATGTTTAGATTATAAATAATTACTTTTATTGACTCCTTGGAGGCAAGGAAGTGTTTGGGACTTGGGGTATTGAAGCACCTTGAGTATACTTTCTAATATTCTGACTTAAAGGAAATATAAGATTTGTAGGGACTATCATGCTTGCAATCATGATTTGTTACCTTGTAGGAGGACTATTTGTAATTTTAGGCACACCATTAACATCTCCTAGATCCTTCATTTTGGATCTATTATTATTTGTAACTAAATTTCCTTCATTAAGCACATAAGTGTCTCCAATAAATAAGTTAGTGAAACTTAATCCTTGAGGCTACCAGCCTTCATTAGCTTGCATTAGACCTTCATCTTATGCTGATAGTTGAGGAGTGACTCCTCCTTGAGAAATTAGATCTTGTTCTCCACGTTTATTTTCATCCAAGAATTGACCTTATTACCACTCTTTTCCTTGGATTAGATTTTTATGCATCAGTACCATTGCTCTTGTATTGGAGGTTGAAGTAGGATTGTGTGAATTGGCAGGCCTATTGAAATTAGGCTACCCTTAAGCTCTCCCTTTCCCATATTATTGGCCATATTGATCATGATAGGGGTAAGGGTTTTGATTTACACCATGTCGAATTCTTTCTTTCCTAAGTTAAGATTTTAAGAACTAAAATATTGCATCTTTATCCATGGCATCATCTACCTTCTTAGGGGTAGTTCTAGACTTGGTATTGGCATTAGGAATTTGGGAAACACTTGGAGTATTAATATAAGTATTTGAAATATAAGTCATAGACACTTTTGAAGGTAACATTCCAACTTTCATGAGGCCATTCTCAACTCTAATGGCAAGGTCATATGCCTCAAGTAAGGTGAAACCACCCATGGATTGTAGTATGATGGTTATGTCCATGCCAATGGCCCTCAAGTATGTAGGAAACACAAATCTAGTAGGTGGTATCATGGGAGGAGGAAAAATATGAAAATTCCTTTGAAATCTCTCATTAAAATAATGCATTGTCTCCATGGGGGCTCTTTGAATTACATTGAGTTGATTAATGAGTGAAGTATGATCACTCTTGTATTCAAACCTTGAAGTTAGTATCTCTCCAAAATCATCCCAAGTTATGATGCAACCATTGGGAAAATTCCTATACCCATCAATTGATTTCCCTCTAAGGGACATGGAAAGGAGTCTAATAGAAATGTTGACCTTAGTGACATTGTGAAAACTACAAAAATTTGAAATATCCCTAATTTGATCACTAAGAGTGATATGGCCTTCACCATTGAATGTGAGAACACTCTTTGTAGAATTAAGGGGAATGTCATCACATCTATCAAGATGGATTGGATTTTCAATGTTAAAGGTTAGAAAGGCATGTTTCCTAGCCATGTTCACTTCTAGTTCTCCCTCAATCTCTTGGTCTTTCTTAGCTATAAAGTCCTCTTACTCTTTAAAGGGTAGAATAGGCTAATGATGCAAAGATTCAAGAGGAAATTCAGGTTGAAAAGGTGGATTGATGGGATTGAAAACTCTACTAGAAGAGGACCTAGTAAGGACTATGAATTATGAGCATAAATATATGAGAAGACATGGCCTACAACCAGATTTTACCTTAAATGGAGTCACCAAATGCTAAGTAGCACACCATATGTAGCTGATGTTGTCAAGACCAACATTCACCCTTACAAGTTGTATTTAGGACAATGGTCCCATCAGGCATGCCAAAACAATTTTCACCAAATCTCTCACCCTAGAGGAGGTTTTTTAAGAATAATCTAAGATTTGGGTAACATTGGAATACCTCCAGGCTTGTGGATATCTTATAATAGAGGTGGACCTTTATATTTAAGGGATAACTCCCTAGATTGACCTTTAAGTACTTATCACCTACACTAACTAATTTATTGTGTGAAAATGGTTAGTAATATGCATGAAATTAAACTATTATAAGGGTCTGATACACCATGAATATATCCACAAGATCATTATACTCTTGCACTAAGAGACAAGACTATAACACTAGCTTCAAAGTCTTAGGATGTTATAACATTAGTGTTTCAATATTGAGGTGATATGCATGAGAATACTCAAGTTAAGTGAAATAAAGGTCATTTTTAGAAAATAAGGCTACTTATACACTTTAAAGGAGCCTAAAACACTATCTACACTCCATATGACCTATTAGAATGAGAACTTCTTGCACCAAACATGAAAAGATAAGGAGAAGCAAGGATAAAAGTTTATCACTAGACCTCACCATACATCAATTCACACACTTATATAAGATGTTTTTGATAACATATTATATTTTATGTATTATTCAAAGGAAAATTACAACATCAAACTAGCAAGGCTTTGTTATACTAGGTGTGAAATTAGAAAACAAGAGCAAAAAAAGTGAGCATTTATAGAATGTGTGAGAGGAGAGAGAAGAATTAAGCTCATGAGTCACAATAACAAGTTCCAAACTGAGAGAGATATCTAAATTTATATAAAAATTAAGTATGAAGTAGACCATTAAAGGTTTCTTTGGATAAATATCCCTTCAAGGCATGAAAACTCCTCAAAACTGGTGTAGGACCTTTCAACCATCTTCTTAGAAACTATCTTCATCATTTGGCCCTTATTGAGCACTCTAAATTAAACTAGGGAGAGCTTCCACATGTGTAATTTTATGGGGAGGTTAATAAAAATCTCTAGCATTCATTAGATATTTCCCTAACCACTGGTATTCTTTTGGAGATGTGTTCTCACTACCTGCAGTCACCATTATCCTTCTTTCACTCATTCCTCACACTTATCATTCAAGTGGCCTTTAGTTTTCTGAAAAAATAGATGTATGGGGTGTCATGACACCTATTAATATACATCTTAACTCAAAATACATCAAGCATACCTTAAAAGGCCTCTTAATTAGACTTATCACCTTCTCCCTTGGTGATCACCCTCCATTCTCATTATCTTTCATAGACTACCTAAAGTGAAGGTGATTATAGAGATAATTTTGTACATATTTGAATAAATATATGAAAATGAAGAGTTATATTATGTGTCACTTTATCTCCCAAAGTGATCTTCATCCTTTAAGACTCTAATGTACCTATAAAACATCAAAATTTATCAAGAAAACATGTTTTATACCCTATCCATACACATAAATTACAAGCCAATTTGATGAGAAGGATCTTGATAGAGTTATTTAAAATTAAACATCACTTTCTTAGCCAAAATATCCCCCTTGAGTGCATTTATATCTATTTTTTTCCCATCAGGTCATGAGCAAGGGTTTTGGAGGGTTTTGAGTAGTTTTGAATCTTAAAGATTATTCATACAATCCTGACATTGAAACCTCAAACCAATTACACTATAAAAATGTTTATGACCCTCTTCAACATCTCCCAACTCCTTGGACCTCCATGATAAGTTTCTATACTATTGAGAATGTCTTAAGATGGCCTCTTGAGTCCTTTCCTTTTTGTGTACCTTGAGTTGATAGTAAACTAGAAGATGAATTTATCATGATTTCCTCTACAAATTAAAGGTTCCAAACAAATTTATATCTCCCTATAAATATTATCCAATGAATTTGGGTATTCACTTGGTTCTAAAAATGGTATTGAGACCTCCTAGGTGTTTGGCCCTAGTCTAGGCCTAATAGGCCTAAACTGTGTATAATGGGTTTAGGCCATCTTATTTGATTTTTGGCACATGCATGTTATTATCCATATTTTTTAATTTTATCCACAACTCCATAAATCACCTTGAAATTATCCAACACCTTACTCCTCAATCTATCATCATCTCCATGTTTAATCTGTAGGATAGTCTATCTAGTAGCACCCTCTATATAAGATAAAATAGAGGGAACTTACCTTGTTTGATCAGGAAAACCAACATTATAAGGGGATAAAATATTTCATTAAAACACTATACACAAAATTTCTAGTCTAAATCACATTTTCATCACCCCTAAACATCACAAAATCCAAAGTAGACATTGTGTAATAGTGACTATGTCAAGACTTTGAGTTATGATTGCATGTTGTACTTTAGAGGTTGATATTTTTTAAGTTATCCTATTATGAGTAATATATGAAGTTTCATCACCAATATTATATTGGTATTAGTCTGATCTACCATCCTAACCTTTTCCAACTCTTTAAGGTATACTCTCCATCACTAAGCTTGATTTGTAGACCGTGTGACTGTAGGTGTGTTTCTCAAATATATGAGGTTTCATGTAGTGTAATTATAATTTAGGAATTTTATCTCATGTTTTTGTCCATATTAGAATCTATTATATCATCTCCCAACTTTTTGGATTCAAATATTATGCTTAAGGACTTGTTCCAAGACCAAATTTCCATATACTAGTGCACTGTCACACTATAGTCAAGCTATAGGTATCATTTTGAGAGAAAAAAGACACATGTAGATGATTTATAACTCTTGAAAAATATTTTTCACATCCTAATACATCCTTGAATCCCTTGGAGTCATCTCCAACTAGTAGGTGTTTATGTTTGTAGGGTTCCCATCTCTAACTTTTTAACATCAACTTGTAAGTGCCTACAGTCAGACTGTAAGTAGCCCTTTTGAGGACAAAGGGACCGTTGGTGATGATATAGGTCAAAACCATGTAATTAAAATCCTTAATATATTTTTTGAATCATAGTTTCAACTCCCTTTAAAAAGTGTCATTTTCCAAACAAAGTATGCTTCCATTGAATCTTGGTGTATTGAAAGACCATTTGAACCTAAAACAGTATAGAGAATATTGAAATTATAGAGTGAAATAATGAATTAAATGAAGGAATCATCTACACCACCTCTTTGGAAAAAAAATATTTTATTTGGTCAAGGCCTCACTGCTATGTCTTAAATTCATGATGGAACATATTAGACCAATTTATACTTCAAGGTAAACCACCATGAGAGGATTAAGAGTAGGGCAGAGTCCTTATTTTAGATATTTTAAGGTAATGTGTCCCTAAGGATAATTCATCCAAATATGAGCATGAATATTAGGATTTTATTCCACCTTTGGATTCCACCATGTTTTTTATGACCTCTTTCATGTTCTTTAATCTTGATGAAGTTCTCAAACACTTGCACTTCAAGCTCACAGACCTCTATGTAAACCTTTAGGTGGACATAGATTACATGGAATAGTGAAGGTAAGGTGTAAACAGTTAAAAAAACCCATCCTAATCCATTTAATAGATCAATATTTATTTCTCACACCTTGATACTTCTTACCAATTTGTAAACTCTTCATTACATTATAATGATTGTGCAAGGATCTTATTTTATTTCCCTGTAGGTGGATATTATAGTAAGGTTGACTATACATATTATGGAATGTGTTATTAATCAACATATAACCTTTAGGCCACATATTCATAAGAATAAACTTCTCACTATGTATTGATAGCTTAAAACACCACATGCCAACTTGAATTTATATTTTTATGAAGGTCTACATAAGGAGATAAGCTTCTACACTGGTAAAATTTTATACAAACTAGCGATGGATATTCCACTAGTAAAATGGAGTGTTTTGAATTTTAACCCACCTCTACACATGAAAAATAATTTTAATTCCATGTGATGATGATATTCTAGAAACACTTTCATTAATTACTTTGCACAGACAAATATAAATAGGAGAGAACCCTGTGGGGTGTATGGATAATCATGTAAAAAAGTGAGTAAACTTATAAACAATGATTCATAGAGAATAAATAATTAATCCTTGAACTCTTTACATGAAATGGAAGTAGAATAATATTAATATCTACCACCAAGTGGATTTATCTTGAATCAATCCCTATTGTCTATACTAGACCAAAATTGGTTGGTCATTTTTGCCTGTCTAATGGAGCGATGGAAGAACAAAATGGTTTTAGGCCATTTCAAGTGTTTCAAAGATGATAAAACATGATAATGAGTTAAAGGATTTTAAGAGTCACTATAAAATCCTACCACATGTGCCACACTCCTTTAAAAGCTATATAACTACCAAAACTTCTTTTCTAATTATTTTCTTGATCTGACGTAGAAACCTATAGTTTGTCAATTATGAGACAATAATTTTGACCCCCACTTACATGTGGGATGTTTAATAACCTATTGGAACATTTATCTACTTAGGAAAACGATACGAGCCTTCATAAATGACTCAAATATGACCCCTAACATGACACAGACTATCTAAGGACTAAAAGTGAACATAGAAAAGCTAATGACATATAAAATGACCTCGACTAAGACCATGACACACCCTATAAAACCTTAATATACCATTATACAAGTTTTAAACTATAAGGGGTTGAATTATTTGGACTTGAGGTCAAAATAAGAAACAATTATGTTTTATGTACATATTAGTTTAGTTTTAAAAGTAGTTTGAATTGTAGTCAGTTGTTCAAGTCTTATCTAAACTATATGTTCATCATTTACTTATCTTATTTTATGCACTGTTAAATTTGGATAAATTAAAAGTTCTAACCAATAAGGTAGTTCATTTATAAATCTAAATTATTTTGTTCTTATGGTCATATTAGACCAAGTCTTTATCATAAGTATTGAAATGTATTCCAAATGGGTCCCTTTTATGGAATATCTTACATTGGCCAACTGAGGAATCTAGTTTTCCATGAACTAGTAGATAAAGACCTTATGGAATTTGATACTGAGCCTAATTTATTTTAAGAGAGGTGGAAGAGAAGGGGTAATCCTCATGAGTTGGGCCTTTCCTCTCCTTGTCCTTCTAGAGTTGATGTACATGCCAAATAGACCAATGACATTATTTCCTTTCCTATTAACATTATCATCATATTAGCTTCACTATCATAATACATTATGGTGATATTTATAAATTTTACATCATTTTTCAATGATTTTGTAGTCATCAATTCTAAAATAATGCACTTGTGACCAAATTTTTATACACACTTATCTCATGCCTAATTCCATAGTTTTGATCCACTATTCATTTATTTCTATGTCAATGAAACTTACCCTCAATAAATTCTAATACATGATGTTCTTATTATTAGATTTATCCACACCTCCCATTTAGTTATCTATGTTCCTTATATAATGACACTCCTTTAAGACTATCCCATTCATCGGTAGTGTTTCAATCCACTACCCATTTCATCTTACTAAGGAACTTAATCTCAATATTAGATTAATCCACACCTCCCATTTAGTTGTCTATGCTCCTTAGAAAATGTCACTCCATTAATATTATCTTGTTCATTGATATTATTTCATTCCACTACCCATTTCCTCTTGCCAAACAATGATGAATTTATCAAATTCAAATTCACCTAATGGGTTGTCCCACATGTTTCACAAGTCCCATCTGACTCTTAATTTCATAAAATGCCACTATAAAAGTATATTTTTGTTTCATTTATTCACTATTTGGTAAGAGGATTACATATTTCAAACATAAAAATTATTTTAATTGCACATTGAGATGAAAACACCTGTTCTTCCAAATTATGAGTCCACATAGCTAAAATAGTTTTGAGATAAGTCTTAATACACCTTTGAGGTCACAAACTATTATTTAAGCACTTAATCACACCAGGGTTGCATCACCATATATCATTACACTAGTATTTCACACATAAACCATAGCATGGGATAAATACATGGAGCTTGATCCCTCTTCAAAGTATTGGTATGTCAGTAGTGCTAAACATAGGGGTGTTTGAGGTCAAACACAACTTCAATCACTAACCCCTTTTTCTATGTATTCTATTTATCCATAATTATCTATTAAGTTATGGCTTCAAGAGAATAATAAATCACACAATGGATTTCATAGCAAATCAAGTGACCTTGATCACACACATAGGACTCACAAGTGAAGGCACACTTTTTAGATTCTACACAAAGAGTAAAAATCCTACTGGACACTATCACACCCTAAAAATTCCAATGTAGTCTAGCCTCATCTAAATAAAATTACTTTATCCTTGTGGATGTGAAGCCATGTTCTTAATTCATAGTGACCTCATATAGTTGTACAATTAGTTTCATAGTCGTAGTCATAACCCTGCATGCCTAATTTTTAGCTAAGTTATTGAATCTTTAGTACTTTCCCATTTTAGCATATTTCCAAAAAATAATAAGTTCCATAATAATTTGTTTGATTTATTAAATATATTAGAATCATGATTTACTCAATAATTTGTTTAAAATATATTAAGTTTTATTCTATACCCCCAATTTTGATAAAACACAATGGTGAACCCATCTATTGATTAAATATTGTAAACCCTAACCATCCATATGGATAGGGTTTATCTCATTATTTTTATTATTCCCAATTTCTATATTAGGGTTTTATATTTGGTAAATTATTTGTCAATAACAATTTTCCAAGAATCTATTTCATATTTTATGCAATCTAAGAAAGTTGTTTCTACCTCTTTTAGAAGAAGTGCTATATTAAGTGGTACTCAAGTTGAGCATACTTAGATTTATTTTGATAAAACACATAACATGGATAATAACAAGGTCATATTAGACCCCTCAGATATTAATAAACAAAATAAATATCTATAAGTGCATGACAACACTTTAGAACACAAAGTGTAATCAAGACAATAATAGCTCCCAATATGAGCATCAAGATATCCTTCCACCTATATGCGATGAAAACCTATAGGTTAATAGAGTGGAATTTATTAAAAACTTTTAATAATAAATTTTTGAATAACCTTAGGATTATAATATAAATTCTCAAACTATTTTAGACTTAAAAAGTGCAAACATGGCTAATATATATGAATATTCAACTGATATGGACTCCCTGCCTTTATCCACACCATTTGATATAATTTTTGTACTTCCATATATGATGGGGAAAACCCAAGGGTTTTATAAAATTAACATGCTGATTCATACTCTATCATTTGAGACACCACCATTTGTTAGCACACATTATATTCTTGATGAAAAATCCCTTATGCATATCTTTCTATCTCAAAAAATGAAGTTTTTACAAATGGAACAAAGAGATTTGAATCCTAATTATGAAATTAATTAAAAGTATCTATTTCATACTCCATAGGCTTAACATATTTCAACATATCCTTTACCAGCTAGTTTTATGACACCTAAGCTTATATTATATGATGGAAAAGGTGACCCCCAGTAACATTTGAGAGTATTTCATGCATAATGTCTAGAATTTGCATCCAACAATAAGTTGTTGAGAAATTTATTTCCTATAAGTTTAAAATATTATGCTCTAAGATGGTTTTAAGATTTACCATATCATTCAGTTCATGCATTTAATCCTTTGGACTATTTTTTTATTTACATAATTATCAATCAATTTATGTGAAAATATTTCATATGCTTAGATTGCTCAACTTAAAAAAGAATCCAACAAGCCTATCATAGATATGTCTTATGATATTAGACCATGTTATCTAAGATGATGAATCCTATGGAAAATAAGAAATTGAAAGACATCTTCAAACATATTTTGATATCACCTCTACATGAATCTATTATGTTTAGTAAACTTATATCATTCACAAGCTTATGTCACATAGATAAGGAAAGAGAGGTAAATTTTTAAGCAATGAATAAGTTAAATTATGCAATCAACCTAGTTTATACTTATCATGTAAAGAATATGAGTAAGCCACCATACCAGGGGAGACTAAATAAATATAAAAGTGATCAAAAGGCAATTATGAATGCAATTTAAGAATATACTCTAAAAATTGTATTATTAGCTCCTCCAAGGTGACTATTTAGCAACTTACCAAAATCTCACTACAAAGTGTTACAAAATTTATTGGAATGAAACGTCATATCACTCCCTCATATTAAATAGGTTGATTTGTTAATCCTATTCCAAAAGGATTAGATCAAAATATTTTTTATGAATTTCATAGAGCACTAGGGTATACTACCAATAGATGCATTATTTTTAGACATAATATTTAGGATTTGATATATGAGAACATCATTGATGTGGTTATATCTATAGATAGTATAAAAACATAACCAAGTGAGACTATAACAATGAATACATTCAATGATTATTTCCTTAAGCATATAGGTCAAGAAACAACAAATAAATTAGAAGTGCAATACACATATAATACAAATTCTCCACCATATTATCATCCTCATACAAAGGCACACCATAATTTGAATGTAATAATTGGTACATATCATGTTTTAGTGCCATCAAGGCCACACATCACATTCAAATAGAATGATATAGTCGATGATGATTTTGATTTATACTCTTTGTTCATTTGAGCTCATATTGATCATCAACATATATAGAGTGTCATGATTGATAATGGTTTAACTGTGAATATGAGCACTATCACACACCTCTCTCATCTTGGATACATAGATAAGGATATAATTATTACAACAATAATAATCAAGAGACTCAATGGTCATGTTCATAATTCTATTGGTGATAACACATTACCATTACAATTTGGTCCAACACATGTGGCCACCAAGTTCATAGTATTAACTAGTGTAGGAGTCTTTGATGTTTTATTAGGATCTCCTTAGTGCTATAAACTTCATGCAGTTTCTTATATAATACATAAATGTTTGAAATACATTTTTATTAATAAGGTTACAACCCAAGGTTATTTTTCCTACATAGCATATTTTATTTGACCAACTTAAAAAGGTTAAACCTACTCAAATACTTTAATATCAAGTGGTATATTATCCAAGGAGATTTATCCTTGAAAGGACACTTAATCATAGATTTATCATAGATTCTAGAGAGCTAATATCTACACAAACACATCCTATATTGATGTTACAAGGTATTAAGTGTTCCAAAAATAAAATCAACACATAGTTATACTCCACAATGGGTTCCAAATATTCTTAGATTTCATGATGCTAAACAACATACACTGAATACTACAACTTATTATCATGATAGTGGCACTTATGTTACAAAATTATATTAGTTTTCAGATTTCAAGTTTGGATTAGTTCCCTCATAGTGGTATGATACTTTTAATTCATGAGAGGTCATA
Source organism: Torreya grandis (assembly GCA_037957365.1). NCBI lineage: Eukaryota > Viridiplantae > Streptophyta > Pinopsida > Cupressales > Taxaceae > Torreya > Torreya grandis. Next base: position 3,306,305 of record JARHVA010001396.1, read on the forward strand.
CTTCTTATGATAAATCCAAGATCTATTTATTTTGAAGCTATTATAGGAGTCATTGGTTAATATGTTCATTTTTTAGTTTCATATATTCAAAAATATAAAAAACTTATAATATTCCATAAAATTCTAAAAATCAAGACATCTACATCAATTGATTTGTGCTTTAGTATATGTAGTACTTATTTATAACTAGATTTATAACAAATATGCTTCAAAAACTTACTTAAGTGAGTTTTAGAACACACAATTTATCACCTCCAACTATAATTTTAGGTGGTGATACAGTCTCAGACCCATAAAATTTACATAGACAAAATTGCTCTAACATAGATAGTTATGAATTGCAATCTTGTTTGATTCCAACAGACTTGTCCTAATAAACACATGATCTACCTTTTCAAATTCAAACTATCCACAAGCTATATATAAATATTTTACATCTCATCAAGTTCACTTTGAGCATCCTTTTACATAGGTTTTATAATTTCTTAACAATCCATATTGTCCATACTATAGTACATTTCATTATACAAAATTTATCATTATTGGATCACTTACATTAACATGTTCATCTTACTAGTTACTTGAGTTTCTGAATATCAAGATGTTAAAAAGTACTTAAGTAGGTAAATTTCACTTATCTATGCATATTTATCATTTTTTTACTTGTTTTCTTCATTCTTTGGGTGTATTCATTACTTCAAATTGTGGACATTTGTACATGTTTTTATTTACATATCTAATATTTATTATATGCTTCAATGTGTGTGAGTGACATTTTAACATGTCCCTTGTATGCAGCCCTCAAAATTATTGCATGTTTCACATTATTGCATGTGCTCTTTGTGTATGTGTCATGGTCATGAATTTTGTTTTCTATTATTTGTTTAGTTTACAATGGCATGATAGATATCATGCATATTCCTAGTTCTCGATGCCATGATAGATATCATGAACCTTACTTTAGTGGTTATATATCAGTTTTAAGTACTCAATATTGATTATTTATTCACTACATGCATCATTTTCTAACATGACACTATGTATACTTAGTTCTACATGTATCATACATTACTTTTTTTGCTTAGATTATCAATATGATGCCTTGATATCAAATGTTATCATTACTAATTTATATTTAGATAATTTACATAATATTATTCATATAACATTTTATTTTGAGCTAAGTTATTGTATAGCTTCATAACTCACCTCAAAATAGGGGGCATACATAGTGGATTGTCTTGGAGATTAAGTTGAAATAGTTCATTGTGTAAACAAAAAGAATAGTATTTATTTAGATAATCATAATTCATACTTAGTTCATACTTATAAAAAAAAATTAGACAACATCTCTCCATTTGGACAATATAGTAGGCCATAGCTATAAAAAAATAGTGCACTATCATCCCAACTACCAAAAAATAACATTTTTTAGAATTCTCAGAATCTCACTTAGTGTACAAAATAATTTTCAGAAGGTATTCAAAAATTATTTTCAAATTTATGCACAAATTATCACAAAATTTTTCTTAGATTTGGGGCATCATGTGTGGCATGTTTTCCAAAATATTATACAATTTTACTTTGAAATACAATCAATTTTACTCAATTTTTAGAATCAATATACTCAAATATAAGTCGAGGGTATATATGACACACGATCACTTTATTACTTATTTTTTCACCAATTCCATATTATGAATGACAATTCATATCATTCTATGTGTTGAATATAATAGACTCAAAATATGATATTTTTGATCCAATTTTGCACTAGAAATGAGTCTTATTCTATTTATGGTAGTTGGTTTACCTTTTTGTACCAGTTTTTTCACAAGAATGATTTATTAGAATTCATACATGGATTTCAAGCCACCTTACTACCTTGAGTTGTGTAATTATAGATTCAAACACATCTTGAGTTCTTAAGCACACTCTCTTTCTAATGAGGATTGAGGTAGGTATAGTCCAATCCAAGTTTTTTAATGAATAAAAAATATCCAAGGGTCCTACCCTCTACATCACTAGTTTTGTACTAGAGAACACAATGATTTATGTACCCAAATAGGTGTATTCTTTCCTTTTTATTTTATATATAAGTTTTATTATCTATAATTTTAAAATTTCCATCCTAAACAAGGATTTGTTTATACATTTTTCATTGTAAGTTTTTGCATGAAACATAGTTCAACATATGACTTACATCCAAGCCTACCCAACACATGTAAACTCAAGTAAAAGTATTTTTATTTTGATCTATTACTTTTTATTTTGATGCATTGATATAATAAGGGGGGGGGGGGAGGGGAAATGTAGTTATTAAATTACCCTTTAATGGTTACCATAGTTATATACACACTTAGCTCATGCCTAATTTCATAGTTTGGAACTATTATTAGTCTATTTATATGTAGATGGACCTTACCTCTAACAATTATGATACATAATTTTCCTACTCTTCATTCCAAATAGCTTAAAATAACTATTAGGCTGATCCACACCTTAAATTTAGTTGTCTTTGCTCCTTAGACAAGGCCTTTCCGTATAGACTATCCAACTTTCTGGTAGAGTCTAAACTTGTAGGATGTGTCCTACTACCAAAAATGACTAATTTATCAAATTAAAATTCACCTAATGGGCTGCCTTGCACATTTTGAAAGTGCCATTCAAGGAATTTACCAAAATACCACTAAAAACTATGTTTTGCATTCATTTATTCACTAATTAGAAAAATGATTCTATATTGAAAACACAAAAATTATTCAAACTACACAATGAGAGGAAAGCACATATTATTCCAAATTATGAGTGCACAAAACCAAAATAACCCTAACCAGTGTCATATTACACTTCCAAAGTTATACACCATTATTGAATCACTTAATCACACTAGGATTACACCAACATATATCATTTCATTAGTAGTTCACACACACCACTGTATCATGGGAGAACTACATGGATTTTGATCTATTTTTAGAGTATTAGTATGTAGGCAACATTTAACACAAGGGGTGTTAAAGTCAAGTGTGACTTTAGCCACTAACTCTTTTTGTTATTTATTCTATTTATCCCTAATTTTATATTGAGTTAGAGTTTTAGGTGAAAAATAAGGCACACAATAGATTCCACACTGAATCAAGAGACCCCAATCACATGCATAGGATTCATAGGTGAAGGCATACCTATCACATTTTACACACGGATAAAAAAACTACCAAAATCCAATTCACCCTATAGATGCTAGCATATGCTGACTTCATCAAAATAGTGTAGCTTTATCCTAGGAAGATGTAAAGTCATGTTCCTAATTCATAATGACCTCATATAATTATACAATCAGTTTCATAGTTGTAGTCACAATCTTGCATGTTTGATTTATAGCTAAATTATTTACTCTTTGGTACTTTCCCATTTTAACATATTTACAAAAATAATAAGTTATATATCATTTTGTCTGATTTATTGTATATCTTAACATTCTTAGTTACTCAATAGTTTGTATAAATTAGATTAGATTTTATTCACTAGTCCAAATTTTCATAAAATATATATGTCTTCCCTTAGGGTGTTTTTAGCGAGCCTCAATTGATTTAGATTAAATATGGGTTGTTGTTTTATCCCTCCCACATATTCCATTGAAGGAAACTCCTCATCATGTAATTTTACTCAATACAACATTGTTTATCCAAAAATCCTACAAGACAAACTCAAAATCTTAACAATAAGACTATCTATACTCCTTATACTCCTTCCAAACATAGAAGTCTTAAAATTGTCAATAAATATACATCAATGGATGGAATATAAAATTATGTTCCTCATATTCACACTAACTTTTGCAATCCTCTTTCTACACCAATAACAATCCCACCAAAAAAACTCCCCATTAGCAGAACATAGTTCAACATGGTTCAAATCTCTTTATCTCATGATATAAGAGATTCTAATCATCTTATCAATTTTTTTGAATTTAAAACCAATTATACCCCAAATAAATAAGGGGGTTTTAATATCATAAATCCATATACTATGGTAGTTGGGAAAACTAATAGTGGTTTTCCTCTTAACACCAATATTGAACATCCTCCCCTAGTAGTTATCCTATCAACAATTTTAACAACCCACCTTATAAAAATACTCTAGATACATATCAATTCCTTTCACAATTTTTTAACCAAATGTACCTTATTTAAAATTCCAAAAACAATCAATTTATCCAAGTGTAATTCCACATTCTTAAAATGGCTAATAAAAATCCTCAAATCATCATAAATTGACTAGGGATACAATGAGTTGGTCTTCAAGAGTGATCTTGAATAGGGATACAATGCCAGGAAATAAACTAGATGATGTATAAGTACAGGTATAGTTGCAGCTATTTATCTCCAAGTGGGAGATTGTTAGGTTGTGGATCTAAAAGCTTCATTGATGCAAACATGGAGGAGGTTGCTGAGTTCCAAGGATACTGGCATCGATAGCACAAATGACGTTGGTCATCTATAGTGTAGAGGGAAATCGACATCGACAGGAGTCTGCTGACATCGATCACCTCCAGTCAGATAGGGGCCGACGTCGATTCCAGAACTTTTCATTGCACAAATAGTTAACCGGTTGTTTGCATGTAAAGACTATTTTGAGTCTTGATCTACGTGTCTAATTATTGTAAATTAGAATTCTAAGTTATTGTTTAGTATGGTATCTATTTATAGACCCATTGGCATGTATTCAAATAAAAAGAGCAATAGAGGAAGGCAAGGTAGATCCTTCCAATTGTAAGAACAGGGTGATCTGTAGGTTGTTACAAGATCAGGGAGTAGTTCTACATGGCAAGTAAGATCATTTGAGTTGTAGGTTGTTGCAAGTTCATGGGAGATCTACTTGAAGTACTTTGAGTACTTGTGTACTGGTAGTGTTATTACTGACTGGTTGGAGGTGAACACCAACTCTGTGTTTGAGTTGTGTGTTGGGACCATTTTTGTAGGAGAGTGAACTCTTGAGGGAAATAGATTTGTACATCTGAGAGGTGTGGAAGATTGTGACATCTTCATTGTATTTCTTTCTGGCATGAGTATTAATACAAGATTATGTATTGTCTCTCATATTCTGTGTCATTTGTGAATTCTAGTTACTTGTTAATTCTAGTATAATTCCGTGTTTAGTTGCTTATACAAGTTAATCATATTGCACTCTTATTGAGGAGTTGGATCTTGACAAGTGGTATCAGAGCATTTATGTTCTAGGTGCCTTACATATTTTCAACAAAGCCCAACATAGACCAACAAAAAACATAAGAAAACAAATCATGAATAGTAAGTTTATAGTAAAATAATAAAAGAACACAAAACCTTATCAAAACTTTAAATATTCTTAATAATAAACTTGCCTCACTACTAGCTCAACCTATGATTAAAAAAAGGATGCAATACTAAATATTAGGAGCCTCATAAAATTATAACTTGATATCAAATAGTAACAACTCTAAATCACCATCAAGAAGAAAAGGGGCTCAAAGATGTGTATATAATGAAGCTATAAGTTTGTAGGAGGAGGGGAGGATAACTTTGAATGGATTATCCCTTCAATACTTTTATTTAATCAAGAAAAAAAATAACACCCAATATTTTCACATACTTCTACCTTAACAAAGGCATTACCCATCTTATCCTAAGAGCTTATTGGAACCACTTAACCAATTGCCTCAGTAGAGGAAACACCCTTCTAGCCTCAAAAAATCATGTCCATGTTATAAGGACCAAGAGTACGAAGCCAATAAGGAGATGAAGGGGCCAAGGATCAATAAACATCAAGATATTCTACATTGTAGTAAAATATGTGACCAAACCACCACATTAAGGGTCAACTATTAGAAACATCCAAAGTCTAGTTTGCCATGCTATAGATCTTAGAGTAATAAACCTAAACTTTAATCAATGGAGACTCCAAATTAACTGTGAACTACATATTTTCAATAGGGATCCATCCTTCAAAAACCTATAAGAGATATCAAAATAATTATAAGATAAATTTTTACCATACCACCTCACATAGACCTAACATGGACAACCGAATAAATAAATAGAGACTCCACTCTCGAGAAAAGTAAACCAAAAATTATAGGATCAACCATGACAAAATGTAACCTTCAATAAATACACAAAATACCACAACCACAACCACATTCATATAATATTCCTTATCCATATATCTAAGCCTCAAAATACCACAAGTCATTCAAAATGAACTAAAAATATTCTAAGCACCAGGTCATGAGGATCAAGATTTCAAAAATTGTGAGTGGGAGCATCCTCAAGTTTCAAATTAATGCTCAATGAAATAGTATTTTATCTTGATCAAAGGATTATTCTAAAGGATTAGGAGATAAGGACCTGACTTTGTATTGAAGATGGGATTTTAGAGTGATAACAAGGATCTTGAATAGATTTTCATACTCTTTTTATGATCCATTTTATGAATCAAGGACATCTATTGCTTGATGAAATCATGAGTAGACTCTGTAGGTAATTTATTAGTATTGATGAAGTTAATAAATTTATTTTTGGGAAGATCATTAGTTTATAATTATTTGAGAAGATTCAAATTGGTGCTCAAGGAAATCTTGTCTTTTAGTTTGATCAAAGGCTTCTTCTAAAGTCTCAAGAGATAAGGACCTAATTTTGCATAGAAGAGGGGATTTTATAATGAATATTTTCATCACTCTTGTTATGATCCAATTTATTAATGAAATACTTCCATTTATTGATGAAATCATGAGAAAAATTCATGAATAATTGCTTGGCATTAATGAAGTTTCTAAAGTTTTTTTGGGAGGATCATTAGTTTGAAATTATTTAACTAAAGCATTGACTAGACCTTCTAGTTCTGTAATTTATTAGGTTGGAAGGTGATTATACCATTTTAGTACATATCCAACTAAGGTTTTGGTATAATCTTTGTTGTGTCATAGGTGTTGGTTTAAATCCACTTTATATAGAGATTACCAAATTATTTAAGATGTAAGGTAGGATTCGTAGTACCATCATATGTGATGGTTGGATAAATACTTCCAATATCCATTACCATAATGAATGGAACTAGGGCTTAATTTTGAATATTTAAAATCATCTTATTATAGACTAGAGGTTGAGGGATGAGATTTATGTTATCATATATAATAGTCTAGGAACATAATGCTAACTAGGTCAATTTATGATGATTTGAGGATTTTTATTAGCCATTTTAAGAATGTGGAATTACACTTGGATAAATTGATTGTTTTTGGAATTTTAAATAAGGTACATTTGGTTAAAAATTTGTGAAAGGAATTGATATATATCTAGAGTATTTTTAGAAGGTGGGTTGTTAAAATTGTTGATAGGATAACTACTAGGGGAGGATGTTCAATATTGGTGTTAAGAGGAAAACACTATTAGTTTTCCCAACTACCATAATATATGGATTTGTGATATTAAAACCCCCCTATTTATTTGGGGTATAATTGGTTTTATTTTCAAAAAAATTGATAAGATGATTAGAATCTCTTATATCATGAGATAAAGAGATTTGAACCATGTTGAACTATGTTTTGCTAATGGGGAGATTTTTTGGTGGGATTGTTATTGGTGTAGAAAGAGGATTGCAAAAGTTAGTGTGAATATGAGGAACATAATTTTATATTCCATCCATTTATGTATATTTATTGACAATTTTAAGACTTCTATGTTTGGAAGGAGTATAAGGAGTATAGATAGTCTTATTGTTAAGATTTTGAGTTTGTCTTGTAGGATTTTTGGATAAACAATGTTGTATTGAGTAAAATTACATGATGAGGAGTTTCCTTCAATGGAATATGTGGGAGGGATAAAACAACAACCCATATTTAATCTAAATCAATTGAGGCTCGCTAAAAACACCCTAAGGGAGGACATATTTATTTTATGAAAATTTGGACTAGTGAATAAAATCTAATCTAATTTATACAAACTATTGAGTAACTAAGAATGTTAAGATATTAAATAAATTAGACAAAATGATATATAACTTATTATTTTTGTAAATATGTTAAAATGGGAAAGTACCAAAGAGTAAATAATTTAGCTATAAATCAAACATGCAAGATTGTGACTACAACTATGAAACTGATTGTATAATTATATGAGGTCATTATGAATTAGGAACATGACTTTACATCTTCCTAGGATAAAGCTACACTATTTTGATGAAGTCAGCATATGCTAGAATCTATAGGGTGAATTGGATTTTGGTAGTTTTTTTATCCATGTGTAAAATGTGATAGGTATGCCTTCACCTATGAATCCTATGCGTGTGATTGGGGTCTCTCGATTCAGTGTGGAATCTATTGTGTGCCTTATTTTTCACCTAAAACTCTAACTCAATATAAAATTAGGGATAAATAGAATAAATAACAAAAAGAGTTAGTGGCTAAAGTCACACTTGACTTTAACACCCCTTGTGTTAAATGTTGCCTACATACTAATACTCTAAAAATAGATCAAAATCCATGTAGTTCTCCCATGATACAATGGTGTGTGTGAACTAATAATGAAATGATATATGTTGGTGTAATCCTAGTGTGATTAAGTGATTCAATAATGGTGTATAACTTTGGAAGTGTAATATGACACTAGTTAGGGTTATTTTGGTTTTGTGCACTCATAAAATAAAAAGGAAAGAATACACCTATTTGGGTACATAAATCATTGTGTTCTCTAGTACAAAACTAGTGATGTAGAGGGTAGGACCCTTGGATATTTTTTATTCATTAAAAAACTTGGATTGGACTATACCTACCTCAATCCTCATTAGAAAGAGAGTGTGCTTAAGAACTCAAGATGTGTTTGAATATATAATTACACAACTCAAGGTAGTAAGGTGGCTTGAAATCCATGTATGAATTCTAATAAATCATTCTTGTGAAAAAACTGGTACAAAAAGGTAAACCAACTACCATAAATAGAATAAGACTCATTTCTAGTGCAAAATTGGATCAAAAATATCATAATTTGAGTCTATTATATTCAACACATAGAATGATATGAATTGTCATTAATAATATGGAATTGGTGAAAAAATAAGTAATAAAGTGATCATGTGTCATATATACCCTCGATCTTATATTTGAGTATATTGATTCTAAAAATTGAGTAAAATTGATTGGATTTCAAAGTAAAATTGTATAATATTTTGGAAAACATGTCACACATGATGCCCCAAATCTAAGAAAAATTTTGTGATAATTTGTGCATAAATTTGAAAATAATTTTTGAATACCTTCTGAAAATTATTTTGTACACTAAGTGAGATTCTGAGAATTCTAAAAAATGTTCTTTTTTGGTAGTTGGGATGATAGTGCACTATTTTTTATAGCTATGGCCTACTATATTGTCCAAATGGAGAGATGTTGTCTAATTTTTTTTCATAAGTATGAACTAAGTATGAATTATGATTATCTAAATAAATACTATTCTTTTTGTTTACACAATGAACTATTTAAACTTAATCTCCAAGACAATCCACTATGTATGCTCCCTCTTTTGAGGTGAGTTATGAAGCTGTACAATAACTTAGCTCAAAATAAAATGTTATATGAATAATATTATGTAAATGATCTAAATATAAATTATTTCATCATCAAAAACAATATTGACTAAATTTAACTGGTTTATTGTAAATCACTAAATTGACTAAATTTGGCAAATTTATATGAAAAACCCTTCGCTTTGAATAAGGTATTTCTTATGAAGCAATTATTTAATTTGAAAATGTTGGAAGGTGGATCTGTACATAGTAATCTTAGTGAGTTACTAAACAATAACTTAGACTTCTAATTTACAATAATTAGACACGCAGCTCAAGACTCAAAATAGTTTTTACATGTAAACAACCGGTTCAACAAACTAACTATTTGTGCAATGAACAGTTCTGGAACTACACAGGCGACCGACGTCAGCCGACTCCTATTGATGTCAGTTTCCCTTTGCACTGTAGATGACCAATGTCGGTTGCACTGTCGATGCCGGTATCCCTAGAACTCAGCAACCTCCTCCTTTTCTGCATCAGTGAAGCTTTTAGCTTCACAACCTAACAAAATATATTTTTTAACCTAGTTCATAGCTCTAGTAAAAAGCATTGTATAAGGTTTGGGGACCTTTCAATACCTCATTTTTTACCCTTTATAAAAAATCAAACCTTCTCAAAATGTTAATAGGGAATATTTTCAAACATCAACCATGTAATTAAAATTAATACATATCAAACAAAATGTCCCATACAATTTGAATTAGGAGTTTCACCTTAACACAATTCAAATCTTTTCCACTCTCCTTTGAGTCTCAAATAACTCAATAAAAAATTTCCACTTTCTTTGACCCATGAGCTTTGACTCTTCTAAGCCTCCCCACCATGTACAATCCTAATAAGTTTTTTTGGTGACACACTACTGTAAGTCACTCTCATAAAAGTTTTCATGACCTTAAAATTTTTGCTTTTACTTTTTTGTTAGGAAAAAACTTAAATGATGAAACTATCATCCAATCATGATTTAATGAATATCTCAAAGATTCTAAATCCAAATTAAACCAATCACATCAAAATCATCATTCACAACTAATTAGTAATAAATCTTAACATCCTCAAAATTTAAAAATAATCTCTAGTTTTTTATATATTTACGGTAAACCATTACTCATCCAATGAGGAGGAAAATTTATCAACATGAACAACATGAAGCATGTTGTAGTGTTTATTGATTGTTAAATTCCTACATCAAATCAACTCAAAGATCACCTAGTTCACATGCCTATTATAAAATGACTCACTAATGACCATCATCCTAAAGCTTTTAAAACTATAAAAACCTCTCCTAAATGTCTAATTTCAGTTTTGACATCCTCCAAACCATAAAAATATATAAAATAAAATAAGGACAACTATACTGACACTATAGACATAGTTTTGAATCACCTTCCTATATAAAGCAATTGTATTATTCAAAACATAGAAAGTGCTCATATAGTCTTAAATATTCATCCTTTAAAATATAATTATTTTGGACAAGACACAAAAATTATCAATTTAGTATTAAACATGATTCCTGTTAAATCTAACTATATTAGCTAGGAGATATAAAGTGTTAATATAGTCTTTAAAATATTTCCTATATGATCCAAATGTATTGGCCAAAAGATATAAAGTGCCAATATAATCTTGAAAACTCTGCCTATAAATTAAAACACCTTTGTCAAATCAAACTATATAAATAGTGTCAATATATTCATATTTAGCTTAGATAAACATAAATATATTAAAAATGATGATATAAATAACCATCAAAATCAAACCCAACTATATCAACCTAGACAATACCATACAAAAAAAATCTAGAATACCTCCCAACAATCTAGAGCTTACCTTAGATGTTAACATTCCTATTGTAAGACATATTTACACAAAATATGACAACAAAGGTAACCACTGTGTCAATATTGAGGTTGATATCAAACATAATATTAAATCCAATCTTACTAAACCTTTCATGTTTGGGTAATTATATGATGCCCATCCTTATTTTCATTCACATGTTGGGGAATCTTAAAATTACCATCTTTCTCTTATTTTATACTTTGGGACTTATTTTGATGCCAACCTTTAAATTCATCCACACTTTGGGAGAAATTATAATAAGAATCCTTAATCTTCCTCAACCTTGTGATAACCCTCATAGCGATATAATTCTTAATAATATTACACATATTAAATATAAACAACTTTTACTTCAATAAATATTTAAAGCACCTACTGAGAAGGGTTTTTATTGACATATTTTCTTATATTATTTTCATTTTATAATTTTCCATCCTCATGTACAAATATAATGTTTTTAAATATTAAATATCTTATATCTAAACTAACTCTTTATTTTAGGTTTTATTCTAATATTTTATGTTGCATATTAAACTTGCTCTACATACACCTCTAAGTATATTAAAATTAACTTTAACACCTATTCTTGGTTCTTAAGTTTTTTAGTTTGTGAGTTGCATGGTAGACCTTGGGGAATACAAATAGTCCCTACTCACAAATTTCCATCCTCATATTATTATATTTTTATCCTACTCCCACTCCCAACCAAATCTACGTTTTAAAAAAAAAGACAAGGTAATGATTGAGTGTGGTGTTTTCTCACTTAGAGTCAGTCATATTATCTTACTTACAAACTTTTGTAGTCTATATACATGTTTTTCATAAACGTTTTACCATATATTATGATGAATTCCCAATATATCTATAATTATACCATCCTCATTTATACATTTTTTATGATTGGGGAAACCCAATCATTACATGCTCATCTCTTTCTTTCATATTTTCTACTTCCTTTTAGGTTATCTAAGGATGGTTTTGAGATTGCACTTTTTTTAAGGTGCAATTTTATGAGTATTTAGGCAGATTGGTGTACAGGGTCCCCTCTTTAGTGATTGATTGAAATCCATATGGAGGAGGAAAATTAAAAAAATCAAATTATTCAAGCAATATTATCATAAGAAAAAGGAAAAACTAATAAAATTCAAATCACACTAAAAGACATGATCTCATCTTTGACACACCCCTTATTGCAGTCAAAGCTCAAATTCCATAATTTTTCTCATGATAGATTTAAGGTCCATTAGAGTGTGACATACTAGTAGAATGGGGTAGGATGTCTCTCATCTATACATTAACTTCTAGTCCACATACCTTATCACACAAGTAATTAATCCTTCTAAACAACTCTATAAGGGCTCCTAAGGAATGGGGAACATGTTATGGGAAGGTAGGATCCTTTTATTTTTCATGCACACTAGTCTTCATGGAATGATATTTTACTTCATTAGTTAGCCCAAAATTTATGCTTGTTGGGTCAAATTATCTACAGCCATTAATGTCAAAAACTCTTAGTCTTTCCAAAGTGATTAAAGTGTCTTTTTTCTGATAAAGACCATGTTTTATCATTGGTGATACCCTATTTTCCTTACGCCCATCTATTTCCCATTGAAAATCAAGTTTTTTTTCTAAATCTCTCCCATATTATTTATTTCCTATTATTAATTTCTTTCAGACAAGTTAATAGTATGATATTATTAACATTTTCCATTTTTGAATAGAAGTTGCATATTTAAGTTGTTACAAGATTCTCTCTTGGTAATTCCCTTATCTTTATAGGACTTATTTTAATTATGTTTGGTACCTTTAGATTTTATCTTTCACTAATTTATGGGTCATCTAGTCCCCTTTTTATTTTTTCATCATTTAATTTACATCACTTATTTATCTATTTTCTTGGGTTATTTGGTTCTAATTTAGATTTAAAGTTTTTTCTTGCCAATCTTCTCTTATTTTTATATGTTTCCTTGCATATTTTAGTTTTAGTTTGGCCTTATTGTACTCAACTTGGAAAATTTTCCATTTTTATAAATTTGTTTTTGTGAATTTTTAATTTAATTCCATTTGATGAATATCCTACATACACATGAATTGATTTTATTTGTTTTCAACCTTATATCTTTAGGGTTTATAGATGTAGTTTCTCCCCCCATAATGATTGAGACTATGGCATTTTCATGCATCATTTATGTGGAAGGTAAGTCAATGTATGCATATGTTACTTTGATTTCTCATTTATCATTCATTATTTCAACATTTCATTTATGCTTTCATATTGCTATGTATCTTTCCAAAAGCACCATCCCAAATTGCATTATTGAAACACAAGTTGAGTTTTGGGTGGGGCATGTGTGTACACTAGTATTTTTTATATTTATCTTTTATTGATGATTTCTCTTTTAAGACTCATTGGCATATCAATATCCTTAAGTGCACATCCCAAGGAGTATACCAAGAAAGGGGAAAGGTTATATTGTGGTAATTTATGAGATATGTTTTCATTATATTCTATTATACCTTCATTACCATCAGTTTGAACTAATCTATATCTCTTTCCTTCTTCCTTCTTCATGTCCCTTTTTTCAATTATGTAATCTACCCTATATTTATTATTATATCATATTAGTTGATATAATCTATCTCATAATTATTTTATCCCTATAATTTATTATATTTATTGATACATTTTTGAGTCTACACATGTATTCTATATTTTTTCATGACTGATCATATAATACTAGATTCGTTGATACAATTTTACTATATCAATCTAGATTGATACCTTCAACTTGGAATAACAGATGATTTCTAGGTTTGGATCCATATATATATATATATATATATATATATATATATATATATATATATATATATATATATATATATATATATATATATATATATATATATATATATATATATAGTTCATATTTATTATTCCAAAAAAGCAAAACAATCATATACTCTTATTTCACTCACATTTCTACCATTAATTAATAAAATGGGGAATTAGAGGATAAGGTCTTATTCTTGTGAAGATCAAGTCTTACTCAAAGATATTTGAAGCTTAATTGGAGGATTTGAATCAAGGAGGTGCCCCATAATATTTTGAATCCAAAACTAAGGACATATAGGTCTTCATAATTTAAATTTGAGTTATTCATATTTCACACAAAGTGTCACTGGAGCTAAAGAGAAGGTTAATGTGACAAACAGTCAATCCAAGGTAAGTATCTTTATTCCTATTCTCTTTTATTTTATTTTATTAGTAAAAATATATGTTTTTATTATTTTTAGATCATATAGGATGTTTTTAAACTTTCATAGGTTATATTTATGTTAAATAATCTAGTATATTATATGGGGCTTAGGTTTTTCATTAAAACCATAGTTTACAAACTAGACTATGCTGCATTTTCTTAAACTAAATTACAATCAGCCTTTGTGGCATTTATATATTTTTTAGTTTAGTGTTATTTTATATCTTGGATATATTTTATCCTTTTTCTTAGTTCTTTTCATGCATTTTACTATTATGTCCTTGATACCCCCTTTGTTGTAAGCATTGCTAAATATCATTGACTTTATCTTGAGACCTAATTAGACATCATATCCCATATCTTAGCCATAATATTTGGAACCCTATACCATTGATATTAAGTGTGGATTATTATCTATTATATCTATAACTAAAACTAGGTTATGTATATATATTTAAGTAAATACAATGTCTAGTTTGATCTCTTGTTTGTATCCTAGTCTATAAAGATACATATGATTGTTATAATAGTAATATTGGAAACCCTATCCCATGCATGCACTTCATCCACTAAAATATGTAATTATAATTCAAAGGGGGATAAAGGATAAAAACCAAGACAAATATTAAAAGATCAATGTCCTATGGATGAAGGGCTCAATTATAGCTATGTTGAATGTATGGTCAACTGTCATCCCATGTATGTGGATGTTTTGATTTATACATCCAAATTAGATGAAACATCATAAAAATAATTTTTTTGTAGAATATGGGTCACCCATATGATATTCCTCATGCATGCACCAATATTTAACCTAAAACCCTTTATGTTGACATATCACATGAGTTTAGGTTCATGTTCTCATCAGAGGCACAAAGAGAGAAAACTAATCTAGATCGGGGATAATTTCATCTAACAGTGTAATTAATATAGTAATCTATGCATGGGTAAACTTAGAGTCTTAAATATACTACTTTATCATTTCATGGTAGCAAGTATGCACTTATATGTAAAAAGGCACAAGCACATCACTTGATCTAAGTAAATCATTCATCCAATAAGAACAACATCTAATAACATTCTATGGTCATAAAAATATGATAATAGCATAAAAATTATCTCATATCATTAATTATTTAATAGATCATGGTTAAAAATCTTACATTTGTTTTCAAATTCACTTTGGTCAATCATAACCTATCTACTCTATTTATGACTCCTACCAATTGTATAGCACTTTGTTATCACTTACTCATCCTTATTTCCCCCTCTCATTAAGTATATTATTTACATATGATTCAAAATAGCCGTGTGTGTTATCTATAAAATCATATATAGTTGATGATTTTCATCCTCTAGATAGTTAATGTGGTATTCTTTTCAATTCCAGTTACTATGTCATTTTCCACCACTTTCTAACTACCTATTAGGATCATATTTTTTTCCATTTACCTCCTATAAATCACACTAAATATGGTAGTTATATCATTATTAGGTGATCACTTCTTCCATATTTATATCTATATTTTTATGTAAATTATCATTGGCTAATCCCTTAAGTTCATACTAGGATAAATGGTCTATCTATTAGGTGTATGTGTGTTTGTGTTTGCTTAGTTGACACACCATGATTTACTTTAGGTATTGGCTCATGTATTGGGATCTTCACCTTCACATACATGGAATTTATTATTATTATTATTAATGAAAACTCTGGGGTCAATAAAACCCTATGTTTCCCATTTTTATAAGGATGAAAAGAGGTGGTCCTGGTTAGTTTAGTATTCATCATGGATCATAGTGTAGGATAAAAAGTGATAAGAAACTTATTATCTCTATTTTAAACTAGTTTGTGGTAATTTGAAGTGGACCCACACATATTCAAAGTAGACTTATAGTGTATTCAAATTGATCCCCTTTGTATATGGAACCAACATTTACATCTTGGATAACCTATTAACCATAAAAGAGACAACAATTGCACTTAGTCATGGGAAACCGTGACATGAAGACCATGGAGATTGACTCCCAAGGTTGATAAATAATTTGTAGAGGTATGTAGAGGACCTATTTTTGTTTTCTATTTTTATATTGAACATGTTGTGCATGACTGAATATACTTGCTTACATCATGATGAATATTTTGCCAGTAGAAACGTTTATAAAGCACTGCCACTGTACTTTACACCATGAAGTGTCATGCAACTTGACTATAGTGCATCTCTCAAATTATCTTCTATCATTCTATTATTAAAAAACATAGGTGTCCTAAGTGACACAAAATCATCTCTTTTAAATGGTAGTGTGTAACTTGTTTCCCCATTTTTAGTGTTTTATAAATGGTATAAAAATCATGATCACTACCTTAAAACATGGACCGTTTAGTAGTCTCATGGAAACATGAATTTAGGAATGATGTTATTAATGTATTTTGAGAGCATATTAAATATTATGCAACCTAATTGAAACTAACTTTATTTTGCGTAATGTTAAGGGGGAAATGTTATAGTTAGGTTGACTACTTTTGATGGTGATCATTATTTAACTTGCCTTGGGTCTGTATGAATAGTGGAGGATTGTGATTCATGTGGATGATGGTATCCATTACCATAATGTAATGCTTCCATTTATTTCATGCCTAGATAATGGCATAATGTTATTTATCATACATAATATACCTACTTATTGTGTATGTGAATTTTTCACTAAGGTATAAAATCATGTGTATATGTTGGGTGAGAACTACACCAAGTACACATTTTAAAGATTTGTTTCAATTACAAAGGGTTGTTGTAAATATGGCAATGAAATGACTAGTGATGAGAATATTTTTCATTTCAACTCCTCAAAATCTCATTATTGTGATGTGTTCCACATAAATTTGGCCTTCCCCCATTTAGTTTTTTGGTTTAATGGCCATTAAAGATGAGATAATCCAAGCATGAACTGATGATAAACATTTCCTAACCCTAAAAAAATTTTGAGTTATGTACATGTTATTGGTGTTATACATTCTCTAATGATTTTTATCTTCTATACATCAACATGTAAACCATTCTTTTCTATGATGTATCCTAGATATTTTACATATTTAAAAGCAAAATAACACTTATCTTTGTTTACATATAACTTGTGACTATGTAGGGTGTTGATAATTTTTCAAAATTTTAGTGTGCTCCTCCCATGTATTTCTCAAAATAAGGATGTCATCTAAGTAAACAATCACAAAGTAATCAATCAATGGCTGGAAGACATCATTTATGATATCAAAAAATATTTTAGGTTCATTGCTTAAGCCAAAGGGCATGAATAATCATTAACATAGACCCTCATTGGAATTAAACACCATATTTCAATTTTTAAATGTCTCAATTGGTATTTGATAGTACCATAACTTCAAATCAATATTTGGGAAAAAAAAATCTCACATGAACTAGCCTAGGAAATCATCAATGCATGGGAGTGGATAATTTTCCTTGACATATGTTTTTTTAATGGCATTATTTGTGATAGAAATTCATCACATCACATCTTTATTTCAAGATAACATGATTAGGATTCCACAAGGTGATATGTTAAACTAATTATGACATTTATAGATTATCTCATTGATATATCAATTGATGTCTTCATTTTATAGCACCAAGTACCTATATACTAGCCCATTTGATAAGGGTTTTATTAGAATTAAGTTTATGAGATGTGTTCTATATAAATGTAGGGGCACACTAGTAGCTATGTTAAAGATAGATGTATAATTATTAATATCTTATATTTTATGACCAACATTACCCATTTTTAAAATTTCAAATGAGGACCCACTTTAAGCTAAAAACTTCATATTCATGTCTTGTATCGAACCTGTTAGTGCCAAAAACTGCATTGAAGCAATTGGGCCCTTATAAGTATAATTATCTAAGTCATTATCCCAATTATTATTTTAAAGTGTTCTTTTGAAAGGTCAAGTTCATGTTGAATCAGCTAGGTGATTTAACTTGGTATTTACTTAGTGTATTTTATTTGGGCATTTTGCATTGGGTATTTCCTTTTGTTAATTCGGTTTGTACTTGGTATAAAGTCCTTATAGTCTTTCAAGAAAAGATTTCATGCAAGTTGTATAAAGGCCATATTCTCTTGGGCTTTTTATCTACACAAAAATCCCAAAGGACTATTTCCTTTGGGCATTCTGTCTACAGAAAAAGATCGAAGGGATATTTCCATTATTTCAAGTAAATTGTAAGGACTTATTTATTTTGGTGAAAGTGTTTAAAATTTTTTCTAAAGGATTATTCCTTTGGGCATTTTTTTTGCATAAAAAGTCCAAAGGGGTAATTCCTTTAAGCATTTTGTCTGTACAAAAAGTTTGAAGGGTCATTTTGCCTTTGTAAAATATTTGAATGGTCATTTTTTTCAAACATTTTGCCCTTAAATTTTTTCCAAAGGGCTCTTTTAGAAGGGTCATTTTGCCTTTGCAAAATCCATAACAAATCAATTCTTTTAGGCATTTTTCCCTTGTAAAATTTTTGAAGGGCACCTTTAAAAAGTCTAAAAGGTACTTTCAAGAGATATAAAAGGACCATTCCAAAAGGCCAAAGGGAAATTTTGTAGGTCTAGTGCCCTTGACAAAACTTCCAAAGGGTATGCGTAAAGGGCTCAAAAGGTACTTTCAAAAAGCTTGATGTAGACATTATAAAAATGTACACTATAGTTCTAGATGTCGTATTAACCTTTAAACTATCCCTTGGCCCCCTTTGGGTTAGATTATCTACTAATTTTTCCTTTATTACCCTCAGACCACTTCCTAATGCCATTAACCTTCATTCATTAGTGGAATTGGATAAATTTAGCTAATTTTGACTATGTCCCCTCAATCACATATGATAGTTCACCCTCAACTACATGTAATAGTCAACCCTTGACAATCAATGGTTAACCCTCAACCACTGATGGTCAACCCTAAAATACTGATGCTCAGCCCTAGACCATATGTGATGGTCAACCCTTGGTCACCAATGGTCATCCCTCAACCATCAATGGTTGACCATTGACCACCGATAGTTACTTAACATAACCAAAACTCTACCTTAGGATTACATGATCAAATGATTTAACTATAACTCACTTATTGATTACTAGTTATCTTATTTTAATCTACCATTCACATGATCAATGCATATTAGATTGTTTGTTAAATTGTGGTTAAAAATTTTGTTAAAATATTTGGTTTCAACACTCCTTAGGCCTATATTAAGAGATGATGATAAAGAGGAGAAGGAGAAGGAGAAGGTGTAAGATATTATGGCTCCCGCGTGAATCTAAAAGCTTCCTATCCAAAATAAAACTAGACAAAGACTAGGGAGGCACTTCTAACACCTCAACACTAAGGATTTTAGGATCGTTACTTTGCTTGTTCAGCTCTAGACCCTCAAACAATTTGCTTTCACCTTCAAGATTTCTCCAAGCCATCAAGCTATACAAATCTATGTTTCTTACTCTTATTTTGAGTTTAGTTATTTGGTTTTCAATAAGTTTAGAGACTATATCTACTTTCACCTCTCCCAACAACCTTCCCTTATGTTGGAGTTATGTAATTCCAAACACCATTTTATCCACCAAGTACCTTATAATCATTATCAACCATATAGAATACCAAAACCCTAAGATTTATACCTTTGAAACCTTAAATTTGTCCTCATGACCAACCTATAACTTAAAAATACCTTATATAAACCTTATACCACTTACCCATAGTCCTTTCTTTGCCCAAAGCCAATCTCTCAAAAATCCTTAGTGATTGTTGATGATCAACCTTGACCACCAATAATCACCTATCGACTACTAATAGTCATCCTTGATCACTAATGGTCACCTATCGACCATTTATGGTCATCCTTGACCACTAATGTTCACCTATCGATTGTTGATGGCCAACTTTGACTACTAAAAGTCACCTATCAACTACCACTAATGGTCACCTATCGACCATCGATGATCAGCCTTGAGCATCAAAAATCACTGTGTAAATTATTTTAATTAAATTAACAAGATTTGAATACTTTACAACCTCAACTAAAATCTTTTTTTCTTCATCCCTATCACTATATAGAGTTAAGAAGAACAACTTGACCACACCTTGAAAGTTTAGCATTTTTTTAATGTTATTTTGTTAAAATGCATTATTTTTTGAAAAGTATTTATTTATTTTGATAGAGTAATTTCATTTATTTTATGAAATATTTCTTATCAACAACTTTCTTAACATTAAATTTTCTAAAAGGTAGATTGACAACCTCTAAGGAAGTCATATACTTCTTGGATCTAGCTCATGCTAAGCAATCCACCCATCTACCTAACTAATCAACCATTTTCTCTAGTCTCTTTCTTATTTATAGGTCATACTCTCTAAATAAAGAGGAGAATCTAAAACCATCTATATCATAGAGAATAAACCAAATATAGGTTCTAATAACCTCACCATCCTTTCAATTTTACATTCTTTCTTAGAAAATAAATCAAAATTTGAGTGACACATTCTAGCATGCCTGGTGGGACCTAGTTACATCTAGGTGATTTTTATTATTATTTTATGCTCATTTAAATGAAATAAAAATTTATTTTGGGATTAAAATTAACCTTTCATACATTTGTTGCTTATATAATTAGCTCACATGGCTTAATTAATCAATCATAGCCTCAATTATTTTCACACAGAGACCAAACCACTTACACCAAATCAAACATCATAACACTTGACATAATGCCCAACTAGGGTTTCATCTCCTATCAGTAACCTTAACCCATTAGCTATTCCACTTGAATGTCATTACCAAGGGGAGAAACCAAAACTTAGCTTTCTAGTTGAGTATAATCTCTAGCAATTGGTATATCTTGGCTAAGCACCTGACACTCCTATCGTTGTGGTGTGTGAAGTGAAGGGATAGACCCCAACATCAAGCCATGTATTGATTTCAAATATAGACCCATTTGAGAGCCTAAACACAACCTGAAACCATTCATAGACTTCTTTTATAGTACCCACTCTATAATCCAAGTTGAGTCACACAATTCTAACTTAAGGTGTAAGCCATACGAGAGACAAAAATAACCTTAGGATTTAACATGTTTTAGTGTGTGTTTTATCTTCTTTGAATTTTTATTTTATTCTCTTTATTTAGTTATGAGTAATATAACCCCCTTGGAAAAACCTTATACCATCTTGCCTTCACCCACCTCATCTCCATTTCCTTGTTCAATGGGGATCACTCCTATATTTTCTCTAGGAGAATCCAACTTTTTTAAATGCCTAGAAGATTATCCTCTTTCCTTAGGATGTTACCTTGCATAAAAATCCACTTGTGCTCCAAATGTTACCTATAACCAACCCAAACATACCTATAACCAACCTATCCTTGCCTATAACAAACCCAACCTCACCTAAAACTAACCTAATCTCACCTATAATCAACCCAACCTCACCTATAACTAACCCGACCTTGACCAAAATTAATCTAACCTCATCTAAAACCAACCGATAACCTCTTAATAACCATTTGATCATCATTGTAACCAACCAACAACCTTTAAACACCTATTTAACCATTTTCATAACCTACCTCAACCTCAACTATCTTAACCTCATCAATCTTTGGGCTACCTATCTCAACCATCATATCAACTACTTCAACCTTATCAAACTTTTGATTATCTACCCTAACCATCATATCAATTATTTGAACCCCATTTTTGGAAACCCTCTTTATCTCAAAACCAAGACTTGGTTTATCCCCTCAACCATCAACCAAATTTTTTGAACCAACCTAACTTACCAACCTTATCAAATCTAACCAACAACTATCAACCCACCTTATTAACCTTACCCAACCTCTCAAACCAATCTACCTTATCAACCTTACCTATATTATTAACCTTACCTAGCTATTTATGCAAAAGATTACACCCTTGGTAGGAGGTTGAGCTCTTGCCTTCTTCACGCAACAATGGAAACTCCCCTCTTGCCTGTGGGACCGACAAAGCTGGAGGGGAGAGTCTCTAGATAAGGGCTAGCTCCCTCTGATGTATCATTTAGGACTTGATTTCTCCTACTACTAACAACTAAAATGCAAAAAAGGGGGGATGAAAAGGGAGAGAGAGAGATGCTGAAAACAAAGCCTAAGCCTAAAAATGTAAAAAAAGGGTGATACACTAGAAAATGTGATCCAACCAGCCTGAATATACACTTTTCACCAAAAGGAATCACATATACACTTCATCTAAAGTGAGAAAACCTTCTGCATCAGTGGTTCAGGGGTCCATGGAGATACAAGGAGGAAATAACTACTAGAGGCATTTTGGGACACACTGCAGCAGCCTATCCACTTCACCTACACTCCTCTAGGGACACTTCTGACATGCCTGTAAAAGGAAACTCAAAAATGCACCAGACATGCTGAAATCATTCTGAAAAATCATTTAAGAAAATGACTTAACACAAAATCAAGGCATAGACACATACTAAAGATGCAAAACTCAAAATGGAGGTAAAAATAGCTAAGTTCTGATTCAAGGTAAAAATTTTGGCAGAGCTCTACCTTACAAGCCCGAGAGATTTTTGGGTATAGTTTTGCCTTAAGGCTGAGAGCGGATTCTTTTCTCGAATGAGAAGTTTACAATTTATAAAAAGTGGAAGAATAACTTGGCGCTTCTTGGGAAATATTTTGGCACTCTTTTCTATAAGTGGCCCATGTGTGATGAACACATCGAGAATAGGAAGATCACTGCTACTGATGTCATTTCTCAAAAAAGACCTTATAAAACCATGTTGCATAATCATCCAAATTGACTTTGGCATTCAAACATTAATGTAAGAACATGGCCGCACCTCTTTTCTACAAATAGACTATGGTTTGTCCCCTCATCAATGCCAACTACAGAAATAGGTCGCGCCACTCATCTACAATAACTCACCTTCCCTTCACCACTTGAATTGCTTTGTCATTTCTACTCTTTATCTTCTTCCTACTCTTTTAGCCCTTGGGGGTGATCTTCTGGCAGGTCGCTATGTTCCTTGGGGCTCTTTCCATGATTTGGCGCTTAGGCAGTTCAAAAACAATGGCTACTTCACTGTGTTAAATTTGATGTTCACGCAACCATCACCTAATGGCTAGTTCATTTGCTTAAATTTGATGGCTTTTGGGATGTCACCATCCTTGGAAAAATCATCAGGTCTTTTGTTTTGGGCTTTTTCCCCATGGATTTTCTATTTCAAGCTTTTTCCCATGGACAAAAAGTTTGTGGGAGTTGGCTGCTTTGACTTTTTTGTGGGATCTTTGACTTTTTTTGCACCTTCGATCCCTTTGAAAATCCTTACCTTGAATTCCTTTAGGCCTTTTGTCTGAAGGAATTCCTTCAAAAGAAAAGTCTGAAGAAATTCGGAGCCTTGAGTCTTCTCACATCCCTTAAATCTCTTCAGCTCCCTTTGAAAAGTTCTCTACCCTCCGCAAGGGATTTTATATCTTGAACTACCCTCTGGCTATAGGGCACACCCTTTAACTAAGCCGTTGAACCAACCCATTGAACCAAAATTGGTTCAATGGTTCAACCACTGCGTGCTGACCCTGTTGAACCAAGCCTTTAAATTGATTCGTTGAACCTCCTTGTTGAATCATCTATTAAACCAAAGTGATTAGACCAAAGCATTAAACTTAAGCATTGAACCAAATGATTGAACCAATCCATTGAACCGGTTCAATGGTTCAACAAAGCACGCTGAGCTGATTGAACCAAGCTGATGAACCTGTCGATGAACTTAAACATTGAACTAAGCCTGATTAAATTGGATGATTGAACCAACACATTGAACTTTCCTAATGAACCAAGTTGAATCATTGAACCAATTGAGTTGAACTAAGGCTTGAACCAAAGGCATTGAACCAATGTGTCGAACTGATTCAACGGTTCAACGCTTCAAGCAACTATTGAAACAAGCCCGTTGAACTCTTTTGTTTGAACCAAAAGCCATGAAGCAAGCGATGAACCAAGCCTAGAAATTGAAGTGATAGACTTGAAGTGATGAACCAAGCTTTGAAATGGAGTGATTAAATTACTAATTGAACCAAGGCTCGAACCAAGGCTGATTGAACTACCACTTGAACCAGGCATTAAACCAAGGCCGATTAAACCAAGTGATTAAACCAAGCACTGAACCAAGGCATTAAACTAGGTTCAATGGTTCAACAATGCCAAAATTATTCATTTTCTTCAGAATAGAGCCCAAAGAAGCCTTGAAAAAACTTAGCACTCTCTGAACTGATCCTTCATGCACTAAAGACTAACCTGCAGAGTTCATAAAAATCCAAAACCTATAGAGTCCATAGATTTAGACCTACAGAGTCTGTAGATATTTTGCAAAGTTTGTAGAAATGAACAAATTCATGCAAAATCAGAAAATGAAATGGCTTAGAATAGCAGGGATAGAAGGGGATCGATTTTTGGCATGTTGGGCAAAAATGGTCAATAAATTGGTGACTCCCAGGGGAAGCATGCATGCTATGCTTAAAGACTAGTTTCCTTGCAATACATTGGGCACTGAGTCAGATGTAGCTTTGAAGAGAGGTTATAAATATCCCTAAAAGATCCAAGAATCAAACAATGATCTTTTTACCCCACACACAAAGGGAAACACACAGGGCTAAAAACACTACCTGTGTAAACTGCACTTAGGGAAAGCAAGAAAGAAAATGAAAACAAACTACTATATACAACTAACCAGGAATATTTGCCTCCCTCTTAGATCAAAGGGAAAACTTCTTAAGTCCCCTTCCTGGAAAGAAGACTTATGGTGGTAGGCAAGTAGCTGAATGAAAAAGAGAGTTGGTGACCTACTCCTCTTGCTTGTCACCTGGGTTGGCTGGTATCTGAGTGGATTAGATTCAAACATGCCTCCAACATACATGTATCTTGCTTATTCCTGAAAGCTTGTTGAATTCTAGTCCTTCATACTGGTGCTTATCACCAAGAAATCAATGGCTACTGGATCATCACCATAAGCCCTTTAATATATATAGTCCCTCTATAATGCATCATGGTCTGACCCATTTCCTTCTGCTTCATTACAGGCTCTGTTAGACTCATCCTCTGCTCCCTCTTAGCCTTCTTGAAGAAGGGTGACTATGGTGATGTTTGAAATGGACTCAAAAAATGATTGTTCATCCCACAAAACATCACCTCTCTATTCAAAACTTTCTTCTTCAAGGCATTCCTCTAAGAACGCAGACCTCTCCTTTTCCTCCTCAAAGATCAAGATCTCTAGATGTTCAAAGGTATCCTCTTGATCCTCCTCCAACTCAGGCTCTTTGGCATTGTCATCCTCCTCATCGAAGTGACAAGGAAGTTCATCGAACAAGGGGGAAGAGAGCTCACCATGCTTTTTTTCTTCCTCATAATGCTAGAACATCTACATATATGTAAGACCTGCATCGTCTCCATTGCTGATGAGGTCTTCACAAGGAGCCTCCATGATGATTCCACCTTCGTTACCACTCATGATAACCTCTTGGGGAACTGTAGATTAGATCTTCTACTCCTCACTCACCTCCTATAGAATAGGTTCTTCCTTGAGAAGGGGTGAAGTGGGAAAAACATGTGGAAGAGGAGGCAGTCCTTGAGCTAGAATCAAATGATTATCCTCCTTCCACTTGTCCAACACTTCATCAATATCAGGTGTGGCCTGATAACTCTCTTAGAAGTGTGTAGATGGGGTGTGTTTAGACATAGAATGTGCCATTGGGTCTGAACCATCCATCACACACTAGCTGAGGAATCTCTTTCTGGATTCCAACTCTATAATTTTGTTGGCTATATCCTCTTGGAAGTGCCTTTTTTGGAGGTCACCAGCATTACCATGAGTAGGAACAACCTCGTGTTCTTCAAGGTTTTGAGAAAAACCTTGCTTTTCCTCCTTCCTGCCACATGATTCTATCATTTTCCCCTAGTTTAGGATCTTGAAATTGGAATTTTAATCCTACAAATAGGCAGCAACTGTGTTTTCTCCAAGGTCCTGGGGCTCCTCCACAAGGTCTAGAAGTTTTATCTCTCTTTCACAGAGTAGACTCATCCTAGCCTATAAATCTTCAATTTGCTTGGATAGATTATCTTGAAAGAGTCATTCTTGGAGGTCACTAGCATCATCCTCTTTAAGGCTCTGGGCTAGTTCCTGGCATTCCTTCCTCCAACCTAGAATCTGCACATCACATTGAAAGACTTGGGGAGGTTGAGGAATGCTAAGAAGAGACTATTGATGCACCAGAAGAGTCTCTAGAAGAGGGATATGCTAGCTCATGGTATTCCCCCCAATGGAAGATTCACAATATAAGGAATTGAGAAGATTGATCTCCATGGGGGGTTGCTCTAATGCCCTTTGATGTTGGAAAGCCAGGAACATAGTATTGAGGGCAGATACATCAAATGAGCTGGAGTGAGAAAGTGATATCTGATAGAAAGGATTTGGTGCAAAAGAGGGGGATTTCTTTAGAATAGGAGGGGGCACATAAGGCTGACTACCTTGAATAAATGGATTTCTCCATTTTGCTACCTCCTCCTCCATAAATTGCAAGGCTTGAGCTTACCTAAACAAACATTCCTCTTTATACATCAGCTCCTGCTAATATCCGTACTGCTCCTCTAGTCTGTTAATCTCCATCATCTACTTCTCAAACTTAAGGGCCACTTCCCTTATCATTGCAAGGCAACTAGGAGGGCTGCTTGGGGTGATTCTCTAAAAATCTTAAGTTTGATCATAGTCACATGAAGGAAAACAAGACCCATGATTTTGTGCAAAGGAATTATACATACAAAAATAAGATTTTTGATGGCCCCAGGATGCTTAACCAGCTAATTCAACTCAGAGTCACCATTGGTGTTGATGCAAAAGCCTCCAAAGGATAATTTGTTGAAGAACACACCAAAATTATTCAACTCTTTAGACACAACTTGTCCTAGTTGGTCCCACCGAGCATGCCAAAAACTGTTGATGTAGAAGATTGCACCCTTGGTAGGAAGCCGAGCTCCTGCCTTCTTCACACAATAATGGAAACTCCCCTCTTGCTTATGGGACCGCTAAAGCTAGAGGGGAGATTTTTTAGATAAGGGCTAGCTCCCCCTGATGTATCATTTAGGCCCTAGTTTCTCCTACTGCTAACAACTAAAATGCAAAAAAGGGGGATGAAAAGGGAGAGAGAGATGCTGAAAATAAAGCCTAAGCCTAAAAATGTAAAAAAGGGTGATACACTAGAAAATGTGATCCACCCAGCTCGAATATATACTTTTCACCAAAAGGAAGTGCCTATACACTTCATCTGAAGTGAGAAAACCTTCTGCATTAGTGGGTCAGGGGTCCATGGAGATACAGGGAAGAAATAACTACTAGAGGCATTATGGGACACACTACAGTAGCCTATCCACTTCACCTACACTCCTCTAGGGACACTTCTAATAGACTAGTAAAAGGAAACTCAAAAATGCACTAGACATGCTGAAATCATTTTTCAAAAGCATTTAAGAAAATGACTTAACACAGAATCAAGGCATAAACACATATTAAAGATGCAAAACTCAGAATGGAGGTAAAAATAGCTAAGTTCTGATTCAAGGTAAAAATTTTGGCAGAGCTCTACCTTACAAGCCCGAGAGATTTTTGGGCAGAGTTTTGCTTTAAGGCTGAGAGCGGATTCTTTTCTCGAATGAGAAGTTTACAATTTATAGAAAGAGGAAGAATAACTTGGCACTTCTTGGGAAATATTTTGGCACTCTTTTTTGTAAGTGGCCCATGTGTGCTGAACACATTGGGAAGAGGAAGGTCACTGCTACTGATGTCATTTCTTAGAAAAGGCCTGCTAGAACCATGTTGCACAATCACCCAAATTGACTTTGGTGTTCAAACATTGATGTAAGAACATGGTCGTGCCTCTTTTCTATAAACAGACTGTGATTTGTCCCCTCATCAATGCCAACTACAAAAAATAGGTCGCGCCACTCATCTGCAATAACTCACCTTCCCTTTGCCACTTGAACTAATTTGTCATTTCTACTCTTTGTCTTCTTCTTGCTCTTTCAACCCTTAGGGGTGATCTTTTGGTGGGTCACTACGTTCCTTGGGGCTCTTTCCATGATTTGGCACTTAGGCAGTTCAAAAATAATGGCTACTTCACTGTGTTAAATTTGATGTTCACGCGGTCATCACCCAATGGCTAGTTCATCTACTTAAATTTGATGACTTTCAAGACGTCACCATCCTTGGAAAAATTGTCAAGTCTTTTGTTTCAGGCTTTTTCCCTATAGGTTTTCTATTTCAGGCTTTTTCTCATGGACAAAAAGTTTGTGGGAATTGGCTGCTTTGACTTTTCTACAGGCTCTTTGAATTTTTATACACCTCAAAGCCCTTTGAAAATCCTTTCCCTAAATTCCTTTAGGCCCTTTGTTTGAAGGAATTCCTTTAGACAAAAAGCTTGAAGAAATTTGGAGCCTTGAGTCTTCTTGCGTCCCTTAAATCTCTTCAGCTCCCTTTGAAAAGTTCTCTACCCTCTACAAGGGCTTTTGGATCTTGAACTCCCTTTGGCTATAGGGCACACCCTTGAACCAATCTATTAAACCAACCCATTGAACCAAAATTGGTTTAACAGTTCAATTGATTCAACGATTCAACCACTGCGCACCAAGCCCGTTGAACCAAGCCTTTGAACTAATTCATTGAACCTCCTTGTTGAACCATCTATTGAACCAAAGTGATTGGACCAAAGCATTGAAATTAAGCATTGAACCAAATGATTGAACCAATCTGTTGAATCGGTTCAAATGTTTAATGAAGCATGTCAAGCCCATTGAACCAAGTCAACGAACCTACCGATGAACTTAAACATTGAACTAAGCCTGATTGAACTGAATTATTGAGCCAATGGTTGAACCAACACATTGAAATTTACTGATGAACCAAGCCAAAGCATTGAACCAAATTATTTGAACCAAGGCTTGAACCAAAGGCATTGAACCAACACATTGAACCGGTTCAACAGTTCAATGCTTCAAGTGACTATTAAAACAAGCCCATTGAACTCTTTTGTTTGAACTGAAAGCCATGAAGCAAGTAATGAACCAAGCCTAGAAATTGAAGCAATGGAATTGAAGTGATGAACCAGGCTTGAAATGGAGCGATTGAACTACCGATTGAACCAAGGCTCGAACCAAGGCTGATTGAACTACCACTTGAACCAGACATTGAACCAAGGCCAATTGAACCAAGTGATTAAACCAGGCACTAAACCAAGGCATTAAACTGGGTTTAATGGTTCAAAAATGCCAAACTTCTTCATTTTCTTTAGACCAGAGCCTGAAGAAGCTTTGTAAAAACCCAACACTCTCTGAAGTGATCCTTCATGCACCAAAGACTAACCTGTAGAGTCTGTAGAAATCCAAAACCTACAGAGCCTGTAGATTTAGACCTATAGAGTCTATAGATATTCTAAAGAGTCTATAGAAATTAATAGATTCATGTAAAATTAGAAAATGAAATGGCCTAGAATAGTAGGGACAGAAGGGGACCAATTTTTGGCCTATTGGGCAAAAATTGTCAACACTAACCTCTCAAACCAACCTACCTTATCAACCTTGCCCACCTTATAAATCTTATCAACCTCCCCAAATTAAACCAACAACTACCAACCAAACCTTTTAAACCCACCAATTTTATCAAACCTACCCAACCTATCAAATTCATTAACCATGTCAAACCAACCAATTATCTTACAACCTCAAGAAGATCCATTAATGCACCCTCTTTCTAGGCATTTTATCCCATTGGGGAATCATATGCCTCAATCCTTGACAAACTCTTAGAGGCTTCTATCATTAGAGTTCTTCCAATCAAACCCATCAATAATTCTCTTCTAAAGCCCATTTGGTTTATAGATAATGAGTTTTGTGTTTATCATCACATAAACAAACATGTGGTAGATAGATGTGGGTCTTTTAAGATGTTTGTCCAAAACCTTATTGATCAAAAGGAGGTTTTAAATGATATTCTTTGTGTTCCCCCCAACCTAGCCTTGAATATCATTATGCAATCCATCATTGAACCTCTTTTTACACCCATTATTGTGCAAACCCATAAACAAAGCCCTCAACACAATGAGGTCCCTTCATTAGATTTGGTCCTTAGTGAACCTATAACTAAGGAAACCATAATCGAATCCCCAACCAATCCACTTTTTGGCCAAGAAGAACCTTCTCAACTTTATTTTAAAACCATAATTAAGGAAAACAATCTACCTCTTCCACTTCCCCTTTTAGTAGATCAACCTCAAATTAACCTACCTCTTCCGCTTCCTCAAAAGGTTTAATCACTCCCAACAACCATACCTATTTCATCTACCCTTTTGGTGGAACCAATCAAAGCTACCTTACCCTTTCCACTTCCTATTTTAGTGGATAAAACCTCAACCCAAACTAGCCTACCTCTTTCACTTCCCCTTTTAGTGGATCAACCTCAAATCAACCCACCTCTTCCACTTCCTCTTTAGTGGATCAATCTCAAATCAACCTACCTCTTCCACTTCCTCAAAATGTGGAATCACCCCCAACAACCACATATCTTCCACTCCCCCTTTTGTTGGAACCATTTAACACTACCCCACCCATTCCACTTTTTATTTTAGTGGAGCAAACCCAAACTAAAAACACCTCAACTAAATCCCACCTAACCTTAACCACAACCAAGTCAATCCAATTATTTTCATCTACCTAATGGCATTATCTTTGATTCAATTCCCTTTAGAATAGGTTCAAATCTTTGTCATCCTACCCAACCAAGATAACCAAACAAATGATCAAACCCAACCAAAAACTCAAATCAATTGTTTATCCTACCTCTCTCAATCAATAAAACCAACCTCTAAACCAAATCAATCAACCACAATCAACCCAAATTTTAACCCAACCACAACTAACTCATCTATCAACCTAAACCAAAATCAACCCTTCATCGATCCCCCTTTTTTCCAAACTACCCACACCTCACCACAATTCCCTCATTGGGATAATCAAACATTCCTGTCTAACCCACCTTTATTCTAGGATGATGTTTCCAACATCATTTTTGGATCTCAAATACACCCAAATCCAATACAACAATGTTTCCCTCTCCCTAGCATTATAGGGGAGATACCACCTAAACCATCACCTAAAACTTGATCTCCTCACCCATTAATAACTAGCAACTACCAATCCTTGGGAGGAACATGAATTCATCTTCATCCTTCCTAAACCATCCTTTGTAACTAACACCTTCACCTTGGAATCTTTTCCCACCTCAATCATATATGGAAAGAGTAACTAGGGTAACTTTTCCTCTAAATAGCTTTGACCATTTATCAACCCTACATCATCTTCTATCTAAAACTTATTCTTAAAACCTTAGAAAATGACCAAACCAACCTTTGGAATTTTTACTCAACCTTAACCTACATTTAGCCTATCCTAAAACCCAAACTTATTTTAAGCCAAACTAAGCTTAACCCAACCTTTAACCTAACCCAAGTAAACCTTCAACCTCAACCATTCCACTTAGACCTATTTTGGTCTTTAATCCTCACACCTTGCCTTTCTACCTAATTACCCAATTAACTTAATAACCTAAAGTTTAACCAACCTAAAACCACCTAACCAACTAAGTAATGCCTAACAACTATCACCTAATCAACCTTACCTTTAATCATTATCAATCCAACATTCTCTTTTCCATTTCTAATCAAGTGTTATAAAGTAAATAGGGGACATCTTCACCCCTAATTGGCTTAAATTTTTTTCATAAGTATGGATTTTGGTCATATTCAAACCTAATCCCCTAAATGATTTGCATTCATGTCATGTTCTTTTATTAAACAAAGTTCTTAGTCATCTTGTTTCTAACTTAAGCTCATCCATTATTTTTAACCACCTTCATCTCCTTATTTAAGGACAACTGATTAAAATAAGATCATGTGATTATCTATCACAACCTTATCCTAATCCTAAGCATGGGTTTTATGGCTCTACCGATTGCATGATTCTCATGGACACTTTTCATCCCTTATAGGATGAATCCCCATGGTATTTGTTGCTTAAACATCTTTTGCCCATCATTAACCTTCTCGTGTTATGTTTTTTCCTTCATAAAAGAAAGTCTTTCATCCTATATAGACTAGTTCATGTCTAAACTATAAAAATATTAAAATTTGGGGTACCAAATATTAATTGGGTCAAAAATCTCTAGCATTATAGGCTGCTCCCTTGAAGGACAACTACCCAAAAATGATCAAATATTGATTTAAAAGGTAAACTGATCCCTTAAAGGACAACTATTAACATAAAAAAATCCAATTCTTAGACCACTCCCTTAAAATATGGCTAAACTAAATATTTTTTAAGAAAACAATCACTTGGAGGCTTCTCACATCGATCAGCTTCCCAAAACCCATCAAACAAAAAACATCAAAGGACCCCAAGTCAAAATTAAAAAAAAAATCAATCCCAATAAAGCTTTAATCCACTTTCACAAAACATTCATAAACTTCTTGCATCGATCAGCCTACACCAATATTAGAACATGGATTTGTCTATAATGGTTCTTAGGTCACCTACAAAAGGGGCAAGTTATCCCCATAAGAAGATTACACTACCATACATTCACCTATTTCATACATCTCTCCTTTTATCCTAAATAAATCAAGGGATTTTGAGCTTACTTATCATTTTGTGATCAAGATACCATGTTTTAACCAATGAACTAACAACAATGAAAAGGATAAAAGGGGATTCTATTTACAAGCCCACCCATCTTGCCATTTTGGTCTTTTCCACTCAGAGCATTTAGCCTCCTCCTTTTACTTTCATGAATTTTTTGAAAAGATGTGTATCTCCCATTTTTTAGTCATTGAAACCTCAAATACAAACTTTGTACCCTTTTTACTAAGAAAATAGGTCCCCTTTTACCAAACCAACTGGTACATCTACACTAGGAAACTAAATTGAACACCACCCCAAACAAATGTTTTCAAGCAACAACATTACCATAACCAAACCACTTATTGGATATCACTTTATTCTCCAAAAACCTTGCACTCATTGGATATCACCTTATTCTCCACCAACCAACCAACCAAATCACTTGGACTTGGTCATTTTGGCCTACCTTTTGCACTTTTTATGACAACCCTACCTTGGTAATTTTAACCACATTGATTACCTTGCCATGTTTGATGAACTTGTACTATTTTTTTGCCCAATAATTTAGGTGCTTCAAAGCATGACCCTTTTTTGTCTTGACACCTACAACTAATTATTTTTTCCTAGGATCACATTCTACCTTGGATACTTGTGAATACATCGACCTTGCCTAGGAAACTTGAGTTTATAGGAATAACCCATATCATCTATACCTAATGTTTTGTCTTAGTTACCCTATCACTTTTCCTTCTAGTACCAACATTATTTTACCAACTACCTCAACTATGATAGCCTAGTCTATGCATGATCTATGTTATCACACTTAGTCACATTTTGTGCACATGTTTGCACTTCAATGCCCAACCAAACTTGTCAACCAACCTTGTCACCCACCTACCCACTTATAAAAACTAAAATTGACTTAATTTTACCTCATAGATTCCCAAATTGAGTGGGAACACATCCTCCCATATTTAGGGCATCCAACCTTCTACCAACTTTTTGTTTTTATTTTGCAGCTTGCTAATACAAATTATACAACAAAAAAGGGTAAAACATAGACACTATAAAACCATACACTATAGATCTAGATGTTGTATTAAACTTTAAACTACCCCTCAACCCCCTTTGGGTTAGATTTTCTACTAATTCTTACTTTATCACCCTCATACCACTTCCTAATGCCATTAACTACCAGTCATTAGTAGAATTGGATAAATCTAGCCAATTTTGACTATGTCCCCTCAACTACATGCAATGGTCATCCCTTAACCACATGAAATAGTTAGCCATCAACCATTAATTTTCATCCCTTGACCATTTATGATAAACCCTTAACCATCAATGGTTATCCCTTGATCATGTATGATGATCATCCCTCGACCATCAATAATTAGTCCTTCACTACTGATGGTTGACCCTTCATCCCTGACAATTACTTAATGCAACCAAAACTCTACCTCAGGATTACATGATCAAAGGAGTTAACTACAACTCACTCATTGATTACTATCTATTTAATTTTAATCTACCATTTACATGATGAATGCATATTAGATTATTTGTTAAATTGTGGTTAAACTCTTTGGTTTCAACACTCCTTAGCCCTATATTAAGAGATGAGGAGAAAGAGGAAAAGGAAGAGGAATCTTAGGTGAATCCAAAAGCTTCCCAACCAAACCATAACTAGAAAAGTACTAGGGAGGCACTTCCAACACCTCAATACTAAGGATTTTAGAACCGTTAATCTACCTATTTAGCTCCAAACCCTTAAGCAACTTATTTTCACATTCAAGACTTCTCCAAGACATTAAGATACATAAATCTAAGTATCTTACTCCTATTTTTATTTTATTTATTTGGTTTTCAATAATTTTAGATCTTGTATCTACTTTCACCTCTCCATACAACCTTCCCTTATGTTGGATTTCTATAACTCCAAACACCATTTTCTCCACCAATTACCTTCTAACCATGCTCAACCATCTAGAATACCAAAACCTTGAGCTTGATACATTTTAAACCTTACCTTTATCCTCACAACTAACCACTAACTTCAAAAGACCTTATATAACCTTTCTGCAACATACCCATAGTCCTTTTTCCACCCAAAACCAATCTATCAAAAACCCATAGTGACCACCGATGGTTAGCCTTGATCACCAATGATCACCTATCGACCACCGATGATCAACCTTGACCACCAATGGTCACATATAAAACACCACCAATGGTCACCTATCGACTACCCCCAATGGTTACCTATCAATTATTAATGGTCAATATTTACCATTGATGGTCACTATGTAAATCATTTTAATAAAAATAAAAATCTTTAAACACCTTCTAACCTCAACTAAAAACCTTATTTCTTCATCCCTATCACTATATAGAGTTAAGAAAAAT
Source organism: Torreya grandis (assembly GCA_037957365.1). Lineage (NCBI taxonomy): Eukaryota > Viridiplantae > Streptophyta > Pinopsida > Cupressales > Taxaceae > Torreya > Torreya grandis. The sequence continues at coordinate 3,342,163 of JARHVA010001396.1, forward strand.
AACCTAACCTCATGTAAACCACACCTTGATAGTTTAGCATTTCTTTTAATGTTATTTTTTTTAAAATTAATTATTTCTTGAAAATTATTTATTTAGTTTGATCAAGTACTTTCATTTATGTTATGTAATCTTTGTTATCAGTAAATTTCTTAACATTAACTTATCTAAAAGGTAGATTGATAGCCTCCCAAAAAGCCATGTACTTCTTGGATCTAGCTCAAGCTAGTTTATCCACCCACATACCTAACTAATCAACCATTTTCTCTAGTCTCTTTATTATTTGTAAGTCATCCTCATTAAAAAAAAAGGAGCATCTTCAATCATTTGGATTAGAGAGCACAAACCAAATCTAGGTTCTACTAACCTCACCCTTCCTTTTAGTTTTACATTCTTTATTCTTATAAAATAAAGAAAAATTTGAGTGAAACACCCAAAGGGTAATTTTAGTAAAATTATTATAGAGTAGAAGTCCTATTTCTGTCAGATATTTTACCCATGTAAAAATTCTAAAAGAATTGCATTTCTTTGGGGAAAGTGTAAAGTTTGATTTCTTCAAAAGATGTAAAGCTTATTTATTTTGGATAAACTATCCCAAACATTTTTTTGAGATAATTGTCTCAACATGCAAAAGTTCTAAAGAATTCTCATTTCTTCAAAGATATTATTATGGGATAAATACCCAAAACAATTCTCTTGAAGACCAGAATGTTATGGACTACAAAAGCTGAACACCAAATTGCTATAGAGAAATTGCCTAGAATAGAAATTACTAATCCAAAAAGGCCATATGAAGACAAAGTCTTGATGAGTAAAGTCCTAAGTAAAATTTTCCAAGTTTTCATAGGTGATAGTCTCATAGACATCTTTGGAAATGCTCATGGATGTAAAATTTAAGATGCAGGGACTAGCCATTGGGATTTAAATGCTCCAATACAGTCACACAAGTATCAATTTTAGGCCCCATGAAATAGTCATTTGAGTTAAAATGGAGGTAGATCTAATGGTGTGTATTGACATAGAGAAGGATGATCCAATGGTACATGATCAAGGCTGGATAGTCTAAAGTACATATGAATCCCATAAGGCTACTAAGTGGCACATCCTCAGGGCTAAGAATAGGTAATATCTAATCATGCCCCACCCCTCAGATCATGATCTAATGGAGAATGTTTTCTTGTCCCAACTACACCTGATGGTGCATATCCAATTTTGTAAAGTTAAGGACCCTATAATCAAATTTATAAATTATAAGTAGCATAGCTACATGCCACAAACTAGAACTCAAGCATCTCACTCAAGATCCATAGCTCATGTTTGCTTGAGAAAGGATGATCTAATGATGTGAGCTAAGGTGGATTTTTCAAAGGGCTCAAATTGCATGAGGAAGTGAAAAGTGTATATAATGGATCCAATCAATCTACTTAGTCACTCTTAGGCGACATGAATGCCTAGTTGGATATAATATGGTATGATAAATGTTAGTATGTGTCAAGATTTGGTTTAAAAGCTAAAATTAATTGTTATTTCATGGTTATGGTAATGATTTGAAGAGAAATAACATCTAACTATCATTATAAAGCATATTTTATTAATGACCATGGATAATTTCTATTTTCATCACAGTTGGAGCTTTCCAATTATAATCATCACAAGGTAATGAGATTTCCTTGGTGTGCACAAAGAAGAGAATTTAAGTCCAAAAGTTTCCATGATTTACAATTGATCAATAAGAGAGAATTTCTAGATAAGTTGCACCTGAGGACAAAATATGTTTAGATCTTCAAATAATTCTCTCTCCAACTGTGTAGGTGAGAAGTTAAGATCATCTCAAGGTGGTTGCATGTGATGATAAATAGTTATTTAGACCTCCACTATGAATTTCACTATCTAGATCATGAATTTATTGGTACCTTCAATCAAAATATCAAAGTTTTATTACAAATCTTCATCATTCCCTACAAAGGTAGTCATAACAAAGATTATTTTCTTACAAGTGGATGAATATCTCAGGCATGGTAAAGGGAATATTCTAGTTGGAAGTATGTTGGTGGACTTGAAGGCTTGTTCTAAAATTTTACAAATTGTGACCTACTGGTCCAAATTTGAGAAGGATTGAAAAACATATAAATAGAAGGCTTAACTTTTATTCTAGGGCTTGGTTAGCCGTTATGTTGGTCTATGTCTTCCTTAGTATAGGCTCTTCCACATTTTGGGATCACTATTGTTTATATTTTATCTCTCTTGCTAAGGTGGTTGTAGTTTTATAGCCATTAGCAAGCTCTAAGAGCATATTTACATGTCTCCCCAGTCTAATATGGAGCAAAATCACCATGATTATCCCCATGGAAACATTTTGAAATGTTGATGTATGTAATATTTTATTGCAAAGGTAATGAAAATGTTTATGATTCTATGTTATTTCCTATTGAAGTGCAGCAATGTGTTTTACAAATTATTTCAATTGGATATTTGGGCCTATGTTCTCTATTAGTTATCATTCTGAGCATAGATCTAGATTATAAACCCTCTTTACATTAGTCTATTATATATTGTTGAATAACTTGTTAGGGAACCATAGGTTTATGTAGTTGATAGAGAAACGTATTTGATATTCTAGTTTTAGCGTATGTTCTAGGGTTTATGGATCATTTGGGTATTTGCATTCATTTGCACTAATAAGCAAAAATCACTCTTGATAGTTCTGTTATCATGCATTTAAGTTTTATGCATATTTTCCATAAATAATGTCATGAATGTTGAAAGAATCCTTACTGGTTTAAGACCTCCATCACACCACCCTCCCTTTTTTATAACTATCAATTTATCCTACCCTATTCTACCCTACATATAACACACCCTTTACATATCATAACTATTATTTGCTTATGGATGCATAAAAATTACATACTTAACATGTGTTTGCATCTTGTTATTTAAATTCTATGATTACAATATTTTATTCAACCCTTATGTTGTTCAAAATATTTTGAAATGAAGTTTGAAATCACATCCATATCTATCTTTTAGTAGATTGTGTTTGATCTATTACATTTATGCACTCTATGTGATAACCCTTCATGGGTGGAATGTCCAAGTTTGGTTGTGCCTTGTTCACATGTCCTATTTTCCAATAATCCCCATGGAGGTTAAATTTTAGAATCTCTCCATGTGATCAAGGTACCCTATAGGTCCTCTCACCTTGGTTCAGGTAGAGTCAGAAGTAGTAGGGATCTGACCATACCCTTTTTAGGTCTCTCTTATTCATTTTTTATGTTTGTTCCATTCTATATGCCAAACCCTTCCTTAGTTATAATGACATAACAATGGGTTTCTCATCTTTGTTTGCCATTTTCTTCAAGTGTTCAAGGTTGAGATATAGAGGTGTACAACTAGGAACCAACACTCTTCTTACAACATTGTTAGGGAAACTTTCTTGTCACCCATGTTACCAAGGACTCTTGCAAAGAGCTAGTTATTAAAATTAGGTTTGGAAAATTTTCTCTACTAATATTTACTGCAAGTAATCTTAGTAGTGTTTTCAAACAAGGTTTGTTCATATTATTTCATGTGTTTGAAAACTAGGTTTATTTGAGTGTGTTTATTATCTTGGATGTCAATTCCATATCACTCCACTAGGGATGTGCCATAAACTTTTGATATTTGATAATTCGACATCTACTAAATTTATTACAAAGAGCTAGAAATTTGTCATGTTTTGAGGTGGTTTTCACTATTTGAACATGAATCTAAAAGTTTCATTATCTTTGATTTCATACATCATCACTAATTTTAGTAAGATATGATTTTAGTATGTATCTATTCAAGTTTGTAAATGGTTATATTTTAGAACTTTGATTCTAGTGGCAACTCCAGAACATCATCTAGTTTCAAAGAAAGATCAGCTCCCATCTTCAATATCTTCAGCTTTAAAATTTATCTTGCTTATGAAGCTAAAAGGACTGAGGTCATCCTTCAAAGGTGACTCATCTAAGAAACTTGTCTTACCCTCAAGTTTTCATCAAAGAAGAAGGAAATAAGTTTGGAGGCCTATTGAAGAACTAAGTGTAGCTGCTATAAATTATGTGGGCTATTAGAATTTTTGTAATCCTAAGTTTCTATTTTTTACAATTATTATTGCTAATTATTATTATAATTCTTATAATCATATCTCTTCTAGTGATTTAAAACCTTACATCCCCATTTACTATCTATCTCCTTCTCAGCCAACTGAATCCCCTCCCAATTTTGATCCACTAAGTCCACCTCATTCACCCCCTCACATCCCTTTACCATTTTTAAGTGAACCTACCATTGAATAAATCATGAGGCATGGGGATAAAAATTAGAATGAGCATATTACATTTATAATTCCTAGATTTAGACATATAAATTTTGATGACATGGAAGGTTATCCTAATGAGGTCCCAAACAAAGTAAGGAAATGCCTTCCAAGATTCTAAGGGAATAATGCAATTAGTGGTGATCTGCATTTGAGGGTTTTTCACAATATCATTGAAGACTATGATGTTGAGCATGAGGATGTGTGCATTAAATTATTTGTGCACATGCTAGAGGAAGATGCTCATGAATGGTTCAATTCCTCCCCATAGATACATTGATTCATGGGAAGAGATGTTGAATGTTTTTAGAATTCAATATGGTGATAGAATTGATCACAGGTTTTTTTTGGTTAGGTTTGAAAATATAAAAAATAATCCTGATGAGTGTGTGCAAGACTTCAACACAGGTTCAAAAAGGCTATAATGTGATTGACTAAAAATATTAGGCCTAGTGAGATAGCATGCTTAATCAAATATTATGACGCATTTGACAAGAAGGTTGCATATTTATTGAGGGACAAGGCTCCCACGAACTTTTGGTTGTCATTCATTATGGCCATCAAAATTAAAAGTAACTTAAAGTATGTGGGTATTCCCTAGAACAAGTAGGCTAATGAAAAATTGGTTGATCTATAAAAAACATATTCTAAGGTATCTAAGCTTGAGGAAACTGTTAATACTTTGGCCTCCACTATCAAAGAGATGTCCTAAAAGTTGGCTAAAGATGAGAAGGGGATACCTCATAATACTACACATGATGTTAGAAGTCAAAATAGAGGGGTTATAAAGGAAGTGCTTAAACTATTACATACCAAGGTAAATGTTTTTGAATTATGATTTAGACATTTATTGGTATGACAGGTGCTTCCTTCCACATCCCCCATGTGATACAAGTAAACCCAGTGATGAAGATGTAGATGATCTTATGTTTATGTCTGATGATTATGAGATTATGATTTTTGATTATTTAGACTCTCCATGTAATTTTTTTACATCCACAAAAATGATGAATGTTATTACTATAGATCAGTTTTGGAGTGCAGTCAATAAGGTGTGTGTCACAACATATGAGTTTGCTTGTGATAATAGTATGACATAAGCATATGAGTTACCCAATCATGATGTAATTGAAAATCTAGAGTATGTTCTAATAGAAGTGATGGACATGGATGTAGCATTGGGTAGCTCCATTGGGAAATTGGATATTATTAAACAACTAGTAGTTCTTGATGTTGGGGTTAACAACAAGGGTGTTGTGTGAAAGATGTCATTTAATGAAGATGGGGTTATATTTTATCCCCCTAAATATGAATTTTTTTCTAGACCCCTTTCAAGTAGTACTTTGAGTGCATAAATGACATTATTGAGTTTGGTGCACTCTTGTTTGGTAATCATTTGATTACAACTGAGAAGCAAGTATATTTATAGTTGCTAAAAATGTACTAAGATCTTTTAGTGCGGTCTTATCTAGATTTGAGATCATGCAAAAATATTTTATTCAAAGTGTCATCCTACCATAGCTCAATAACATGTCTTTAAAGAAATTACATAGATGGGTTTAATTCATTTTGGCCACCAAGTTGCTAAAAAAGTTAAAGAGATTAAGGGATGGTATATTTTTGGAGCCACTAGATAATGGCAAGCATCCAAAGCATTTCATTGACTGAGTTGAGACAATGTACATATTATATAGTGTTTTGTCTTTCTATTATTTCATTACTTTATTTCCCCTCTAATTTGTATTTTGTTTATATAGTTTCCTTGCATGTTTTTATTATGTATTCATTTTTAGATCCTCCTAATCTATTTTTGTTAAGTCCTCTATGTTCTGATAGTAAATTATTAAGTCTTGACTCCATATCCCAATGGATTGGCACATGGTCCTAATTTTTAGGGTTATTTTCATACTCATGATGGGTATGCATCCTCAGGCTAATGTTAGTGTCCAAAATTACACTAAATTAATTAAGCCCTTGTCAAGTATCAATGTCTAAGTCATTAGCCCAATTATTGTTCACCCCTCTACTTTGGATTTTGTTTAAATAGTTTCCTTGAATTTTTATAGTGTGTGTTCATTTTTAGATCCTCCTGATCTATTTTTGTTAAGTCCTCTATGTTTTGATAGTAAATTGTTAAGTCTTGACTCCATAGCCCTATGGATTGGTACCTAGTCTTACGTTTTTGGGTTCTTTTCATACTCACAATGGGTATGCATCTTTGAGCTAGTGTTAGTGATAAAAATTACACTAAAGCAATTGGGAATTTATCAAGTATCAATGCCTAAGTCATTATCCGAATTATTGTTTCAAAGTGTTCTTTTGAAAGTCAAGTTCATGTTGAATCAGCTAGGTTATTTAACTTGGTCTTTACTTAATGTATTTACTTTGGGCATTTTGCATTGGGTATTTCATTATGTTAATTTGGTCTATTCTTGGTACAAAGTCCTTAGAGTCTTTTGGAAAAAGTGTTTGCACAAATTTTCCAAAGGCCATATTCTTTCAAGATTTTTTTTGCACAAAAATCTTGAAGGGATTTTTCCTTCAAGCATTTTGTCTGCACAAAAAGCTTGAAGGGCTATTTCCATTATTTATCATAAATTGTAAGTACTTATTTATTTTATCCAAAGTGTTTAAAAAAAAGTTTGAATTATTATTCCTTTGAGTATTTTATCCACATAAAAAGTTTGAAGGGCTAATTCTTTCAAGCATTTTGTCTGCACAAAAAGTTTGAAGGGTCATTTTGCCTTTGTAAAATCTTCGAAGGGTCATTTATTTTGGGCATTTTGCCCTTGAATTTTTTTTGAAGAGAACTTTCAAAAGGGTCATTTTGCCTTTGGAAAATACCTGATGGATCAATTATTTTAGGCATTTTTCCCTTAAAATTTTCCTAAAGGGTAGCTTCAAAAAATTTGAAAGGTACTTTCAAGAGATCTAAAAAGACCATTATAAAAGGCCGAAGGGTAATTATGTAGGGTAGGTGACCTTGAAAAAAAATTTGAAGGGTATGTACAAAGTTCTTGAAAGGTAATTTCAAAATTCTTGAAGGGTAATTTTGGAAAAAAAATTGTGGAGTAGAAGTCTTATTTCCATCAGACATTTTACCCATGAAAAAAGTTTGAAAGAATTGCATTTCTTTGGATAAAGTGTAAAGTTAGATTTATTCAAAATATGTAGCAATTATTTTTTTCAATAAAATTATTTTGTACATTTTGTTCTATATAATTATCCCAACATGCAAAAAATCTGAAAGAATGCTCAATGCTTTAGAGATATTATTGCACAGGAAATGCCTAAAACAATTCTCCTAAAGACCAGGATGTTATGGGCCACAAAATCTGAAGACCAAATTACTATAGATAAATTACCTAAAATAGGAATGCCTAATCAAAAAAGGCCACATGAAGATAAATTATTTATGACTAAAGTATCAAAGAAACTTTTCCAAGTTTGCATAGGTGACAGTCTCATGGACATCTTTTGACAAGCGTGCGAATGTCAACTTTAAGTTGTAGGTTCTATCTCTTGGGATTCAAATGATCTAATATAGTCACATGAGAATCAATTTTAGGCCCCATAAAATATTTTTTTGAGTTCAAATGGAGGTAGACCCAATGGGGTACATTGATGTGGAGCAGGATAATTTGATGGTGTGTCATCAAGGCTAGATAGTCCAAGGTACATAGGAAGCCTATGAGGCTACCAAGTGGCATGTCCTCAAGGAAAAGAATAGGCAATAAATATTCACACCTTACCCCTTAGATCTTGATTTTATGTAGTGCATTTACTCATCCCAACTAGATCTGATGGTGCATAACCAATGTTTAAAAGTCAAGGACCCTATGAGAAAACATATAAATGACAAGTGGCACAATTACATGTCATAAATTATAACTCAAGCATCTCATGAAAGATCCATATCTCACATTTTCTTGAGCAAGGATGACTTAATGATGCAAGATGAAGTGAACTTTTCAAAGGGCTTAGATTGCATGAGGAAATGATAAGTGTCCAAATTAGATCCAATCAATCAACTTAGTCACTCTTAGGCCCCACAAATTCCCAGTTGGATTTGATGTGGCACGATAAATATTAGTATGTGGAAATCTTTGCTTTAAAATCAAAAATTTATGGTTCTTTCATGGATATGGCAATGATTCAAAGTGGAAGAATGTCTAACTACCATTCTAGAGCATATTTTCTTAATGGCTATAGATCTTTTCTATTTTCATCATAGCTAGAGCTTTCCAATTTTAATCATCACAAGGTAATGGGCTTTCTTTGGTGTGAACAAAGAAGAGAATTTATATCTATAAGTTTCCATGATTTGGAATTGATCAATAGGAGAGTATTTCTAGATAAATTGCACATGAGGACAAGATATATCTCTCTCTTCAAATTATTCTCTCCCTCCAACTATGTAGGTAAGTGATTAAGAGCATCTTGAGGTGGTTACATGTGATGAAAAATATTTATTTGTGCCTCACCATGAATTTCACCATCTAGATCATGAATTTACTAACACCTTTAGTCAAAATATCAAAGGTTTCTTATAAATCTTCATCATTCCCTATAAAGGTAGTTACAACAATTAATATTTCCTTACAAGTGGATGAGGATCTTAGGCGTGGCAAAGGGCATATTCCAAATGGAAGTATCTTTTTGGAATTGAAGGCGTTCTACAATTTTTCAAATTATGACCTACAAGTATAGATTTGAGAAGGATTGAAACATGTATAAATAGAAGGCTTGTCTTCTATTTTAGGGGTTGGTTGGCCATTGTGTTAGTTTGTGTCTTCCTTAGTATAGGCTCTTCCACATTTTGGGATCATTATTATGTGCATTTTTTCTCTCTTGCTAAGGTGTTTGTATTTGTACAGCAATTAGTAAGCTCTAATATCATATCTATATGTCTCCCCTATCTAACATGGAGCAAATCCATAATGCTTATCCCCATGACAACATTTTGAAATGTTGATGTATGTAATATTTTCTTGAAAAGTTAATGAAAATATTTGTGGTTATATGTTATTTCTTATTAATGAAGTTCAACAATGTGTTTTATAAATTATGTTGACTGGATATTTGGGCATGTGTTCTTTATTGGTTATCATTCTAAGCATAAATCTAGATTATAAAGCCTCTCTGCTTTAGTCTATGATACATTATTGAATAAATTATTAGGTTACCCTAGGTTTATGAAGTTTATAGGGAAAAGTATTTGAGATTATAGTTTTAGTGTATGTTTTAGGGTTTCAGGATCATTTCGGTATTTGCATCTCATTAGAACCAATAAGTGCAAATCACTCCCAATAGTTCCATTAGCATGAATTTAAGTTGTATGTTTCTTTTCCATAAATTATGTCATGAATGTTTAAATAATCCATACTGATTGAAGACATATATCTTACCACCCTCCCTTTTTTATAACTATCAATTTGTCTTACCCTACTCTACCCTACATATAACACACCCTTTACATATCATAAGTGTTATTTTCCTATAGATGCATAAACATTTCATACTTAAATCCCAACATTACAATATTTTATTCATCCCCTATGTTGTTGAAAATTATTTTGAAATGAAATTTACAATCACATCCATATTGTCTTTCAGTAGCTTGTGTCTGATCTAGTGCATTTGTGCATTCCATGTGGCAACCCTTCCTAGATGGAGTGTCCAAGTTTGGTTGTACCCTAGTTAGATGTCTTATTTTCCAATAATCCCCATGGAGGTTGAATTTTAGAATCTCTCCATGTGCACAAGCTACCCCTAGGTCCTCTCACCTTGGTTCAAGTAGAGTTAGAAGTAGCAAGGAGCTGATTATACCCTTTTTAGGTGCCTCTCAATCATTTTATATGTCTAGTCCATTATAGATACCAAACCCTTACTTGGATACAATGACATAACAATGGGTTTCTCATCTTTGTTTTCCATTTTATTCAAGTGTGCAAGGTTGAGCAATAGAGGTGTACAACTAGGAACCAATGAAACCAATTCAATCTAAGTCTAGGCTAATAATTATTGTCGTAGTCTAAAAGTATAAATGGGTAGTCTTATTGAAATTATTTGATGCACCTATTCTAATTTTGATTTCATGATGTTCATTGAATTCAAATTTTATCTTTATAGATTAACCTAGATAATTGATTATTTTTCCAAGGTTATTTTCTCTTTTATAGGTCTTATTTTATTCATATGGAAACTTTGTTAAAGCCTACTTGATGTCATTTAATTATTTTCATACTTAGTTATATATATATATAAAAACTCTTTGCATAGACCTTTATTGCATGCCTATTTTTCACTTAGAATAGACATCAAATTTATATTATGGCCATGTAGTCTGAGATTATACCACATGTCCTCATATATATTCCTCAAAAATTATTTTTAAAATGGATAGGTATTTTATATTGATGAGTATCTAGGTCCCTAATATTCAAACACCTTTCTTGAGCTTGCTCTTTAGTAACCTAAAAGAAAATATTATAAGTTTAATTTTTTACCTAAGCATCTAGATAAATTAAAACCATCCATGTGGCACAATCCCTCTCATTTTTAATAAATCATAGAAATGGATAAGGCATCATCTCTATCACTTGTTTCTATCAGCTAAAATGACTAAAGAAAATATGCTTTGGGTATCTGGATCAATGAGATCATGCCATATGTCTCCACCTCATTAATCTATATCATAAAATTGTAATGGATAAGTCCCAAAATCACTCAAGCATCTAGAGAAGAGAGGACCATCTATGAGTCATGATCTCATTCATCCATGACCTACACACAAAGGCATAATTATAAAAGTCTTCCAAACATCCATAAATATCCATGTGTCACAATCTCACTCATCCATGACCTATACATATAGGAATAGTTATTAAAATCCCCTGGGAATCCAAATAAGTGAGGACCATCCATGTGGCATGATCTTGATTACTTAAGGCCCAAATAATAAGCATGGTTGACAAAGTCATATGGGCAAGTGGATAAGTGACATCCATCCATGTATCTCCATATTGTACATCTAAAAAAAGTATTAAAATAGCTAAGGCATAGATCTTGAAACCCATGATGAAACACCACATGTCTCCTATTAGTCTCCAAAAAACATCAAAGATGTTAGATCCATAGGAGAGCTTAATGAATGAGAAATTACCATGTGGAAATGTCAAACTTGTCAGTCTCTTGGAGGCTTTAGATCCTAACACCTCCTTGTGAGATCTTGTTGAATGATAAAATACCATGTGGAAACTATTAGAATGTTTAGTGTCAAAGAGGAATCATATCTATTGAATCCTTGAGAAAATTCAATGAATGAAAAATTACCACATGGAACTTGTCAGAATTGTTAGTCTCCTAGAGGCATCAAAATGGTTAGAACTCAAGAAGATCCCAATGAATGAGAAATATACATGTGAAACATGTCAAAATTATTAGTCTCTTAGAAGTGTCAGATCTATTAGATCCCCATGAGATCCCAAACAATCATAAAGTGCCATAAGTCAATTCTATATGCTAAATGGTAAAATGACATAAAGGGCCTAAAACATCCTAATTGAGCCAAAATCTAAACATAAATATTCATAGCCTAACAACTATCTATATTAACAAGACTGAACCATGTGTGTGCATTTATCTAAACCATAACCTACAATCCTAAGGTACAAAATGCAAAGATCAACTCCAAGAAAATAAATGAGAGCATGACAAGTGCTAACATCTAGATTAGTTATGGATAAAATATAAAAGGTAAGGTCCACACTGGTCCTAATCAAGTGGTAAATTGAGAGGCATCATAATTGTAATAATCTTAACTTGAATATATCTTTTAACTTAATACTTAACCAAAATATACATATAAAAATGGTAGGATAATGATAAAAGGGTTACTAAGGATTAGGAACAATGGTAAATCACCACATTAATAGTCCCAAAATATTTCATAGCACCACAAAGGCTAAATTAGAATGTGTTATCCACACTCCTTGCACCTGATAGCTTTAGGATAAATCATCTTCCAAGGGCCATCTATCAACATGAAAAGTTTTGATCAAGGAGATAGCTATGTTGATCATTATTGGAAGCTCAAAAAAGACTACCAAAATAGTTAATAAGTGGTCCACATTAGACCTATTCTCAATGCTCCCTTAATGGGCCATGGGATTCCATTCTATTTAGTTTGGGGAATGAGGAATCTTCTAACATAATTTGTTTTAACCATTTTAGGCCATGATGGCTAAGAGTGAGATATCATGTGTCTTGGAGGCATGACCCATCTCTCTCTCTTTGATATATACTTATGTGTATTATGATTTAAAGGTCAACTCTAGTGAAAATAAATATTATCACACTAATGATAATTTGATTTCTTTGTGTAAATTCATTTGGTTTTTGTGGATGTCTTCCACTTTATTTCAATTTTTATGGATTAATATTAATGCTCAAGAATTTTTAATTGAGAATTTTTGTAAGTTTTATGTATTAATTAGGATGAGCTTTATTTATTCTACTTAATTTCTATGATTTATTTCAATTTATTTAAAATTTGTTTTCCTATGTGACTAGAGCTTGAGCCATCATGAAACTTAGAATATAGTGGTACAACTATAGTTGATCATGTTCTTGGTCCTTAAAGCATTGGTGTTGCCATTTGTTCATAAATTTCCTTTTATGCCTTAACCTTTCCCCCCTTTTATGTTTTTTTTTACTGTCAAGTGATCTTTATCCCCATTTTTAGAAATTATGAAGTGAATTAGAGGAAGGATATTAGGAATATTTTATACTTATCATTGGTCTTAATTGTATTCCCATCTTTATGCTTTCTCAACTTGTTGCATTAACCAAAGCTTAAAATAATAGCTAGTTTTGGGAGTAATTAAAGTAAAGTAGAGCTAAGGATTTTAATCTATTGAAATACATCTAGCTATAAGTGCACAAGTTTTGTGTGTTAGTGATAAAATTAGTATTGATCCTATAGTTGTAGCATTGAATCTCTTGGAGATCTATTCCAAGTAGGTTATATAATGGGTCCTAATATATATAGCTCGTGCCCTAGATTGTCTTATTAGTAATCCTAAAATGAGAGGATGCAAGTTCCCCAATTGTTCTCTAATCTTGCTCAGTGCATCTAATCCAATGGATGTATTTGGGATAGAGATCTTGCACCAAACATTAACTAGTGATAGAAGGAGGGTGACCCTTATCTTTGATTGATAAAATTTAATCTACTAGTTAACCTTGAGCCTATTTTGAAGTTCACTAGATCTTGAGTTGGTCATAGTGACTATTAATATCACCTTTGAAAATCCATAGGAGAACTTGAACTAGTATAAGAAGACCAAGACCTTTAGTAATATCTATTAGCTCATCCTTGAAATCTACCCACAACATGTCCTTACCCATGGTTGAACCTATGGCATGGTTAGTTGGGTCTATCATTGACATTCTTAGAGTTTTCCATGACCTACCCAAGAACCTAGAAAGGTACCACCCAAGATTTACACTAGGTGTATGGTGTACCATTGAAAAACATGTGACCTCATACAAGACTACTCTTAGGCTACTAAATGTAGAACATGAGGATGTTTCCTATATATTGTTTCAGTTCAATTAGATGGATGTATCTTATAATTGGTTCTTAAAATTTATTAAAATCTCATTACAATTTGGGAGAAATTTAGTAACACATTTTTGGCCCAGTTTGGGTAAGTCATTAACCCAAGTGTGGTGTACCAATAATTCACATGAATTAAGAAATAACCAAATGATCCCAAAAGGAATTTTAACACTTGGTTGAAAAATATTTATATCCAAATCACTTTGGTTTAGAGACCAGATGCCCGACTAGTCCTTGAAATGTACAAAAACATGCTAGACCCTTAGATTGTTATGTTCTTGTGCAGAGACCCGTTAGTGGTAGATTTTACCCTATATTATGCCAAGGCCATTAAATTAGATATGGATATGAACCATAAATATCTATTGGCACTATTCATTCCAAGTATACAACCTAACTTTATTACTTTGAATCCTATTTTTTCCACTATCTTAAATGTACCCATAACACAACCCGTGCTAGTGACAAACCAATTTTATTTGAGGCATGTTACTCTTAACCAACACTTGGGATTCCTTAGCCATATCAACAATGAATTTATGACTCAAGCTCATAATCAATAACTATTACCTATTGTGAATAATGTCTAAAGTGTGCCTAATTACTCTACTAAGATTTAGTTAGATGTTATACATCATATGGTATATAAGCTCAATAATGACTTCTTGGGTCTCAAAGGATAATTTGGAAACAATGGTAGTGAGAGTTCAAATAATAAATTCACATATCAAATATACAATCATACCCAAAATATTTCTAACCACCTATATTTCTTCCCTAATAAGCTACCTAAGATCAATATATGTGAGTTGGCGTTGCCTAATTAGTTTTATGTGCACAATACCACCCAACATGGAGAGTTTGATTGATTTGAATTTTTTAGTCCATTTGATGTATTAAAAAGGAAAATGAAATAATATGAGGTGATCTCAATTTATCCTATTGTCAATAATTAGATAGAGACCTCTAGTTCTTAAATAACCCCAAGCACTGCTAGGTGTTATAAACCTTGAATTTTCCTAGCCAAGAGGACAATAAACTATAATAGGCCACCAATAAGGTGTAAGATTTCCAAAAATTCTAAAGGAGTAACTACACTCTTAGGAATTAGACATAATAATATCCCCTTACTACATCCACTCCTCCTAATAATGGAATAACTCTTCCTAATCCTATAACTTGAAATGACCCTCCACCTCCAAAGACTAATAATCTGAAGCCACTTGAAGATATTTGGCCTGCTCTTAGCAAAATTGGATATAACATAATAGAGGACATGAAGAAGTTCAAGGAAAACATCAATTTTCATGAGTTGTCTAATATCACTAAGTAAATATATCTCCTCCTAAGGTCCCTCAAAGACAAACCAAATCAACACAAACCCAAGCTTACACACACTAATGTGCTAATACATAAGAACAAGGTTGTGGTTCTACCTTTCCTCCTTACTATTTGGCTATTTAGGAAGAACCTTAATCACTTTATAGTTGACTTGAGAGCCTTAACAAATGTCATGCCTATAAGAATTTATGAGAAACTAGGGTTAAGACCTATTAAGTCAAACATGATAATTGTAAAGTTGGACAAGTCTAAGGCTAAAGTGGTAGGTGAGCTCTTAAATGTGCATATGCAACTAGAATATGAGACAAAGGTCAAATAGTTTATTAACATATAAGTGGTATATATCCTAAAATATTATAGGATGTTACTTATTAGAGATTGGTCCAAGACCTTGAATAGTTACATGGCTACAAAACTCTCTTATATTTTTTTGCCTTAGAGAGGTGTAGCCAATAAAATCCATGTAGACAAATAACCTAGAATGAAACACATGATCACATAATACAATTCAATCAATGAAATGGTAAACCTAGTATATTTTTACATAGGTGTCTATACTTTGTATATAAAATGTGTTAAAAACTAAGCTAACAAAGACCCTAAATTATTAGGTCTATAGTCCTTGTACTTTGATGGGGCCCATTCTAAGAAAGGTTTTGGAGTAGGATTTTTTCTATTTGATCCAAAAAGAAAGTGAATTCTTTTTGCTTATAGAGTGTAATTAATTTTCACCAATAACTTGGTTGATTATGAATCCTTGATCATAGGATTGTAGTTTACATTAAAATATAAGGTCAAAGAACTAAGGATTTTTATATACCATACTATTTTAATAAACCAAGTCGGGATAAAATTACAATGTAAATTATTCTATTTAAGGAAGTATAGACATATGGCATGGGATTTAATAGAGATGTTTAATGTTTATAATGTCATCCCCATCCTTAGAGAATAAAACTAAGTGGTTGATTAATTATAAACCTTTGTTATAAATTTGACACCATTAGATGACACAAGGTTACAAAAAAATTCAATAGATCTCATCTTGTGTGCTTTAGTTCTTGACAATGTGAATAACTTACGAGTCTTTGAGGATGACCAACACATTCTAGAGTTCCTTAATAACTCAATATTATTTGAGACCCAAGTTATAGATGAGTAGAAAGATAGAACCCTAGAAACAAAGGTTATGACCTAGATGACATTATGAACTTAAAATAAAATTGAGTTACAAAGAGCATGATCTCCCTTGAGAGGATATTTGATCTTGATAGCTCTACATACTACATGAGAAACCAAGCTATATGGACCAAAACATAGACCATTAATATGGGATCACCAAATTAGCCCTTATATAGTCATATTAGCCTGAATTACACTCCTAATAAAATTTAACAACTCAAGAAGTTGTTAAAGTATAGGGATATTATTTCCTAGGCCTATGGAGACCTCAAAGGTCTTTGACCTAAGTGTATAACCCATACTATTCTCATTAATCCAAACCAG
Organism: Torreya grandis; assembly: GCA_037957365.1. Taxonomy (NCBI): domain Eukaryota; kingdom Viridiplantae; phylum Streptophyta; class Pinopsida; order Cupressales; family Taxaceae; genus Torreya; species Torreya grandis. The sequence goes on from JARHVA010001396.1 coordinate 3,358,974, forward strand.
AAACCTTTTAGACATAGGTAAATGCCTATGAACTTGATCCTAGAATCTCTCATACATCAGGAAGTTCACAAGTTCCTCTTAGTTAGGATATTCTTCCTAGTTTGTTACTCCACTTGAGTAGCTAATCTAGTGCTAGTTCACAAAAATAATGGATAAATATAATTGTGTGTCAATTTCAAAAACTCAAACTAATATTCTATTAAAGATAAATACCCTTTGTCATCCATTTATGAGTTAATTTATATGGTTAGTATATCCCATATGATGTCCTTCTTGGATGGATTCTCAAGATACAATCAAGTTCTGATCAACTTAAAAGACTAAGCCAAGACTACATTTACAACTAAGTGGGGTAACTTTGCTTACAAAATAATGTCATTTGGACTCATCAATGTAGAAAACACCTTTAAAATAGCCTTATACTTTTATTTTGAATGTCTAATTAGTAAATACATAATTATTGAATGGATGACTTGACTTATTTTTCAAAACACATGTCTGATCATGTTCACCATTTCTAGAAGGTGTTTGAAAGGTGCAAGAGGTATGATATTTCTCCTAACCCAAAGAAGAATATATTTGGTGTGAAGAAAGGTAAGTTACTTGGTCATGTCATCACCAAGTAAGGTATTTCTATCAACCTTGAGCATGTTAGTGTGATTTATAGAATACCTTTACCTAATAATAAAAAGGATCTTAAGTCATTCTTTTTTTAAGATTAAATTTGTACACAAATTCATATCTAGTTTTGTTGAGATTGTTAAACCTCTAAATGCAATGTTGAAACATGAATCAAAGGTAGAATGGACTCCTTTAGCTAGTAATCCTTCCATGAATTTAAGGAGGTCATCATTTAAGCATCGATCTTAATCAATCCAAACTACATGAAATATTTCTACCCTTACTCTTTTTCTTTAGAGTGTGCCATCTCTATGGTGATCACCCAAAATAAAGATGAATATGATCACCCAATAGACTTCATGAGCACAAACTTGAAGGATGCATAACTAAAGTATTCTACCTTAGATAAACATGCTACACCATAGTAAAATCTATGAAGAAGTTGAGGCAAAACATTCTCATAAATAAGGTGAACACCATTATCCCAAACCCAACTGAAAAGCTCATGTTGGGACATAATGAGTTAAGAGAAAGAAAAGGTTAATGGATGGCCAAATTATAAGAGTATCACCTTGAAATATAACATGTTAATCTAGTTTGAGGCTAGGGTCTCAACTAGATGATTACTAAAATCAACCCAAGGGTCATTATGGTATAATTGGACTAATGAAAAATGGTCCATCAACATAGGTATGATCTAATTGTATACTATCACCTTTATGGGAATAGTTTTCTAGGACTAAAAAAAATACATAAAATAGTCCTTAGGCTCAAGGAATCCCACTACATGATGAAGAAAGAAGTGATTTATTAGAATAATCATGAAGGCATCTATCTCAAATGTCTATCAAAATAAGAAGATAAAGAGGTCATGACCAACTTCCATGAGAACTTAGGTATTGGCCACCCTTCAAGAACTATAACTACTCATAAAATTCTATGAGTTAGATACTATTTATTTTAATGAATTTATGCTTAGGTTCTAAATAAAGAGAGAAACTAAACTTGATATAGGTATGGTTGAAAAACGTGATTGATTGTACATGCATTGAATGAGAATATTGTGAAGATATCTTCTTTGGATTGGGAGGATGACCTACAGATAAGAAATCATTATAGAAAACTTATTTGCTAAATAGATAGTTGAGTGGATTGCCTAATGGTATCTAGATCCTAGAAGCGAGAGCTTCCTTGGGGGATGTCAATCCACACATTTTAAATAATTAAGCTTATAAAAAGAAAAGAAAGGTACTTGCATTAGTTAAGAAAAAGGTACTAAAATTGAATACAAGAGTTCTTAATAAGTAATAGACTAGAAATGATTAAATCATAAAAAAGATAATTAATATTAGTGTTGGAGAATTAGGGTATGATTCAAAAAATTATAAAGGGCTCTATGAACAGGTAGGAACATAGAAAGTTAGATTTAGTTGGGGGTAGGTAGGCAAAAACAACTTATTGATTTTCACTGCCAGAGTAACCATCAATGGTTGGGATGACCATCAATGATTAAGGTGACCATTAGTAGTCAAGGTGACCATCAGTGGTTGGACATACTGTCAATGGTTAAGTCAACCATTGATAATTACTATGTGAGGATCTGGGTTGGTAATTTTGGATGATTGATGAGATCCAAAAGATGGATTCCTAAAGATGGTTAAGGCTTAAGATGGTTGTGAAATGTAAATAAAGTAGATGAATACTAAGAAACAAGTGTTTGTCTTACCAAAAGTTGATTGGGTGGATGGTTGAGGTAGTTGATCTATTGGTGGAATCTAGATTGACTTCAAAAGAGTGATGGTAATTGAGGGCTTGGTAAAGAGGCAATGGAAAATTAACTCTCTGATATGATTGCTATATTACTAGATTGTTGATGGCAATTGACCTACAAAAATAAACTCCTAGATGTAGAAGCTCTTGATAACAATTGTAGATTGATTACACCTCCCAGATCCTCTATTTTTATAGGTACAAGCAAGAGGTGGAAGTAAAGGTTCAACTAGGCTATCTAATTATAAATTATCCATGTAAAGGATCATAACAAGATTTAGACAACTTATATTTAGAAAAGTAAAGTAGGTGGTTTACATGCTTTTGTTTAAGGAGGTGTACCCTGACCGTTGATAGTCAAGGTGACCATCGATGGTCATCTTAATTTTTGATGATTGAGGGTGAAGGTAAAAAGGTGGGTAAAATATAGGTTAATCTAGTTGGGTAAACTAACTATAGTTGGGCTTGATTAGTGTTCAAAGTATAAAATTGGCCCCAAAGGGGTCATAGGTAGTCTAGGGGTGTTTTTGACATTCAGAATCATAGTGTGTAGATTTTTGGTGTCTACATTTTCCCCCTTTTTATTATGTGGCTTTGAATGAACAAGATATAAAACAAAAACTAATATTGGTCAAATACTTAGTTGCCCCAAGCTTGGGAAGAGGTGTTCCCCCTCAAACTAGGAGTTGATGAGGAAAAATAAAATAAGGTACAGGTTTGATAAGTGGTATATGATGAGTCATGGAGTGGGTGATACTAGGTTAGGTATTTGAAATGTAAACCTATGATTAAAATGTGACTAAGTTTCATATTCAATATTATGCAAAAAACTAAATTTACCAATGTTGGTAAAAATAATAAGGGTCAATTCTAAGAAGGATAAGTGATAAGTGAACCATAGGACCACATGTAGTGTGGCAATTGTAACACTCGTAGATTCAAGTTTCCTAGTTAGGGTAAGTGTTTATATAGGTATCCAAGGTAGGAAGTGCTCTTTAAAAAAACATAAATGGGTCAAGTGTCATAGGTATCCAATAAATTAAGTACTCTCGAGAAGACACAAATGATATAGTTATGTACTAGGTGGTACAAATGAAAATGGTCAACATGTCAAGGTCATTTGGTGCATTTAAAGGGACCGAGCATGGTCTTTGTAAAACATATGGTAGTCTAGGCCAAAAATGACCAATGGTGAGGTGACAAGGTAGTCGAGGTGGGTAGAGAAGGTAATCTCCATGGTTAGGTAAAACTAGTTGGGTTTTTCTAAAGAGGGGATTGCTAAAGACAACATGATAAATTGAGTATCCTAACTATCAATGGTTAGGGTGCTCAAGGGTGACCATCGACTGTCACCCTGATCATCAATGGTCATGGTGTAGACCCTTAAAATTTACAAGGTAAAAATTGAAAAGTGAATCAATTTTTACCATTTGTTGCTTATGTTGTGGGTTGACTTTGAGCTCTAAATCTTAGCATTTTTCTACGAAAGAGTTGGTTGAGAATTTGGTTGAGTTGGTAGTTGGTGATTGGTTAAAGGCATGTGCTTGAGGTGATTTCCTAAGACCAAGATGTAGGGAGCACATGAACATGGGTGGGGATGAGAAGGTATATGGTTGATTCTATGGTAGAGGTCATGAAATGATTCAGGATATGCTCTTAGTTTTGATAGATAATTTTTATTTTATGCATTGGATTGGGTGGGGTGGTCAGGGTAGGGGGAAATGATTAGTTGGATTTGATATGCCCTAGGGAGGGGTTTTATTGATTTTAGGTTTATGGGTGGGTGGAATTAGGAATTGGTGGGTTGGGTATTTAAATTAGGTTGAGTATAGGTATAGGGTAGAAAATTTTATTGTTTTACATGCATTTTAAGGTAGTTTAGAGGTGGGATAGGGTTTGGGTGTTCTAGCTACATAACACCCACAATGACCATCGATGGTCAGGGTTGACTGTCGATGGTTGATACCCTTAGAAAAGAGTGGTCCTAACCATTAGTGATCAATTAAGGGTAAAATGGTCTTTGATAAGCATTTAATGGTTAAGGTAAATAAAATGTTATCTTTATGAAGGCTTGGATTGTAAAAATCAATTTAGTGGGTATGAGGTAGATGGATTAAGAGGAATAAGAGAATAAGCTAGGTGTTTAAAATGGTTGAATAGGTATGGGGTATAGAAAATGTAAAGTGTAGGTTACGCTAGTGTAATTGTCAGGTAGGAATGATGTGGAGTGGTTCATGGGTGCACTAGGTATACTATTGGTCAGAGATATCACTTAGAGGTCATACATCTAGTTTCTAATATGGCTAGGGTACAAGAGGTAGAAACTCTCCCTCTAAAACTATAATGGATACTTGGTAGGTGAGACAGAGAGGTAGAGTTAATTATATTTGATATGGTACACTGATATTTTGGCCTAGAATAGGGTATCCCAAGCCCATTCCCTAGGTATAAGAGAGAGGATTCAGAGATCTTATTACTAGTGTAACAGGCTATTCCTATAGTTCTAGATGGTGCATATGAGAGCTACTAGTTAGGTCTTTAATAGATGATGTTAGGTTTGTAGATGGGTATATGGCATGGTACCAGCCCGTATATGTAACTAAAAACATTGGTAGAGATGATGGTGTAAGGCTAATGGTCATTAATCTAACTAGCCATGATAGATAATCAAGGGTGGCTTTGGCCACTACACAAGGACATGTATAGGTAATGTTAGGGATAGGTGGCCACACTATAGGGATAAATTGTCACATTATAGGGATAGGTTGTGACCTTGTAAGGTTAGCTTACTGCTATCATAGGTGAGAGGGATTAAGCTAAGACCTATTTAGGCTTTGTGACTTAGGAGAGGGACCTTCTAAGGTAGAGAGAAGGAGGATAAGTAGTAAGATAGGTAGTGCCACCTAACTTTACCCCTACAACATGATACCTATCTACAGTGGAGTAGCTATGATACTATGAGGCCATTATTCTAGCATAGTGTCCAAATAAGCTTTGATGGGGTGAGTACATGGCCAATTTAGCAGGTGGAGCCAATTTAGTGACACCAGGGTAGTGATCAACATCTATATCTAGATAGATAGGGACATGTGGTGGATCGATAGGTATAGTAGGTGGATAGGCACTAGGATCCAGTGATGTTATAGGAGGTAGTGGTGTCCTTAAGGCATAGATATAGCTATATATATGACTTTTTTATATCATTTTATTCTAGCTTACGAGCTGATGCAATGAGATGTATATTTTTGAGAGAGATATTTGTCTATCTACATGTACACATTGTTGGTATGGTTATTTGACTCATGAGTTTATATATATGTGATTTTTACTTATGCCCATGCTCATGGTGTATGATTTGATGTTGAAGTTTATTGCTTATGATGTGATGTTCATATGTGATCATCAATTATGCTTATGTTATGGATGTTTAGCTTAGGCATGAGATGGTTTGGATTTATGGTTATGCATATGACATGCTAAATATTAATGTGAATATACTGCATTAGTAGACTTTAGACATGTGGTGGAAAATGGTTGATTGTGTAAATGCTTATAGATGTTATTACCTTATGATGCTCATTATGGTTATGGTTGTTGTTATGGTTATGATTTATTGTTAATGTAGAGGATAAAACATATGATTTAATTTAATTAACAAAACTAAATGGGATACTTAAAGAATCTAATTGAGAGACAACCATCATAATGAAAATATCAATTAATCATGATATGGTAAGAAGAGGGCATGATGCTTCTTCATTGACCAAGACTAAAACACAACCAAAGTTAGACTTTCTTAATGAACATAAACCCTTTGAATGCTTTTCATGATCATCCATTAGTTGGTTAGAAAGGTGTCTTGACCACATAATGTCAAGTAAGCTCAAGAATCCCTTGCATATAGTGTAAATGGGAGTTAGGTGAAAATAGAACCTTTTTGTGAGACTAGCTTGCCTCTTTTGTAGGTGTCTAAAAGAAAAAGGGTAAGCAAGCCTATGCCAAATATTGTAGACTGATCAATGTAGGAAGTCTAATTATGAGAGCCAATTACAATTTTCACCTTATTATGTTATTTTGAGAGCCAATTACAACTTTCAAGATTATTTTTCTTTTGTTTGTTTGTGAGGGTGGTTCTGTTTCTTTATTATTGTATATAGGAAGTTAATCAGTGTAGGAATCTTCCAAGAAATTTCTATGATTTTGATAAAAGATTTATTTATCCATCCTTTAAGGGAGTGGTCTAGGTGTATGTGCTTTGATTAATGCTTTTTGATGGCTATTCTTCAAGGGAGCAACCCATTCCACCATATGTTATGGTATTTTTAAATAGATTTTCAATAGTTGTCATTTAAGTAAGCAGTCTAGAAATGATAGGAATGACCCATGATTGCTAGTGATAGGAATTTTATTATTTTACTTCAATTTTTATTGACATAGACTTGCTTAGGCTAGCTTAGTGGTTCACCTTTATGAAGGCAAAAATAAAATCATGAGAATTTTGATTAGGTATGAAGAGGTCTAGGTGATAAAGATCATGGGAATCCATCTTATGAAGGTAAAAAAAGTACCATGAGAACTATGCCATGGGTAGAGTTGTGATAGCCATTATTTAGGATAAGGATATGCCATTGATACCTAATCACATGATTCAATTTTAATTAGTTTCCCATAAAATAGGGAGATAGAATATGGGTGGATAGCAAGGGATGAGCTTAAGTTAGACAAAAGGTGAATGTGACCTATCTCAACAAAAGAATAGATGTAGATGAAAAGTATTAAGGGGCTTAGGTTCTATGTGGCCTTTGAGAGAAGACAACTGATAAGCTCCTAATCCATACTTATGGGTTATGAAATAAGGTCCAATAAAATTGAAAAAAAACTTACCCTGGTTATTTTTTTCCATATTAGTGACATGTTGGTTTTCCTTTAGGATGAGGTCTTTGATATTGAATTCATGCACTTTAAGGTGCTTGTTATAGGCATGCTTGATGCACTCTTAATAGACATGAAGATGGGTAAGGGTTGCTAAATGATGCTCATCAAGTAGCTCAAGTTGGGATAAATGGTGTTAATGATGATCATCCTTAGAAATGAGCTCTTGTAAATATATATGAAGAGAGGGGATTTGGACTTCAAGAGGCAAAATAGCCTCCATGTTGAACACAAGGTAAAATTGGGTGACACCCGTAGGGCTTCAAATGATAGTATGATATGCCCATAAGGCAAAGGGGATGTGTAAATACCAATCTTGACAAGATAAACTGACCATTTTAGTTAGCATGTTATTAAAAATTTTGTTAGAGGCTTCTGCCTATCCATTAGCTTGAGGGTGATAAGGCAAGGAGAAACTTAACTTAATTCTGAATACATCACATAGACCCTAGACTTGCTTTTTTAAAAATAATTTACCATTATCAGTGATAATCTTATGAGGAACACCAAAATCACAGATGTGATGGTTAATAAAATAAACAACATTTTTTAGCTTGGTCAAGACTAAAGGGATAGCATCCACCCACTTGGTAAAACACTCTATCATGATAATGATAGAATGGTGCTGCTACAAGGAATGGGGGTTAATTTCACCAATAAGGTATAAACCCCATTATGAGAAGGGATAGAAATTAGTAGAAACACAAAGGGTATGGCTTGGTACGTGATGAAAATTAGCATGTTATTAACACTTGACACACTTTTTTACATAATCAAAGCAATCTTGGTTAAGGGTAGGCTAGTAATAGCTGAGATGGAAGATGTGCTTAGCTAAAGTGACCCCCATAGATACCATCATGTGTTTCCTTGATAGCATGAGAGGATTCATGACTATGCAGGCAATGGAAGAGGAGGCCATCAAAGCCATGCTTATAGGGGATTCCCCCCATAATTGTATAGAGAGATGTACTCTAGATAAATGCTCTTTAAGAATAATTAGAGAGGTCAAAAGGATCTATGCCAAGGTTAATATAGTCAAAGGTTTATTAATACCAAAGGTTAGGTTGGGTCTCTTCCACACTAAAAATGGTGGGAGAATCTAGTTTGACATAGGATGGTTAGGTAAGTTTGTGGATAATGATAGACAAATTAGATTCTAAGGGTGCAAAGGGTATTTAGGAAGTAAGGGAAGCCATGGTGGTAGTGAACTTATTTATAGATCATGGGGTTGATTGGATGTAGTCGTGTTTGAATGATGCCAAGAGTTTGTAAACTAGTTACTTATACTATTGAATAACATCATTCTCACACTAGTAGGAGCCATTGACTTGATTGACCATAAGTTGGGAGTCACTAAAGATATTGATTATTTTGACTCCTAATTATAAGGTAGTATGAAGACCTATTATTAAGGATTCATACTAAACAATATTGTTGGTAGATTCAAAATCAAGCTTAAATGACAAAAGTAGGGGTTCACCATTAAAGGGGATAAGGATGATACCTCCTCCCCCACCACGTTGACACTTTTATCCATCAAATAACATGGTGATTTGATAGGTGAAATCTGCTTGAGAGAGGGCCATGATGAACTCATTAGGGAACTCAAGAGGAGGAGGGTGCTTATTTGCTAAAGGAGCTTCAACCAATTAGTCAGTAATGAATTTCCTTTTAATTGACTTCTAATGGAGGAACTCAATATCAAACTCTACTAAGAGCATGATCCATTTGGCCATATGTTGATTTTGGTATGGCTTGGAGTGCATGTACTTGAGTGGGTTAGTGTTGGTTATGACATAGGTTTTATGGTTAAGAAGGTACTAGCAAAGTTTGGTGGCCATGAATACTAAAGCTAAGTAAAGTTTCTTGATATGGGTATACCAATCTTGTATTCTAAAAGTGTGTGGCTAATATATTATATGGCGTATTCATCTTGGTGAGCTAGCATTTCCCCTAGGGAATGGTTGGTGGTAGAGATATATAGGTAGAAAGGTTGGTCATTCTTTGGAGGGGTAAGGATAGGTGGTGGAAAAAGGTACTTTTTGAGTGAATCAAAGGTATTTTGATAGTCACTATTCCACTTGAAATAGACATCCTTCTTTAGAAGGTCGTGGAAAGGTTGGCACTGGTCTGAAAGATAGGAAATGAAATGATAAATGGATTGTAGTTTACCTTGCAAGATATGAAGCTGCTTAAGGTTGGTAGGAGGAAAAATGTCTAGGATTTCTTTGATTTTGGTGGGATAAACTTTAATTCTACATAGGGAGATAATGAAACCAAGAAGCTTCCCTGATAAAACCCCAAAAATACATTTCTTGGGGTTGAGGTGGACATGATAGTGGATAAGTCACTTGAAGATGATTTTGAGAATGATTAAGTGATATTTTTGGAGTTTGGATTTTTTGAGAAGGTCATCCATGTAATCCTCTACAATATTATGTATAAGGTCATGAAAAATGTAGGTCATGGTATGCTGGTAAGTTACCCCAGCATTCTTTATCCCAAAAGGCATGAATCTATAGTAAAAGGTCCCCCATGGGGTGGTAAAGGAAATTTTATGCTAATCTTCAGGTGTAATTAGGATTTTATTATAACCTAAGAACCCATCCATGAGAGATAACATCTTATGACTAGATATAAGGTCAACAAGTTGGTCAATTTTGGGTATAGGAAAATCATCTTTAGGGCAAGCAAGGTTGAGGTCATGAAAGTATATATAAATGTGTAGTCCCCTTGTAGTTTTAGTGATAGTTATGAAATTTGAGACCCATTGGGGATAGTCAATAGGTTGAATAAAGTTGACAAATAGAAGTCACTAAATATCTTCTTTGATGAGAAGGGTTATGTAGGAATGTATACATCAAAGATTTTGTTTGACAGGTTTGGCATCATGATGAGTGACTATGTTATGGGTGGTAATGGTGGGGTTAATTTAGGGAATATAATTGTAAGACTAAGTGAATGCTATGATACAGTCTTGGAAGAAAGAGGGGAAGTCCTAAAGTTCCTTAGTATTCAAATATTGGCCTAGTTTGACAATGTGGGGGTTGTCTGGAGTGCCCAAGTTGATATTCATTATGGATTCATTCAACATGGTCAAGGTCTTAGGAGGAAGGGATTTGTGGATTGAATAATCTAGGGCACCAAGGTAGGTGAGAATAAAATCATCATCTTGGTACTAAATAATGTTAATGGTATGAGATTCTTCTCCTATCATCTCAAGATGGGTCAAAGTGATGGTTATAGTTACCCCCTCCTTTTGATAAGTCATAGGTCTGAGGCTGATCATGTTGATGAAAAAAATTTAGGTGGGGTGATGTCATCATCCTCACATACAAGTGGAAGTTATTTTGATGAGGAAGGATATCCTCCTCAAAAATGGCAACAGTGGATTATTTGGATTTCTTTTTATTAAGAAAGATGAAACCAAGTCTATGCTTCTTGTGTGGTTTCCTAGCTTTGATGATGACCAATTCATGTGGGCCATGTTTATATCACCTAAGACCAAAGCCTTTCCAATTACACTAATGAAGGTGTCTTGAAAATTTTTGGTTTATCTAGGTAATAAAAACTAGCAATGAATGGTCAAGGTGGCAAATAGGTGGTAAGATCACTGAGGGATTTATTGAGTCCCCCATAAATAAAATAGGTCTGATAGTGGAGAGGTCCAAAGGGAATGATATTTATAACATTGGGGTCATATCCTAGTTGGTTGGTAAGTTTCCCATGCTCATGAGTAGGGAAAGTGTCAAGAGCCAAAAGGTGATACTCCCCTAGAGAAAAGTGATGGAACATTGATTCCAAAGGGTTGATGGGTATTTGGTTCAAAGGGATGGAGTAACTATTTAATGCCTCATTGGTGGAAGGGAAAATGGTATCCACTTTAGTGTTTGTAGGTTAGTTTTCAATGTATTAAATGGGGGTATGAAGACATCATTGGGGTGGTAGGTCATATTACATGTTAAAAAAGGACTTGGGTTAGCTTGGACGGTGATGAACTAGCCTTCATACTCAAACTTAATGCAATGGTGGAGGGTAGAGGGAACATAACCCATAAAGTGATTTCAATGTTGTCCTAATAATATGTTGTATTAGAATTCACCTTCTAAAACATATAAAAATTTGAGGAGCATGTGGGGTCCTACATAAATATGAAAGATGATAGTTCTCAAGGTAGTGGCCATGGTATCATTGAAGGAGAAAAGGATGGCCAAAGATTGGGACATGACATTATCTAAAAGGTTGATTTGGTTGTAGGCCTGAGAGGAGATGATGTTGATGTTAGCTCCCCTATCAATCATGACCCATTTGATGTGGGTTTGGTTGATGTAATCATTAATAAAGAGAGGGGGATCTAGGTCCTCAGGATGGATGGAGGTTATTTCTAAATCCTTGAAGGTAAAAAGGTTAGAAATTTGAAGGGCACCAACAAAGGATACTAGAGGTTGGGGGTCCTTAGGTTGGACCTCAATGGATTGCAAAGCCTCTATTAATGCCTAGAGGTGATGGGGAGAGGTAGAGATCAACTCATACAATCTCATATTTATTAAGGTCTGGTGAATTTGCTTAAAGAGAACTCTCCTGATGGATTTTGAGGGGTTATATTGGGAGGCACCTAAGATAGACACCTTAGGTTTAGTCAAGGACGGAGATGGTTAGGTGAAGGTTGGTTGGGAGTTTAAAGAGGGGTATGTCCATGGAATGGACACCTTAACCTTCCCCTTATCCTTCTATTATGCTCTTGTGACTATTTTAATAGTATGGATAGAAGGAGAGGTTGAGCTAGAGGATTGGTTAGATTTTTCATCACTCTTAGGTGAGAGTGGAGGAGTAGGTAAGTGTTGGGTAGGTATGGTTTATGGTTGGATTGGTACGGGTACCATAGGAGGTTCATCTACTAATATATCATCCTCATTATAAAGTGATCGATGATGGTTTGGAGAGCTTTAAAATTATTCATATCATGGTTGGGTATCCTATGATAAGAACACATATGGTGGTCATTATGGTGGTCATTGTACCAAATGGGTTTAGAAGCTAGAGGTTAAAAGGGTCTGATAAGAGGTAAGGCTAAATAGGAAGTTTGAAATAACCTATGGAGAATGGTTGAATAGGATTCGGCTAGAGATGGTAGATTTTTAGTGGTTTTCGCTTTGGTGGTTGAGGTAGGAGGCTTCTTAGAAATAAGTTTTGTAGGTGTTTTGGGTAGGGTGTTATGCTTGGTTGGTAACTTTGGTTTAGGTAAGGAGGAGGTTGATGAGCTAGAGGTAGAAGGTCACAAGGTCAGTAACATAGGTATTTTTGGCATGGTGAAAAGAGGTGAATTAGAGAGCAACTGCAACGGTGTAACCAAAATAGGTAGTGGGGTTTTGGTAGAGGCAATTAGATTCTTACACAAGGTAGAGGGATGAGGCCCCAGAATGGAGGGCAAGGTTGAGGGAGGAAAATTTTGGGCCTTATGTAATTTGTGTGGTTTTACCTCTTTAGTTGCTTTGGTTTGGCATTTGGTTGGTGGGTTTGAAGAGGTTAGTTTTAATTTCATATATGGGTGACTAAGGCTTGGTATATAAAATATGCCAAGGTTCTTGACTAGCTTTGTTAGCTTGGTATGAGAGGGTGATTTAGTTGCTTATGGTTTAGGTGTCTTGGGTGGTTGAGGGTTCATCAAATTAGTAAGAGTTGTAATGGGTGTGCTTGATAAGGTAGAAGGTTGGATAGTAGAAGTGGTACATTGGTCTACCAAAGGTATGATTGAAGTATCTTTCTTGGTGATATAAGGTATCCTTAATTTATTCTAGAAGGTGGCTTGATCCATGTCAAGGTTGGAGGTAAACTCCAAATTTTGCAGTAATCTAGAGAATGGTTTGTAGGTTGGCTTAATTCCCTGAATGGTAGACTTGAAAGATAGGCCCTCAAGTGGAGACACAAATATGGTAACCTCATCCTCTTCCTCAATGAAAGGATGTGGGGTTGAGATATGTGGTTCCTCTATGGGATGAGTAGACACATGGGTTTCCTCCTCAAGAATGATCTTTGAAGGGGAATGGTTTGCTTAGTATCTAAAAGTGAGGGTGAGATGGAGATTGTTGGTTATTTTGATATATAAGTTAAAAGGGTGGATAGTGGCTCTATTACCTCAATAAGTGGAGGGGTAAAAGATGGTGTTTCCTTAGTTTGGGTATCCTAAGGAAGGGAAGATAACTCTTCTACTATAACAAGTAGAGAGGGTGAGAGATAAATGGGTTGGTCAATAAGATCTTTATAAATGAGTGTGTTAAGATCCATGTTAACTGTATGGGTATCATGAAATCAATCAAAGTTATTGCTCTCATTCTTGGTAGGAGCATGGTTTGGGAAAGGTTTCCTAAATAGATCAAAGGACTAGTTTGATGGTACATTGGGATTGTCCAATGTAAGCTCCCCCTTGTCAATGAGGGATTAGACAAGGATTTTAAAGGTGTTTCACCTACTGACATCATGTCTTATAACCCTATGAAAGGCACATAGATCATTCTAATTGTACCAACTAAGTGCAAGATGAGAAGATTCAAATTATTGGGGTGGCTTGATAGGAGGAAGTTGAGTGATGTTTTCTTTCAATAACTTCTCCAAGATGGAAGCATGGGATTTTCCAAGTGGAGTGAATTACTTTTGGTTGTTTTGGTTTTGGTTCCTCAAGTTTTGCTTTGAGGAACTAGAGGAATTTGATTGGTAGACAGAAGGTGGAGGAGCATCATTAAGGATAATTTTATTCACAGTTACCTTGATTTTGGTTTTGATATTAGGTTCATTACTTGACTTAGAGGAAGAAGTCTCATTGGTTTTATAAGTTGAGTTCTTGTTTTTAACCTTAAGCTTTCCTTTGTCAATGGATCAGTTCTCTAACTTACACACCATGGTAAAATCTTCATCAAAGGTTTAGAATCTTTGGACATATAGTGTTGAAAAGATGTGTTTGGCACATGCATAATCGAAGAGATCTATGAGTTTAGGTTGAGGCAATGAAAAGGAAAGTTGGTTAATAAGACCTCTCCAATGAGCCATAAAATTTTAAATAAATTCATCTTCAAACTACCCAAAATAAAATAGGTTGGTGATAGACACTTTCTTGGAAATATTGATAAAAAAATGGTCCAAAAAGGTTTGAGCCAGTTGGGTGAAGGAGAAGATGGAATGTTTGGGTAAGACACTATACCAATCTAAGTTTAGACTGACTAGAGACATGGGGAAGGTGTAGAGAAGAAGGGAATCATCATATGTGATGAGTTAAAAATAATGCCTAAATGTCCTAAGGTGTTTTTGGGGATCCTCCTTAATTTGAAATTTATAGAACTTAGGAAGTTCCCATTAGGGAGGATATGGCTTAATAGGTACGGGTGGATGGATAGGCTCATTATATATTTGGTCATATGATAAGATGTTGTGAGTACATAAAATAAAAAATATAAGGTGGTCATATTATCCATGAGCATCTTCATTATGTCCAATTAGGGTTGTGCACCTGGAAGGTTATAAGATGTATATTGCTACGGTGGTTGGGAGACAAGTTGTTAGTGTGTAGAAGGTTAGGAGGATGCCACATATGGGTAAGTGGATGTCAAAGGTTGTGTATATGATATATAAATGTAGGTAGAGGTAGGTAGTTGGGTAGTTGGTACATGTCCTTGTAGATTAGGTATGTAACCAATGGTTGGTCCAAGGGGTGCTTATTAGATAAGAGTAGTAGTTGGGTTGGTGACCAATGAAAGGGTGGTGACCATTTTAATAATCAATGGCAAGGTAAAGGATATGGACACCATAAGGATTTAAATCAAAGTAATGGTCAATGGATTGAAGGTAGATAAAGGAAGGTTGGTGTGCTAGAGGTAAGCACTCCTAGTATGGTGGAGTGGTTGGTAAGAGTACAAGGTATAAGGGTAGTGGTATTTTAAGTTGTTTTATTTTCAATGGTAGTCTCAAAGGGGTTGTTGGTTGATGAGGAGGCTTGGGTAGTTAATGTTTGATTAGTAATCATGGTAATAGAGGTACTCCCCATGAGGTGGAGAGGCATGCAATAAGGTGGATCTATAGATGGGTTCAAACTAGGATATGGTAAGATGTGGTTGTAAGATAATGTTGTAAGGCTATGGGATTGTTATCTAAGAAAGTGAAAAAATCCACATCTCCTTTAGGAACCTCCTAAGGGAAGGTAAGACACCCTAAGGGGTGAGGAGAGTCTACTGGTTTAGAATTGTAGTCCATGGATGAAGAGGTAGAAGAGGTAGGTTGGCTTGATGATGGGCTTTGCTCTACAATATCTCTTCATTGCTAGCGAGTGAGAACCATGAAAGATAAGGGAGATAGAAATCACAAATAGCCTTATTAATCAAACAAAGAGAAGATAATAAAATATCAAAGAAACCAAATCACACTCTAAGAGATAAATTAATCCTTTGAGTTTTAATTAATCTTGATTTTAGCTTATGCCTTAAGAAGATGTATGACTAAAACTACTTTGTAGATCAGGTACTAAAAAAAATAAGTCTATGGTTGATTTTAGGTTTTGTTTAGGCACTCAAAAATAATTTGTATTGGAATCAATATATGGTTTGGTATTGGGGCCTACCCCCTCACTTCACACACCACTGTGATAAGGGTGTCAGGTGCTTAGCCAATATATATTTATATTCAGAGATTATACTAAATAGAAGAGATGAGTTGGTCCTCCACTTGGTAATGACCTCCAATTAGGATCATCAGAAAAGGGTAAGATTACCACTAGGTGATGAAATCCTAGTTGGGACTTGTCTCAAGTATGCTTGATATTTAATTGATGAAATTTGTCTGGTTAGGTGTGTGTAACAAGGAATGAAGCTACAATAGATTACTTTTCCTTTAAGTTAAGCTATGTGAACTAAAATTTCAAGAAATCAATGTATCCAATTAATTTTAAGCCTAAATGAAACTTTTGATTTTATTAATGAGCATAGAATAGAGAGAGAATGTAAGTAAATAAAAAACCAAGTAGAGACACAAGGGTCCCACCAGGTGTGCTAAAATGTTTCAATGAATTTCTATTTATGTTTTAAAGAAAGAGAGAAAATAAACTTGAAATTGGTGTGGTTGAAAAACCTAATTGATTGTGCACACATTTAATTAGAAGATTATGAATAGCTCCTCTTTTTCTTGGGAGGATGAATTGTAAATAATAAAAAACTAAATCACATTTATTTTTTAGATGGATAGTTGAGTGGATTTCCTAATAGTCGCTAGATCTCAGAAGCAAGAGCTTCCTTAGGGGATGTCAATCTACACATTTTAAATAGTTAAGTGTATAAATATAAAAGAAAGGTACTTGCATTAGTGAATCAAAAGGTACTAACATTAAATACAAGATTGCTTTCTAATAAATAGAGTGGAAATGATTAAATTAGTGAAAAACTAATTAATACTAGTTCTATAGAGTTGGGTTATGTTTTAGAAAATTAGAAATGGGTCCATGAATAGGTAAGAACACAAAAAATTATATTTGGTTATGGGTAGGTAGGCAAAAACAACTTACTAGTTTTCACTATCACAATGACCATCGTCAGTTGGGCAGACTATCAGTGGTTAAGTCAACCATCGATGGTCAAGGTGACCATCAGTGGTCAAGGTGATCATAGTTAGTTGGGTAGACTGTTGGTGGTTGAGTTAATCATTGATGATTACTATGTGAGGATCTATGTTGGTAATTTTGGCTAATTGATGAGATCCAAAATATGGATTCCAAAATATGGGTAAGGCTTGGGTTGATTGAAAAATAGAAATAAAGTAGATGAATAATGATAAATAAGTACTTGTCTTATCAAAAGTAAACTAAGTGGATGGTTGAGGTAGTTAATCTATTGGTAGAATATAGATTGATTTTAATAGAGTGATGGTACCTGAGGGCTTAGTGGAGAGGCAATGGAAAATTGAATCTCTGATATGATTGTTAGATTATTGATGGTGATTGACCTAAAAAAATAAACTCCTGGATAAACATGTTCTTGATAACAATTACATATTGATTACACCTCTCAACTCCTCTCTTCTTATAGGCACAATAAAGAGATGAAATCAAATGTTTAATTAGTCTATCTAATTATGAACTATCCATGAAAAGGATTGAAATAGGATTTAGATAAATTATATTTAGAAAATCAAAGTGAATGGTTTACATGTTTTTTTTTAAGGAGGTGCACCCTAACTGTCGATGGTTAAGGTGACCATCAGTGGTCATCTTGACCATCAATGATTCAAGGTAAAGGTAAAAAGGTGGGTAAAAGATAGGTTAAGCTAGTTGGGTAAATTAACTATGTTTGGTCTCGATTAGTGGTTAAAGGGTAAAATTGGCCCCAAGGGGGTCCTAGGCATCCAAAGGTGTTTTCAACATTTAGAATCATAGTGTACAAATTTTTGATGTCTATACTATTAGCCCACTATCTTCCAATATTCCCATGCTCTTATCTGCATATGCTATTAGTGTCAAACCTTCACCAAGATGGAATTTCATCCAATAATTCCTCTCTATCTTATGATATCAAAGCATCCTTGTGCTCAATGGAGACTTGAATTCATTGGAGTCATCAATCCAAGTTTGTTAATGGACCACAAATTCATACTTACAACCACTGATTATTGTATAAGATGGAGATAATTAGTATTAGATATGAATAAAACAATCAATGAAATCATCAAATTCTTTAAGGAAAAGATAATTTATTGGTTTGGCACCCAACTTTTGTCATCTATGAAAATGAACCTGGATTTCAATCAATCGAGCTCACTGAATGGGATTATGAGAATAGAATTACCTTGATGTTTTCATCAAACTACCACCTATAAATAAATGGTTTGTATGAGTCAAATAATAAGAACATGATTGATGAAATATATATATATATATATATATATATATATATATATATATATATAAATGATGCCTATGGATTTCCATTCACTATTAAATTATGCTCTTTGGGTTGACCACACTAAATATAAGTAACCCCTTAAAAGATCACCTTTTCTATTTGTGTATGGTTTAAACCTTATCTTACCAATAAACCTCAATCTACACACATATAATTTCATGAAATAATAAATGTACAATTATGGGTAAGTGGACTCAAGTTTGTTGGACATCATCCAATTTGAATACACACAAGAAGATGCTCTACAAATCTTCAATAGGCATCAATCAACTGACAAAATATGGTTTGAAAAGATGCAAAAGGTCAAATACTTTTGGATATTATACATATCCCTAGTATGGGATAAAGCACATGATAATAAGAGGAAACATTCCAAAGTTGACCCACTCTAGATTGGTGTATATTATATCTATGAGTTTTGGGGGCAAAACACTTTTCGATTAAAATATATTCAGGGGAATGATCTCCTATAGCCGATGAATGGATAATTATTGGAGCATTTATTATCTTTTATTCCTTCCAATGTAATTTCAAAATATCTCCCTATGCAAAGGCTAATTATCTAAATATTATATAATAATTAGTTAGCTTGATTTAGTTATGTGTTTTCTTCTATTTTGTTTTACTTTGTTGGTTTATTATTCTTGATTTTTATTTTTTTTTCTTGTGTTTACTTTATTTTTTGGATTTATATTATTTTCCACATGTTCACCATTACTAATCTTACAAACATTTATCCTTTTTCCCATGATACAAACTGAGAGGCAACTAATTCTAGAAAAATAAATCTTAATCCAAGCATTGGTCCTCATACTATCAAACCTAATCACTTCAAAGTTAACAAGGTACTAAAAATAAAATCCCAAAACTAGAAGATATAAGGAAAGATACCATTATTGAATAATGTGGTAAGAAAAAGAACCTCCCTTGATACACTAAAAGGATTAGGAGTCACTAATTTAAAATTGAGAAAGTGAATTAAGAAAAGATTCATTTAAATGAATTTTAACACAAAACTTAATAAGAACATATCAATCAAGGTAAAATCACTGAGAAAGTAAAGGATATTCTTGGTGCAAAGATCTCATTGACTCATTCCTCAGCCTTGAAAACATTGGTCCCAACCCTCCTATATTAAACAAAATAAACATTAAAATAAAATGATGCCTAAATCTCATGAAAAATGCTAAGTTTATTCCTAATAAAGGGTGATTTAAACAAATATCCATCATATGCTTTTTGACCTAGATGGAAATGGAGTAAGGCCTAGACTAGGACTAAATGCACCTATGTTGAGGATATAGATGCTTGGTTGGAAATAGATCAATGCCTAAACTTTATTTTCCTTAGATAAATTATATGAATAATTACCTTTCAAAGAGATTTGAATACCTAAGGTTTGTCTAAACTTGTATAGTGATTCAAAGCAATAAAAGAAAAGAATAAATCACTCTTCGCACAAAATGAACCTTTGAATAACTCAAATCTCAATATGTTGTTTTTTGAATTATAATAGAGCACTCTTTTTCTTTAATTTTATCTATTTGAGTTTCAATTGCTTATCTCACAATTTAAAAATAGAGGCATGTAGTCTAGATTTTAAATGTCAAGGTTACATTTTCCCCACATAAGTCACCATTTTTTATGACCAACATGCCCCATTTTAGAATTTTTAAATGAGGACCCATTTTAAGCTAAATATTAGTATTCATGTCTTATTTTAAACCAATTCAATCCAAGTCCAACTTGAGAATTATTGTTGTAGTCTAAAAGTCTGAATGGGGATTCTTATTGAAATTATTTTATGTACCTATTCTACTTTTGATTTTATGACATTCAACAAATTCATATTTTATCTTTATGGATTAACCTAACTAACTAAGTATTTATCCAAAGTTTTTTTTCTCTTTTTTAGGTCTTATTTTCTTCATAGGTAAACTTTATTAAAGCTTGTTTGATCTTGCTCAATGATTTTCATACTTAGTCTTTTCTATCAAATTTTCATTACATAAACCTTTACTGCACACCTCTTTTGTACTTAGAACAACCATCAAATTTAAATGGTGGATAGGTATTTTGATTTCCATTTGCTAAGTCCCAAGAATTTAATATTATGCCACATGTCCTTATCTAGCTTTTACTTAAATGATTTCAAATTGGCTAAGTATTTTCTACCAACAAATATTTGAGTCCCCAAGATTTGGACACCTATCTTGATTTCACTCTTTCATGGCCTAAAATCAAAGATACTAAGTCTAAATTTTCACTTGATAATCTAGATAAGTAAGGACTATCCATGTGGTATCATCCCACTCATCCATAACAAATCGAATAAATGGATAAGGCACAAATCTCTTGAGCATCTAGATTAATCAAATTGTGCCACCTTTCATCATCTCTATCACTTACTTCTATCAGCTAAAATGACTAAGGAAAATATTTTTTGAACAACTATATCAATAGGATCATGCCATGTGTCTCCATCATATTCATTTGTAGTGGAGAAGTAAAACAACTAAGTCCAGAAGTCCCCTGAGCATCTAAAGAAGTGATGACCATCCATGTGTCATTATTCCACTCATCCATAACCTTTAGATTAATGCATAGTTAGTAAATTCCCCTAGGCATTAGGAAAAATGATGACTATCCATGTGTTATGATCTTTCTCATCCTCAACCTACACATAAAGGCACAGTTAGAAAATTATCCTAAGAATCTATATAAGTGAGGACCATCCATATGGCATGATCCCACTTACTTGAAACCCAAGAAACAAGCATGGTTCATAAATTCATATAGGAAAGAAGATAAGTGACAACCATCCACATGTGTCCATCCTATTCATCTATGGTAAAGTAGTAAAATACTTAAGGCAAAAATCTTAAGACCCATGAGGAGGCACTATATGTCTCCTACCAATATCCTAGATGCATAAGATATGTCATAGCCCTAGGAGATCCTAAAAAATGAGTAACTACAATGTAGAACCTATCAGACTTGTTAATATCCTAGAGGCATCAAATTTATCAAAGCCCTAGGAGAGCCTGATAAATGAGAAACTACTACATGAAATTGTCAGACTTGTAAGTCTCCTAGATGAGTAGAGATTTTAGATCATAGAGAGATCCTGATGAATGAGAAACTACCATTTGGAATATGCCAAACCGGTCAATATTTTAAAGGTGTCAATGTTGTTAGAGTCTCGAGAGAGCTTGATGAATGAGAAACTACCATGTGGAAGCTATTAGAATTTTCAGTCTCCTGAAGACATAAAATTTGTTAGAACCATGGAATAACCTAACCAATCACAAATTTTCATGTGGCACTTATATATACTAAATGGAAAAATTATAGAAAGGTCCCAAAGTATCCTAATAAAGCCAAAATCCCAAGGTACATAGTTAGAGCCTTGTGACTAACTAAATTAATGGGATCAAGCCATGTGTCTATATCTCACTAAATTATGACATACAGGCCTAAGTTATGAAATGAAAATATTGACTCCAATAAAATAAACAAGAGCATGATAAGTGTCAACATCTAGATTAGTTTCAGTTCAAATACAAAAGTCAAGGTCTATGTAGGTCCTAATTAAGTGGTAAATTGATAAGTGTCATAATCTTAATAAATCTAACTTGATTATATATTTAAACTTCAAGACTTAAGCAAAAGATATGAAGATGAGGGGTAGGCCAGTGATAAAAATGTGACTAAGTAGTCAAGAATAATGACAAAGTACCACATGGCTAGTCCCAGAACCTTTCATAGTTCCACAAAGGCTAAATATGCATGTGCTCTCCATACTTATTGCATCTGATAGATCCATCACATATCATATTCTAAGGGACATTTTTAAACTTGGATAGGTTCGATTGAGGGGCCAACCTCACTGATTAATCATCAATAGTTAAACAATGCCTACAAAAATAGTTAGGAAGTCATCCATATCAAACCTATTCTTAATGTTATCTTAGTGTGCCATGAGATTCCAGTCTATCTAGTTTGGGGAATAAGGAATAATTTGACATAATTATGTTCAACCATTTCAATCCATGATGGACAAGAGTTGGATATCATTCTTCTTGGAGGAATGACCCATCTCTCTCTTCTATAGATATTATTATGTAGTATGTTGTAAATTTCAAATCTATTACAAACAAATACTATTAGATTAATGCTAATTTGGTTTTTGTGTAAATGTGTCTAGTTTTTAAGGATGTATTCCACTTTATTTTTATTTTAATAGATTAATAATTATGATTAGAAATAATTAGTTATGATTTTATGAAAGGTTTATGCATTAATTAGGATGATCTTTAGCTATTTTTTTAAAGTTATTTGATGTCTTTCATTTCATTTCAAATCTATTAGGATTTATGTGTGATTAACTACAAGTTGTTTCATAGTTATTCATAAAAGGCATCATTAAATTAATAATTCACCCTTTCTCCATAGACTTATTACTTATGTGACTAGATCCTAAACCATCATGAAACTTATAATATAATTGTACAATTGTTGCTAAGCATATTCTTAGGATTTTAAGCACTGGTGTTGACATTTTTCATAAAGTTCCATTTTCTACCTTAACCTCTCTCCCCTTTTAAGTTTTTTTACTATCAATATATCATTGTCCCCATCTTTAGAAATTATGAATTGAATTAAAGGATGACTAATGGGAGTATTTTATACTTATCATTGGTCTTAAACTTGTTACCCATCCTTTATGATTTCTTAACCTACTGTGTGCCCAAATCTCATAATAATAACTAGTGTTAGAAGTAAATGTAGCAAAGTAGATCTCATTATTTCAATCTATTGAAATTGGTTTAGCTAAAAGTGCATAAGTTTTATGTGTCAATGATAAAATTGGTATTAATCATCTGGTGGTATCACTACATCTCTTAAAAATATATTCCAAGTAGGATATTTAATGGAGATTAATACCTACATGTTTTACCCTAAATTATCTAAAAAATTATCCTAAAATGAGAGGTAAAATTACCCCAATTTTTCTCCAAGATCACTTAATGCATATAACCAAATATATGCATCTAGGTTAGAGATCATGGACCAAACAAAATTATCCACTTGATAGTGTTGTATAGTCTAATTATTTATGGTGGTTTACATCATTGTAATGACATCTCAAGTGATATATAATCAAATTAACATTATAATTTTTTTTAAAAATGAATCCAATCACACACATACATTTATTTTTTACTAATCATGAACATTTTATTATTATAAGGAAACTCAAGGACTATTTACTATTTCCTTCCCAATGTGATGATGATATTAGTGTTAGAGGTAAAATCACTAGGGTGAATCAGTGAACCCATATATTTCAATTTCAATTATATTCCTTTAAACTATTAACCAATCAGCATATATCAACTTGATCAAAAAGCTTTGAAAAGAGAACATTCTTTAAATGCATACACAAGATCAAACACATAACACATGGTTCTTGTGGAAAACCCTCATGGGGAATAAAAACCCACTTTCAAGCCTGAAACATAGATGGACTAGTATCCTATAATAAATTACAAACAAGATACTAATCGACTCCTTTAGTCCAGCAAACTTTGATCATATCCTCCTGACCAAAGGTATTTAGTGAAACACATATTTCAAAAAGATCAACTAACCCTAAGAAATATCAACTCCTTTAGACCTTCCTTTGAAAAAATCCACCTTATAATTGATTTCTTTAACACCTGATGATGGATCTCTATTTATCACTCTTCACCTTCACTCTTTTACCCAATACTCCCTATTGGCCAAATCACATTATATAATTGTACCAACACATAAAGATCAATTAAGACACATTACATATCCCAACTAACCCCACTCTAAAACTCTTCACTCACACTCACTTCAACACACCTAAAATAATTATGTCACCATAATAGCAATCTGACCATGAGGTCATTCACACAGACCATACTCTAATCTACCTCACAAACCAACCTCCAAATTCACACAAACATCACCTATCCTTTGATCACACTTAAAATCATCAAAAATACAAGAGAACTTGTTATGACATCAAAATATGACCTATAATTCATACACACAATCATGATCTAGCTCTATTCATCAACCCATCCATTGGGCACACCTCCTCTCTTTGTTCCTCAACTCTTCACTCTACTCCATTCGCACAAGCCTCTTCACTCATCTTTAACCTATAAGAGCACTATTATACCATCATAATTATGACCTATAATTCATAAAAATATTCCTTAATATGATTATCTCATCAGCCTAACCATTGGGCATAATTATTTTCCTCTTTTCTTCACTTTAATGAATATTGTCCACACTCAAGCCTCTACAAATCTCTCCCTTGAAGTCTCTCACTTCCAAGTCTAGAAACCAAAACTTTTGGTTTCAATATATATACAGAATCCATGAAACAAAAAGACCAAAATATTTATTTATCATCCATAATACATTCCTTCACCCTTAAGGCATCTAACATGGGTCACACTTAAGCACAAACCACTTTCAAACAGGCATAAGTCACTTTTAGGTCTTATGGAGACCCATTCAACTCTTTGACACTTATCTGAGAAAACTAAAACATAGGAAAACTTTAAAAAATCATGGACCTATTACACATTATCTATAGGTCCTCCTTAAGTGCAAAAATCCATCACATTACCCTTTTACTTAAGCACAAAATGCTTAAACAATATTTTATGCACACAATCACCATGAATGAATACATAGTCAAATTTTAAACCTTTGTTCATATTTTATATGATTGGTCAATACTTCATAATGAACATCGATAATCCTTATATATTTTTAAACACTCCTACATATCCAATTCACCATGAAACATGAAAACAACATCTATATAAGCTTAAACATCCTTCTCGAGTTACTTGCAGAACATGTATGAACACACATTAAAATTTTGAGATAAATATATATGTTTGTATATATAATTAGACCTTAAAACTCATATTTTTATATGTAACTTGGAATATTCTAAAACTTATCTTTTTACACCATGAGAAAATTCTACATAGATCAAAACATATGGCATAAAAACTAGACACTGGTCTTTTCCTTTGCAAAATTCAAATATTTAAATTCAAATTGTCATGGTTAAAATTTGAACACTAAGCTCAAATATCATGTCCTCACTACTCTTATCAATTATGCACTATTTTTCTTGTTCTAGATTTAATGCATAGGCACAAATGCTCAAGTATTAAACCTCAGTCACTTTGGCATTATCTTGTGTAATTGAAACTTTTACTCACTGCACTCTATCAATCTCTACAAATTAGTCAAGTATTTATCATGAATCTCATACCATTAAATTAATTTATATGAATACCCACTCATTATTAGATCCTTATCCTATACCTTTGCTTAGTCATTAAACATTTTACACCTATCCTCATCTTGTTATTTCCTTTCTTCTTGGAGAAATATGCACCATCAATCTTGATCAAACTTTAACTTGTGTAAAAATGACTAAGTATGGGAACTTGTGTAAAAATGACTAAGTATGGGAACTTTTGAAATATGTCTGAAAGGCTAACTTACACAGTCATAAATTTTGCCTTGCTTACTACATGTTCTCAAATTTGGACCATATGATCTCCTCACATAGGATAATCCAACCATGTGATAAACTACTCCTAAAACCTTAATTCATGTAAGAAATAACACCATTAAAATTCCTTCTAAAAATATTCTATCATAAATCCAACTATGCTTAGAATTTATCTAGGAGGCCAACTTTGCTCCTACATGACTTTTAATGTGCTTCAGTGAATGATCTAAAATTTAGGGCAAATAAACTATGCTCAAAATTGAATAAACCCATATATTTTGTGTTGGGATATTTATGGTATATGTTTTATCATTGATGTAAAATGGAATTGTTGGTGATAAAGTGGTATGTGATGTTAGTATAATGGAGTATGGTGGCATAGTGTGCTTAGTATAATATGATACAAGGATGTACATAGGTGTCCTAGGTAGATGTTGTATGGCTGAATGGATCTTGGTATGATGATTTTTGACTTGTTCCTAATGTTTTCTATGCTCAAGTGTTATCTTCATATGGCCTTCATGAGGCTTTTAGGTTAGGTTATGCCTTGGTGGCTCAATCATGCATGGTTGCCTATGGGGTTTTGAGTTATATTGCTTGTATGACATGGTAAGGATATTAGTATGCTTTTAATATATATTTTATACATGTATATGGTGATAAAATTTTATCTATATTATTTTCAAGAGGTGACAAGTGTTCTGCATGACAGCTAGGCTATTGGCCTAGTTGGCCTAGGTGGGCTAGTGAGGCTTTGTGAAGGGTTAAAGAGTGATTTTAGTGTGCTTAAGATTATATATAAATAGGAAATGATTAAATATGAGTGTTAAAGTTAATATACCAAGTTAGAGGTAAAATTTTGAATTAAAATTTATAAAAAGGGTCCTATGGCTTTAAGAGGTACTAGAAAAGTGTCTAGTGAGCCTGAGAAGGAATTTCTTGTGTTCTTTGGCATGTTCAAGGTCTATATTGGGATTTGATCCTTTTTTATATGTTTTTTATGGTCCCTAATAATATTATCCAAGAATTATTTCATATATTAAGGTCATATCCTTTATGAATGATTGTTAAGAAGCTAAGCAAGTTTTTATATGCAAAAACCCTGGTCTTAGACCTAATAGAGAAGATATTGATGGTTTGGGTTTAGAATGGATTGGGTGATAAAATATGATAATTATAGGTTGTATAAAACTCCTTAAAGTTTCTGATAAAGTATTTTTTGTCTCTTTATAGTGTGTAAGTCCCATAGAAAATGGGTTGTTAATAGTATTCTTATTTTTGAGGAAGATTTTTTTAAATGACCAGATGATCTAATGGATGATTATTGAATATTATGATTATTGAATGGTTGATTCATAATTGACCATGATGGTTTTTCTAGCAAAAGGAACCTATTTTGGATGATTAAGTTTGTTTGCAGGGTAGATGGTTAGATCAATGTTTTTGATGATTAGATAGTGTTGAGGACTCCTTAAAGTATTTTTTTATAGATTTTTAATATTTGACTAATATTTATTTAGTCAAATATAGTCACACAATTGGTGTTATGTTTTGTGTGTGAGGTGTTTGTGACATGAGCTCATGGTATGGTTTAAAAAGCTTGTGAAAAGGATCATGTATGAACTTTGGGGACATGAATAATTCTTCATAATATATTCTAAAGTGATAAGTCTGACCATAATATACAATGTTATATATACAAGGTGTTTTATTCTTTTTTCAGGGTGTGAAAAAGTTAGACAAGCAAGTGTGTGTGTTGTTATTTAAAGACCTGTGAAGGTTGTTGAGGGTCTTGGTGACCAATATATATATTATTTTGAGAAAATAAATATGTCATTAGACTCAACATAATTTATAATTCTATTGATTATTTTTATCAGATTTATGAGTGCATATTTGAATATAAGTGAAAGATTTGTGAAGGGGTTATTTTCTTGTGTTGAACAGATAGCTTGGTGTTGGTGACTTATGTGAAGTTGTATACTTGAATAAGAGTGTTCATGTAAGGTTTATTAATTAGATAGAGAAGAAATCAAATTTTAAGAATTGTTCATTAGATGTGTGTTGTGTTGGTGCTTAACATCTTAGGCAAGTTGGTACTTGTCAACTTTAGGGGTTGGTGCTACATGTGAAGTGGGTACTTCACTAAAGCCTATTGTTTGATCCATATTTATAGGATATTAGTCCATTATTGTAGGATTGATAATGGGTTTTATACCCCATGAGGGTTTCCCACATAAATATTTATGTAATGGTTTCATTCATGCTTGTTCTTTAATTCATGTATCTTACATATTGATATGATTGGTTAAGTAGCTTGAAGATTTGGGAATTAGATTGAAATATTGTTTAACCATTGATTCACCCCCCCCCCCTCTCTCAGTGGTGTTTACCTCCATTAATTGGTATCAAAGTAGGTCTTTTTGAGGCTTAATATCTTAAAATATGAATCTAAGGTACAATGTTAAGTTAAAGAATGCAAGATGGTTTCTCTTCCAAACAAGATCCATTATTTAATGGTTCTAACTATGCCTTTTAGAGTTCAAGAATGTATACTTTTATCATGGCTCTAGGATTTGATGTTTGGTAGATTATTTTTGATGGATATGTTGTTCCTAATAGTTATCCTACTAGTGTTACTAATAAGAAATTATTTGAAATCAATTCAAAGGCTATGAATGTTATTTCTAGTGGTCTATCATAAATTGAGTTATCAAAGGTCATTCACTATCAAATAGCTAAAGATACGTAGACTAAGTTGAAGACAATCTATGAAGGAGACTCAAAGGTCAAGCTAGTAAAATTAAAAAAAATTAGAAGATAGTTTGAGAGTCTCAAAATGAAGGAGTATTTTATGGCATCCTTCTTGAATAAAGTGGATGATGTGTTCAATATGATCAGTGGTCTTGGAGAAGATCTCAAAGTGGATGTTGTTTTTCAAAAGGTCTTAAGATATTTATCTTACAGGTTTGACTCTAAAGTATTTGTAATTGAGGAAAGTCATGATCTTACACTAATGAAGATGGATGAGCTCTATGGATCTCTCCCTGCTTATGAGATGAGGATAAATGAAGATAAGCCTCATAAGAAGGATGTTGCTTTCAAGGCAAATAACAAGCCCAAAGAAAAGAAGACACAAAGTAAGGGGTCTCAATGAAAAAAAATTGTATTAGATGATATATTTGATGATGATTCAATTGCTTTATTTTTAAGTCAAATATTGGATCAAGAAAGTATAGAGGTAAGCTCCTTTTTAAGTGCTTTAACTATGGTGAAGTAGGTCATTTTAAAAAAAAATGTCATCACAAGCATAAGAAAGATGAGGATGAGGATGAGGATCAAGCATAAGGTAAGAAAGGTTTTAGGTCTTATAGAAATAAGAGACCATTCAGAAAGTTTGATAACAAAAGAAAGTTCTATAAGGACAAAAGGAGTCTATACATAAATTTGGATGATAGTGACTCAAAAGTAGGGGATGATAGTCAATTTGATAAAAGTCATAATGAAAGGGAAGCTAAGGATGATGAAGTCCTTTTTATGTCACTCAAATGAGATGATGAAGGTTATTGTTCATATAAAATTGAAGGAAATCAGAGTGTATTAGATGAAAAATATGAGGAAGACATTCCAAACTATGAGAGTGAACTAAAAATTGCTCTTGAAGATTTGAAAATTGAAATAAAGGTATGTAAAGGTTTGAAGGCTAATTTGAAAGATTATGAAGTTTAATTCAGTATTTTTGAGGCTAATATAATTGAAGATAATAGGGAGCATGAAGGATCAATCATGTTCTTAAATTCCAAATTGGAGTCTATATCTTTAATCTTAAAAGGTAAGGAAGAAGAGTGTTCTAAGTTGATTACAAAAAATAAGTTTTTAAATGATGAATTGGAGAAAGCTTTGAGTAAGGCTAAGTCTTTTTCCAAGTTTGAAAAAAGCACAAATGATCTTGATAGTCTGTTGATGAATCAAAAGTATTCAAGTGATAGAATAGGTCTAGGTTTCACTGAGAAAAAAACATTGAAGAGGAGAAAGACAAACCTACAAAAATTAATACCCAAGCTGAGGGTGTTAGCTCCAACAAGGTAAGATAGCCTAATACCATAAAACATTTGAAATTTAATGGATACTATCATTTTAAGAAAATCAATCTGCCTAATCCTATGAATGAGATAAAATGCTTCAATTATTTGGAGATGGGGCATTTAGCTAATCAATGTCCAAAGAAGATAAATCAAGGTGAGTCTACTCCTAAGAATATAACATGTTTCAATTGTCAAAGGACTGATCACTTAGCCAAATTTTATCAGTATCAAAGAAGGATTGTATGTTTTGAGTGTAATGGATTTGAACATATTTCTAAATTTTGTAAGAAAAAGGGGGACCTTAATCAAATCAAGACTAATCAAGCTCCAAGTTTTCATGAGAGGAAAGACAAAGTCTTATACAAGCCAAAGGAATAAAATAAAGTAATAATTGATATGTTTATAGATTAGGATTGTGTGTTTTCAAAGTTGGAGATTGTTTCTTTTACTGAAGAATTTTAATTTTCAGTTCATGTTTTCAATGAAGAGATCAAAAATAATGATAAGTTTAAAAAGGAAGACAAAGATAGCCTTAAGATAAGTATGGAACATTTTACAGCTCTAAATGATGATATTTCCTATATAAATCAATCATTGATAGACCTTGAAAAGGTCAATTCAGTTGATAATATATATCAAGACATGGTGGCATCCTCATTTATTGCCTATTCAAGTCTGAAAGAGGAGGAGAAATTTTCAAAAATAGAAGAGGTAGTCACAGTCAAGTTAAAGAAGAATAAGAATATGTTAACCAAAGAGGAAGAATAATATGAGAAGATGTGGGGCACTCTAGGTTTCACATTGTTATAAGTTAGTCTTGAGGGATTGGATCTCTCTATCTATGCTTCATAAGAGACTCCTGTAGATGAAGAAGCAAGATTATTTGTCTGAAAGGTATGTTTAGGACTTATGGTACTAAAGTGTTTTTTTAATCAATTTTTGATGCATTTCTTGAGTGGTGTTTTGAATAAGAAGGATTAATTTTTTTATATGAGGTCATGAGGAAGATTTTCATTAAACATTCCTAGGTAGTTTGAGGTTTTTATGAGCTCATATATGTGTTTTATGGTCAAAAGTCTAAGTTGACCATTTTTTGTAGTAATGACTACCTAGAAGATACCAAGATAGCTCATATATTGATCTAAGGTGGATAGAATCTTTTCAATAAGTTATTCAAGTTGGTTTTTGAATGTCAAAGAAGGGTAGATAGATTGGAGATGCTCCTAAGATGCCTAGGTGTGATTTTGACCATTTGGTCAAGGTGCCTATTGTAGATGATAAGTCTATTTACCCAGAATGCTTGGTTTCAAGGGTCACTTAAAGAATGAAGATGTGTCATGAAGTATGTTCTAATAAATAAGGTTTTCACATGTGTTTAATACATGTTCTATGTGGTTTCATAGGTGAATGAATGTTTTTGTGCCAGGTGGAGCATTTTGAGTGGTCACTGGCTTCTCTTCTTAAGAACATGCGTTTGGTGGCATAAAGGAAGTCATGGTTCCTAAAGGTATGGAGGCTTTAAATTTGGCATGGAAAATATTTTTTATGGTCTCTAGGTGTGGTATCCAACTCAAGTGTCTATGTTGACCAAAGGTTGACTTTTGACCAATTGTTGCTTTGAAGGCTTAGTGATTTGGGCATGTTTAGAAAAGTGGTCAAACTTTGGAGTTGGAGGATATAATCTTCAAAATAAATTAAATGGGCCGAATGGGTATCTGAATCATCTTTTAAGGTGGTCTATAAGTGAGTATATTTCACTTTGTTCAAGTTTAGCTCATTAGGAGGCCTAATTGGCTAGTAGGCTAAAGAAGGAAGTATGCTAAGGAGGATGATTTGGAGGCTCATTAATGACATGAATAAGGGGGCATGTTAGTGGTCTTTAAATATAGAGTTTCATGGCTTGGAGTGATCAGTACAGAAAGATATAAGGTCTACAATGGCCAGATAGGGCTACAAGGGGTCTAAGTAGGTCTAGTGGAGAAATTGAGCAATTTTGTGATATCTTTCCAAAGAAGGTTAGAATTTTTGGTTCTAGTTGAGCATGTTGGTCTATTATAAGTATGTTATAGGTATGGTTTTGTGCTTAGATTTATTATATTATTATATATAGTGTCTTGTGAATGATAGTAAGTGAGCTTGGATGGTGATTTGTTACTCATGTTGTTGTTTGAGTTGATGGTAGTAGTTTTTGGAGATCCTATAGGCATGCATTGGTTATTTATATAAAGGGTGAGTATTCAAATTAGATCAAGGTCCAAGGGGTAGTTATATTTCCTTGCAAATTGATGACAGGTCCAAGGATCTTGATAGCTTACAAATCAATATGAGGATTTTTTCATGATTGGAAAGTTATTTGATGGTATTCAAGGAGTGCTTCAGTTCAAAGATCATAGTGGGATCCTTCCTCATTATATACAAAAGGTGATTCTTACAATATTTTGGATTTGAAAACATTTTAAATTCTCTACTTCATCATTGTGAGCCCACTTTGTCATTTTGGCGAAGGGGGAGATGGATTTGGTATGTTGCCATCAATGACAAAGGGGGAAATTTTTAGGATATTGATGGTAGATGTGTTGTCATTAATTTCAAGTGGCATTGGTGATGAAAAATTGTTCTGTGATGTTAGTGTAATGGAGCATGGTGGTATAGTTTGCTTAGTACAATAAGATACTTGCAAGGATGTGCATAGGTGTCCTAGGTAGATGTTGTATGGCTGAATGGAGCTTGGTATGATGATTTTTGACTTGTTCCTAATGTGTTATATGCTCAAGGTTTGTCTTCATATGGCATTCATGAGGTTTGTAGGTCAGGTTATGCTTTAGTGGCTTGACCATGCATGGTTACCTATGGGGTTTTGAGCTCTATGGCTTGTATGACATGGTAAGGAGCTTAGTATGATTGGAATATACATTTTTTACATGTATATGGTGATAAGAGGTTAGGTGTATGATTTTAAATAGGTGATAAGTGTTTTTCATGACAACTTGGCTATTGGCCTAGTTGGCCTAGGTGGGCTAGTGAGGATTTATGAAGGTTCAAAGAGTGATTTCAATGTGGTTAAGCTTATATATACACAATAAATGATAATATAGGATTTTTAAATTTCATTTACCAAGTCAGAGGTCAAAATTTGAAGTAAAAGTCAAAAAAAGGATCTAATGGCTTTAAGAGGTGCTAGAAAGGTGTCTAGTGAGCCTGAGAAGGACTTTCTTATGTTAATTAGCATGTTAAAGGTCTACATGGGAATATGAGACTTTTTTAAGTGTTTTGTATGGTCCCTAATATTATTATCCAAACATTATTTCATATAATAATGTTCTATCCTTTATGAATGATCGTTAAGAAGCTAAGTAGATTTTTGTATGCAAAAAATCCTAGTCTTAGACTTGATAGAGAAGATCTTGATGACTTGTGCTCATAATGGATTAGGTGATCAAATATGATTATTATATGTTGTATATAACTCCTTAATGTTTCTGATAAAGTATATTTTGTCTCTTGATAGTGTCTGGGTCCCATATAAAATGGGTTGTTTACAGTATTTTTATTTTTGAGGAAGATTTCTATGAATGACTAGATGATCTAATGGATGATTGTTGAATCTCAGGAATTGTCCCAAATAAACATTAAAAAAAATGAATATTCATATTTTTGTGTTAAATTTCTATAAGATTAAAGTTAACTAGTCAATATGAAAGAAATGGTGTCATAAGTGAGAAAGAGTGATCAGAGTGAAAAGAGAAATTAGAAGGCCTAATCAGTGAGTAAGAATGGGTCTAAGAACTTTGAGGTGTTTTAGGGTATGTATGACTTTTGTCCATGAAATTATTATTTTTCTTAGCCACTTGGATATGATTTAATGTTTGACTCATAATTGACCATGATGGTTTTACTAGCAAAAGGAACCTATTTTAGATGATTAAGTTTGTTTGTAGGGCAGATGGTCAAATTAAGTGTTTCTGATGATTTGAGAGTATTAAGGACTGATTTAAGAACTTATATATATATTTTTAGGATTTTAATAATATTTATTTAATCAAATATTGTCACACAATTGGTGTTATGCTTCGTGTGTGAGGTGTTTGTGACATAAGCTCATGGTATGGTTTATAAAGCTTATGAAGAGGACCATGGCTAACCTTGGAGGACATGAATAATTATTCCTTAGATATTATAAAGTGATATGGCTGACCATAATATACAATGGTATATATACAAGGTGTTTTATGCCTTTTTAGGTGTGTGAAAAAGCTAGACAAGCAAGTGTGTGTAGTTTTTTGAAGACCTTGTGTGAAGGTTGTGGAGGGTCTTGGTGACCAATGTTTGTATGAGTTTGATTAGAGAAATATTTCATTAGAATTAGAATAATTTTATCATTATATTGATTATTTTTATCAGATTTATGAGTACATATTTGAATATAAGTGAAAGATTTGTGAAGGGGCTATTTGCTTTTGTTAAAGAGATAGCTTAGTGTTGGTCACTTATGTGAAGTTGATAAATTGAAGAAGAGTGTTCATGTAGGGTTTCTCAATCAGATGGAGAATCAATTATATTTAATTAATTATTAATTGGATAGGTGTTGTGTTGATGCTCAACATCTTAGGCAAGTTGGTGCTTGTCAACTTTAGGGGTTGGTGCTCCTTATGAAGTGGGTGCTTCACTAAAGCCTCTTATTTGATCCATATTTATAAGAAAGTAGTCCATTGTTATTATAGGATTGAGAGTGGGTTTTCTACCCCATTAGTGTTTCCCACATAAATATTTTTTTAATTTTTTCATTCAAGCTTGTTCTTTAATTCATTTATCTTGCATATTGATATGATTGGTTATGTAGCTTGAAGAGTTGGGAATTGGATTGCAATATTGTTTAACCACTACTTCACCCCACCCCTCTTAGTGGTGTGTAAATCCATAAATTATTTTTTATTGACACATTCACACATGAAAGACATCAAAATTTTCACTCGGTTCTTCTTGACACATTGCAAAATTGGCTAAGTATGGGAAAACATAGTCAAACTACCTGGGATCCCAACTTTGCACATGCATATCTTTTGTCACCCTTAGTTGCATAATTTGAGAATTAGTGCAACAAACCCATATGATAATTTTATCTTGACACCTCCAATCATTTGAATGTTGACCTCATAAACATGCTTACTTGGCTCTTTTTGGCCACATGCAAATTTGTCTAAGTATGGGAAAATAATGAATTTTGACTGAGAAGCTAACTTTTCAACCTCATATATTTAAAAATGATTTGATTCATGAATTAATGTTTATAAAATATTAACTATGTAATAATTTATCACAACCATAAAACCAACTCCCCCTGACTCATCCACATGTGGCAATGGTGATTGCAACAAACTGCCTACTCAAATTTTCAGCCACTAGACCCAAACTATCTAGATGAAAACTATGGACTAATAGATGAATTAAAATTATGCACACAAGATATTAAACCATATATAACATCTTAGGGACCTATTTTACATGATTCAATCACCATACTCATCCTTGAACATCTCTAATCAAGCCAAAATTGAAGATCAACCAAGCCTCCTTTAAGCACATTAGGACAAGCACATTGCACACTTTGTCATTGTTACTTAGGATATAAAAGAACTTAAACCACTCACCAAGACACCTTCATCAAATCACCATTAAATCACTAAAAACTCTCCAAAAATCTCCCCCTTTGTCATTGATGTTAACAAACATCATATATAGTAATATACAATTCACCTTCTCTCTCTTCAAGCACTCCCACAAGAGGAACTTTCTCCCCCTTTGACACAATGATAAAGTGGGAAAAAACTGATCCTAAGGACCTAAATATACCATAAATAGGAAAGTAGCCTACTTCTACTTGCCTTGATAACTTCCTCCCCCTTACCTTGAGCCTACTTCTACTTGCCTTGATAACTTCCTCTTGCTCCATGTCAACACTCTCTTCAACCAAGCACTACAACCAATGAATAAATAACACACAAAACACTGAAATATGATGAAAGTTAAAAATATGCATCTAATAAGGACTTACCCTAATATTTTTGATCAATTTCACCACTTGAGCATCTTCAGATCTCCATACACCATGAGGAACCAACATACAGGCTTACTAGCCTTCTCTCTCAAGGTACCATAAGAACCATCCAAAAAACTTCATTCCACTCACCAAAAAATAAAAATTCTCTCAATAAACCTAATAAATCTTCATGAAACAAACATACCTTTCTATTTTTTAGTAACTAAGAAAAAATCACTCTTCTTCACACTAGGCCTATCTTAGACTCCTTGTAGCCCTACTTAGAACTTGTAGATCCCACAAATTTTAGTAGATACATCTCTAGGACCTAAAAATTCATATATAGATCACTCTCATATTCCCCCTCAAGGACACCAATTTTCAATAACAATATCATCATCTGTAACATACTTCCTTCACCAACCCACTACCTAATTAGGCCTCCAACTTGACAAAACCTTGAATAACTTGAGAACCATCAACATTTAAATTTCTATGAATATTTATTTGACAACCCATTTATCCCATTCAACATATTAATAATCATCATACCTCAAATCATAAGGCAAACCAATTTTATAGCATATCCCAAAACCCTAGAATCTCTAAATAAACAAAGTCAACAAACCTCCTTATGGTCAATGCACACCTTTGAAACTTCTTATAAACCTAGAGACACCCATTACACACTTCTAGACCAATATTTTATCTTCCACACCATTGGTAACCTTGACTTCATATAATCCATTTTAGGACCTACAAGAATTTAAGCACAAACTGGGAAACCTAAGAGTTAACAGAAATATCTAGATTGACTTCAACATACCTTTAGATCATAAAACCACATAGAGCATGCTAGAATAAGGTCAACAGAAATTTATATAAAAATATCATCTTGACAAATCATATATCCTCCTTTTCCATCTAGGAACCTTCAATCTAACCCTATACACTGCTCCATATATATTTATCAACATCATGACATCATTTTAACATCACCACAACATATCTTCTACCTAGGCATACCTAATACAACTAAAAATATGCATCTCTATCCTTTTAGGACATTTAGAAGAATATTAGTACAACACTTGCTTCTCCACTTAAAGGATTCTCTTAAGAAGCATAGACATAAGTACTTCATATATCTTCCCCCTCACATAATGCATGTCTTCAAGCCATTAAATTTCTATGGAATACACAACTACTCAACAAGCCTTAATAGGTTTAGCAAGATCTAGGACTAAGCCTAAAAGAAAAGTCTTTAACTTATAGGCTCACCTGGTATCTACTATAGACTATTATGTATATAGATATTTAAAACTCACATTTATACCAGAGCATCCAAACCATGATCAACAAGCCAACTCCTTCTCTAGATAGGACCATTAAGATTCTTCACAATCTTCTTTTCTCCAACAAAATTATATATAAAAATGAATGCACAAACATAACTTCTTTTCATACCTTTACATCAAATAATGTTTGACATCCACCAAGCTTCCTCTTATTTATGAGTGTCTCCTTGAAGCCTAGATAGAGACACCCTAACCCACAATGTCCTAGAGCAATGTGAAACTAGGAATTGCCCACAAATCCTCATATTCTTTTTCCTCCTTGGTCATCTGACATTGATAGTTCTTCTTCTTAGGCTTAGAACTATCCTCAATCAACACCTTGGCTTTCTCCTTAAGCTTGACTTGATCTAACATTTGATTTTTCCTTCTATATCTTGATAGTTGACATATTCTCTACTTTAGACTTGTCAACAAATGTTGATAATAAAAATTCTTGACTTTCCTTCACTTCTGATCCTTTTTCCACATTGGCAACCAATCCATCAAAAATCTTGGACACAACAAGATTAGTCTCCTTAATATTTACTTCTTTAGGTCTCCATATCATATTTTTATTACTCCCATCTTCTACAACTAGCTTACCAACTTGACCTTTGAGTTTAGACTGATCTACAACACAAATCTCTAAAGTAACTTTCTTATCAACCTTTGGACTAGTGTGATTAGCATTAATAATCTTTGGTCTCCATAACAAAGAATGACCTTTCTTATGCATAATGGGAACTTCATGTCCTTTTAGATACCTTGAGGACCTATTATCTCCACTTAAAATTTAGCAAAGTGTCCAACCTTATGACAACTAAAATAAGTAATGCCATTTGTACCTTTTGATATATTTGAATTTTGATCAATCTTTGGCCAAAACCTCCTATCATGGCTCCATGAATTTCTATACTTGGCTAGCTTCATTCTATATTCCTTAGCTCTATGACCATATATATTACATGTATAATAATGACCATGAAATAAACTAGCATACCTTGAAGCATTTGGTTATTTAACTAGTCTTCTTTTATTACTCTTAACCTGACCTGACTTCTTTTGATCTTCTTCAAGCTTGCTTGTCTTGACAAAACATTTCTCATACTCATCCATCAATGAACCTAGATTTGTTTCTAATTGAATTCTCTCATCCTCTTTAGCTCTTATATTTGAAATTTTATCCATTAACTGACCTCTAAGAACTTATATAGTCTCCTTATCACTCTTAGCTTATTTATCCATGTCATCCTTTATTCTACATGCTTTCTCTATTAAACTTCCTTAAAGAGAGATAACTTTTACTTTAAGACCTTTGATCATATTCCTCATCTTATGATTCTTCTTCTTTTTCTCTTTTAGTTCACCAAGTACACTCATGAGATAAACTTCTAGATCAACTTATTCTTTACTGTCATGGAAAACGTCTTCATCATACATGATGTTCTTTTATTTTGAACACAACTTTTCTTAGAATCTACTAGTTGAACCTTGAGATCATTGATAACATTCTCATTCTCTATGGCATCTTTCTTCAAAGTACATATTTTTTCTTCAAGTGCCTTGATCACATCCTTCCATTATTGATTTTCTTTCTTCAACTACTTACCCATCTTTGTACCTACTTAGGATCATCTTCAAGATGTTAGGCTTCCTCCAAAGGACCCACTCTGATACCAATTTTAGAGGTATAGACACTGAGAGGGGGTGGTGAATTAGTGAGCCCATAAATTTCAATTTTAATTGTAGTCCTTTAAATTATTAACCAATCATCATATATCAACTTGATCAAGAAGTATTAACAAGATAACACATTCATTAAATGCATACACAATATCAAACACATAACACATGGTTCATATGGGAAACCCTCATGGGGAATAAAACCCACTCTCAAGCCTACAACACAGATGGACTGCTATCTTATAATAAATTAGAAACAAGAGACTAATAAACTCCTTTAGACTAGCAAACCTTGATCATATCCTCCTAACTAAAGGTATTTAATGAAACACCTATTTCATAAGGAGCCACTTCCCCTAATAAATATCAAATCATTTAAACCCTCCTTTAAACACTTTAACCTTAGAGATAATGTCTTCAACACTTGATGATTGATCTCTATTTATCACTCTTCACCTTCACTCTTTCACCCAATACTCCCTATTGGCCAAAGCACATTACATACTTGTACCAACACATAGAGATAAATTAGGACACATTACATATCCCAACTAACCCCACTCTCCAAATCTTCACTCACACTCACTTTAGCACACCTGTAATAATTTTGTCACCATAATAGCAATTTGACAATGAGGTTATTCACATATACCATACTTTGATCTACCTCACAAACCGACCCCCAAGTTCACATAAACATCACATATCCTTTGCTCACACTTAAAATCATGAAACCTACAATATCACTTATAATGACATATAAATATGACCTACAAGTCATACACATAATCATGAACCATCTCTGCTCATCAACCCATCCACTAGGCATCCTTCCTTTCTTTGCTCCTCAACTCTTCACTCTACTCCATTCACACAAGCCTCTTCATTCATCTTCAACTACAAGAGAACTATTATACCATCAGAATTATGACCTACATGTCATACACATAGTATTCAATCTACTCTACTCTTTAATGCAACCATTGGGCATACTTAGTCTCCTTTTTTCTTCACTTCAATGAATATTTTCCACCCTCAAGCCTCTACAAATCTCTCCCTTAAATTCTCTCAATTCTAAGTCTAGAAACCAACACATTTGGTTTCATTATATATAGATCATCCATGAAATAACAAGACCACAATATTTCCTAATTGGCCACAATACATTCCTTCACCCTTAAGGCATCTCACATGGGTTGAAGCACAAACCACTTTCAAATAGGTCTAAGTCACTTTTAGGTCCTATGGAGACACATTAATCTCTTTAACACTTCTTAAAGCAAATGAAAACATAGGAACACTTTCCAAAAGCATGAACGCATTAAACATGATCTATAGGTCCTCCTTAAGTGCTAATATCCATCATAGTACCCTTCTACTTAAGCACAAAATGCTTAAACAATATTTTATGCACATAGTCACCATGAATACATAGTCAAATTCTAAACATTTTTCATACTATATATGATTGGTCAATACTTCATAATGCATAAAAAGCATCCTTATGGAGTCTAATACACTCTTAAATATCCAATTCACCATAAAACATCAAAATAGCATCTACATAAGCTTAAACATCCTTCTTGGGTTACTTGAAGAACATGCACGAACACATTCAAATTTAGAGCTCAATATATTTGATTATATATACAATTAGACCTTCAAATTCATATTTATAGATACACCTTAGAATCCTCTACAACTTTGATTTTTAAACCATGAGAAAATTATGCATAGATCAAAAGATATGGCATAAAAACCATATGTAGACACCGCAAACGTGTCTGCACCTTGGTTCTCCCCCTTGGTCCTTTCTCCCTCCTAGTCCTCCTTGGTCCCTAACCCACCTAAGTCTTATTAATTGGAAATAAACATCTATTTTTAATTAAATAAGGCCCCTTTTTCCCTCTCCTCGCCACCTCGCCACCCTAGGATACCCTCCTTGGATCCCCTTTATTTCCCACATGGCCATTTAATGCCTTAGTCTCCCATTCCAACCTCTTCTCTCGCCCATTTAACCCTCCGTCGACCGTTTCACCTTGGCATTCATTTGACCCGGCCGTTGGGAAATAGATGAAAGGCTATTTTTAGCCTTTCTTCGGCCTTTCAGCCGCCGACGTCGGTCATCCTTCGGTCGACGTCGGCGATATTGCCGGCATCGGCAGCCTTCTTAACGTTTTTCTTCACCGTTCTTTCGTCCTCTGGTTCCTCTTCGCTTCTCTTGGCATCTCTGTGTTTTCTTTTTGGCATCCTGACTCTTGAACCTTCGTATCAGACCCTTGTATCAGTCCTTCACTTGACCTCTCTGCCAATTAATCTCTCTCTCCCTCGGGTACACAGCAATCTTCTGCAGGTGAACAACAGGGAATCTTCATCAGCAACAGGTTTCACATCCGGCAACACCAGCAACAAGACCAACACTTTCTTCAGCAGGCACAGGTATGTTGTATTCTATTTTGTTTCTTTATGCTTTCTAGTTATTTCTAAACTAGATTCAGCTCTCCTTCTCCCCAACCCAGACTGTTAACCAAACCAGGCAGACCCGTATTCCCATCTCCTTGATTGTCCTCCTCTGTCCCTCTCTGTCCATTTGACTCCCCTGTATCTCTGCATAGACCCCCTGACTACCTCAAACCAGACTCAAAACCTGTCCACAGATCATCTTTAAACAGACCACAGACCAAGCCCGGACTATCTACAGACCAGAGCCTGACCAGACCCGTCTAGAGGCCATTGCCCCGACCGACGCCGGTCATTACCCCCACCGACGTCGGCAGACTAACCGACGTCGGCAGACTCGACAACCGACGCTGGTAGGACCACCGACACCGGCGACTGTGACCAGTTTGACAGCTTCTTCCAGGTAAGCTTTTGCTTCCTTTTCTCTTTCAGTTTACTATTTATTTCAGTCCTTTTTAGCATTCTGTCTTTTTTTATCTTTATCAAAATAGTGGGTTGACCTCCCTTAAGGAAGTTCTCATACTTCTGGGAACAGGCTTTTGCCTGGCAACCCACCATCTATCTATCTAACGTTTTCTTGTCCAAGTTTCTTTCTCTTGCAAGTGTCATTCCTCCACAACCAAAGAGGAGTGCCCACAAGCGTCTAGATTTACGGTGCGCAATCTTTAGTCCAGGTACTTCCCAAGCCTTGTCCATTACTTTTTAGTTTCTTCTTTCTCTTAAATCTGAAAAGCGAAATTTGAGGTAGAAACATCTCTGGCACGCCCGGTGGGACCCTAGGTTCCTCCTGGGTTCCTTTTCTTTTTCATTCATTTAGGTGCATTTAGGCTCCTTCCTTCTTGTCTCTTTCTTCTATTCCAAATGACACTATAAGCAGGACTAAAACAAACCTTTCTTCCTTGCATTCTAGACTAGTCTAAATATCATACTCTCAACCCTTTCTCAATTTTGTCTTCATAACAAAATCACATTTTGACTTGGGCATTAAAACATATTGCACTTTCATCTCTGCTTGTGCTTGCATTAGTCCACATCTAGTAACTTAGGCGCATATTGAATAAACCGTAGACACTTGATGTTACACTACCGAATCACATGCACTAAAACACACATAAAACTTACCTGAGACAAGGCCCGACTGGGATTTCATCACCCAGCGAATACCTTACCCGTCCCGGTGACCCTACTTGGATTTCATCACCAAGGGGGAAGCCCACTCCGTTCTCTG
This sequence comes from Torreya grandis, assembly GCA_037957365.1. Taxonomy (NCBI): domain Eukaryota; kingdom Viridiplantae; phylum Streptophyta; class Pinopsida; order Cupressales; family Taxaceae; genus Torreya; species Torreya grandis. Next base: position 3,401,646 of record JARHVA010001396.1, read on the forward strand.
GTGGAGTCTAAACTCTAGGCGAGGTATATCTTGGCTAAGCGAGACCAGCTAACCACTGGAATCGTGAAGTGAGGGGAGCTTGCTCCTTAGCACCAGGCCACGTACCAGACCCTAACACAGATCTTTGAGCACCTAAAACAACACCTGAAACCATCTTTAGACCGCCTTCTTCTAGGACCCATTTTTTAGCCAATCTCCCCAAACATTCATCTAAGGCATAAGCCACAAGTTTCTAAGGTTAATTCCTAGGATTTATCGCTTAGGCTTGTCTGTCTCTCTCTGTTTTCCTCTTCTCATCTGTTTGTTTGAGTGTGTGAGGATGCTTTCTTCTTTGCTTTTCCAAGAACCTTTTGGTTCTCTGGAAAACACAGTCACCGACATCGGTTCTGCCACCGACATCGGCTTCCCCTGTCACCGGCATCGGTTCTGATACCGACGTCAGCTTCATCTGTTACCGACATCGGTCATCTGACCGACGTCGGCCACATTTCTTACCGACATCAATTTTTCAACCGACGTCAGTCTCTGTCACTGTCTTTTTTTTCCAAAACCAGTAACCTGAAACCTGTCCTTTCTCTGTCAAAGACTCCATCCTGGTCTTCTGAAACTGAGCAACATAGTTCCTGAGACCTGAACCTTCTTTGCCTTGCATGGTTTTGACTCATAGCCAAGCCAAGGCTCTTGTCGACCACGCCAGCCGTCAACCACTTCCGTCCACCCCATCCGTGACCAAGCCTACAATGGAGTTCAACTCGGAGACTGAAAGAACTCCTGCCCGTCCAACCCCACCGCAGACTCCCATTGTCCAAGAAGGGGACCAAGACTTCGAGCGATTCTTAGACCTCAACGCCGCAGCCCTTCAAAACTATCTCGCGAGAAACCCAACGCGAGACCTTTCGGGTGACATGGCGACGACATCCACACCATTCGCCACCCAACCCTTTTTGACTCAACCTTTCGCCTCAACTATTAACCCGACCATGGCCAATACGCAAAGTTTGGCCTCCCCGTCTATTTTCAGACCGACCTCCATCGGGGTTCCATTACCCCCTCAACCGCCTGCAATTCAACCAAGTTCTACATCATATCAGAACTTGATTGTCTTGACCCCTCATACTCTTGCACCCACAAATGTAGGCGTGCCAACCTGTCTTTCTACCAGTGCCGCCATCCAACCACCTTTGGCGGTGCCCAGTCAACCTATACCTTCGACCTTCGTAACACAACCACCTTTAGTCTCCACTTCTGCCCCTGCGACTAGTCATCCGTATATTGTACAACCGACTATATCGCACGCCTCCTCTAGCCACTTCCAAGCGCCTTACAACTTAGGGGGCGCTCAACCCGCCAATCCGTCAGTAGATCTTATCAAGATGCTGATGGATAAAATGTCCAGTCTCGAAGCCTCCATTTCCGGTTCAAGCAATACTTTGTCATATGAACAAATTTGCAACGAGCCCATCCATCCTTCCGTCCCTATTCAACCATACCCTAACCATTGGGAGCTTCCTAAATTCACTCGCTTTCAGAGTAAGGAAGACCCACAACAACATCTACGGGCATTTAGACATGCCTGTTATCTTATTGCTCATGACGATGCGTTGCTTTTATGCACGTTCCCTATGTTGCTTTTTGGCCCTGCCCTTGACTGGTATAGTTCTCTTGCCAGACACTCTATCTTTTCATTCATTCAACTCGCCCAACTATTTCTTGACCATTTCTCAATCAATATCACCAAACAAGTCTCAATCACAGACCTTTACTCCATCAGACAATTTGACGACGAATCAATTGTCGACTTTGTCGCTCGTTGGAGAGGCCTGATCAACCAGCTCTCCTTCTCTTTGCCTCAACCCGAGCTCATCGAGCTCTTTTCTCGAGCATGTGCCAGACACATCTCTTCTACCTTGTGGATTCAGACATTCCGCACTTTTGACGAAGCTTTCATCATGGCTCGAAAGCTCAAACTCCGCGCCCTTGAAGAAGATAAGGTCAAATTGCGTCATACCAACGCAAAAACCACTGGCCATTCTTCTTCCAGACCTTCTTCTTCTGCCAATTCCGAATCTAAAGGAGTGGCCAATACTGTGGTCGTTAGATCACCATCATCGACGTCAACTAACTACTCTCAACCTTCAACATCTTCCAGCATCACCAAACAATTCCAACAACGGTACATTCAGCGCTCTTACACTCCACTTAGAGAACCATACGCTTCCATTTTGGAAAAACTTCTCAAGCAGGGGGTCCTCAATCTCCCTCCAATCTGACCACCTTAATTCAACACTTCAAAAGCCATCCCTACATGGTATAGGGAGGCCGACTTCTGTCCCTTTCATCGCGTCCAAGGCCATGACATCGACAACTGCCGAACCTTCAAAAACATCGTCCAAGACATGCTAGACAAGGGGGATCTTATTTTAGATAACCCGAACGCCCCTCCTAATCAACATATCGACATCTTCAAACACCCATTCCCTAATCATCCGCCTACTCAGAACAACGTCCAGACTTCGACCAATGACCCTCAAGACCATGACATTCACATGATTAACACTATCTTGCCTCTTGTCCTTGACCAACCTCTTCCATTAAAGGACGAGGAACCTCCTTCTCCTACTAGTCCTCCATCTACCTCTCTTGTATTGGGCGACGCTTTAACCACATCAACGCCATCAAGCCCACCTCCATCCAAAGACCCCACCTTGCCTACTCCTCAACTACAAGTAGAAGGCACGATCATCCATGCCCTCTGCCCACTTGAGGAGCCGCCCTCTCTTATTTCTTCTCCACCACGGGAAGAACCAGTCTCTCCACCCATTTCAACCGAGGAAGACCCAGTCACGGTTTCCTCCTGCCCTTTGGCTGAGATCGCTATATCTCGTGCACCTCCGTCCACATCTAAACCCAAACCTACATCTAATCTCACCTCGCACAACGGTGGCCCTCGACCCAAACCAACGAAAGCTACTAGACCACATCAGAGGATTCCTCCCCCACCTTCGTCATTACCTTCAATCTTGGGCCCGCATCCATCTACTTTAATAGGAGTGCTTCCCACTCCCATCTTTCACAGAGGCAATTCACCTCTATTACTCTCTCATCCCATCAGACATACTTCTCATCCAAACCCTCGACCTATGCCTCTTTCACCTCCCAAACCAATGTCACCAACTGCAATAAAACATCCCGACCCGTTAGCAGGTTCATATGCCTTGCTCTTACGGCACTTGTTGCAGTCCTCTCACCTCGACCTCCCGCCTCTTAGACAATATCAATCTCTCAGACCTAAACCACCTTGGTTCGATGACACTCGCATTTGTGCGTATCATCGCACGCCTGGGCATGACACGGAGCATTGTCATGCCCTCAAGGTCGTCGTTCGCCAATATTTGGCGAATGACATCTCCCTTTTCAACCACATCATCAACAAACCTTCAACACCACTCCACTCATCAACTCTCGGATCAAGACCCTCATGGTTCGATAACTCTACGTTCTACCACTATCATCACACCCCGGGACATGACACTGAGCGTTGTTGTGCTCTCAAAGCTGTCACTTGTCAACACTGGAAAAAGGACACCCTTCTCACCAAGGATCCTCTTGACCACCTCTTCAACAAAACATCAACCCCGACTCATGCCTCTCCAACCTCATCACTTAAATCGGGATCTCCACATTGGAATATGGTCCCTTTTCCGCCTTTGACCCCCTTATTTGACATTAACACCATCCATTTGACCACTAAACCTCAGCCGACCTTAACCAATCCTTCAAACATTCTCCCTACCCGCTGGGGGAACTCATCCTTCATCCAAACCTCGACCAACTTTTCAACCCAGTCTCTACCACATATCAATCACTCATTTAATCACTCATCTCGACCAAATGTCCATCGACCCAACCCCCGACCAATTATTCGACCAGTCTCAACCAAACTTCAACCAAATATCAATCAACCAGACCTCTCGACCAAACATTCAACCTTTTTTAACCAACCAACGACAATGTCAACCAACTTCACATCCATCAATCAACACCTGACCAATCTGGAAAGAGGCAATTGGGGCATGTTTCCTCCCAGTTGACTCAGACCTTAACATACAAGCATGGCCCAGGGTCTTATTAGACCTTAAACCCCTTCTTATGTCTTGCATCTTCGACCATTCTTCTGCTAGTCGAGTACTCATCTACTTGGCACGTAACTTGAGCTCATCCCTTGAGCGATCCTCGTCCTCTTAATCCTCATCCCTTTCAACCCTCTTCCCCTTTAACAAGTCCTCTACAACCCTTTTAGGATGCAGTGATGCTTTGTCCTAATAAAAGGGGCGTCCTTGAGCTTCTACAGTCTTGTCCGTGACTCTCATTTCTATCAACAATCAAAATCAAGATGTCAAAACATATCCATGGTCACAATATCAAGTCAAATCAAAAAGACAGACTGATCCCTCGAAGGACAGCTGTACTACCATTGCTGTATTACTAGACTGATCCCTTGAAGGACAGCTAGGCCAACTTTTCAAATATTATTAAGCAAAAATATAGACCACTCCCTCGAAGGATGGCTATGACTACTCTGGCAATAAATAGCAACCTTTTTTTTTAGAAGCTTCCCGCATCGATCAGCTTCACAACATGACCATTCCATCAAATGACATCTCTATGTAGGCTTCCCGCATCAATCAGCCTGCGCAAAAAAAAAAAAAAAAAAAAAAAATGAGTCACGGACATTGGCTTGTAGTTGTCTCAGGGTCTCCTATAAAAGGGGCAAGGTTATTCCTGCTCTTAAAATGGGTTACCCTATCTTCCTCCTATCACCTGCTCAAGGGACTTCGAGCTCACTTTAATGTCAAAGTGATTCGATTACCGTTCTAACACCACACTGGTCAACGACGTAATGCATGAATGGGGCTTTTGTTCTAACAACCCCTATCTATGCTTCCTTTCTGGTCCTTGTCAATGAAAGAGCAATTTGCCTTTCACCTTTTCTCTACACTTTGGTCACGCTTTGGCCACATCAATTATCGACTCATCTCAAACCAAACCAACTTCAACATTTTTCAAACCAGCCTCGACATTTTCAACATGACATCAGGCATCATCCTAGACCATTTCACATAGTTTCTATGGACACCAATACACATGGAAACTATCGATCAGACCCAATTTATGTTAAGCATAAACCAATACTTGCTGAAGCATAAATAGACCCTTCATTCATTTTTAGCATACATCCATCACGACTATGGACACTTGCTAGGGATGAAAGACTCTCGACCAATTCTACAGAATACACCATCTGTAGCATCCTTTTATCCTCATCTTCCCCTCGTCATTTCGACGCTTGACCACATCCAATCATTGACCAATCTTCTCATTTCATCTGAACTACATTGGTCTGAGGCCCTATGACCAGGGCTATGTAGGCAGCACTCAGATACCACATCTTCTGAGGTTAGCTCGACCACCCCCTTTTTGTTCGTCTCTATGATGGACAAACCTTCTCTTCTTTGACTCTTATCACGCCCAACTTCGTCAACTTTGACCAAGACCTTTGACCAAGACCTTTGACCAAGACCAATCATCGACTTTGACCAAGACCAATCATTCTCTTTGACCCTTCCTCCCTTTTAGGGAGAACTACATCGGCCTGAGGCCCTATCGACAGGGGCTATGTAGGCAGCACTCAGTTGACATGGGGTCTTCTGGGGTTAGCTCGGCCGCATCCTTTCGTCCATCCATCCTCTTGACCAATGACCATTGGAGATCATGCCTATCTCCTTCGACCTCGACCACTTCCAAGCCAATGTTGCCTTGGTTGTTTTTGCGTGTATGCTACCTCACGGCTGGTTAGTAGAATTGTTTGCAAACTTTTTTTGACCCTTCACAAGTATAGGATCGCGAGCCAGTTGATCCCTACTACTTGTGGCTTTTTCGTGTTTCTAGGAGCACTTCCTGAGCCTTGGATACCTAGGACACGACGACCATTTGGAGCTTCAGCTTAGATTGAGTGACCTGATCAGCAGATGACTAAATGCTGGGGCCCGGTTACTTCAATTTTGGCACTCCTCGACCCTTGACATGCGACAATTTGACCTGACCATCTTGTGCAGTGGCATGCGCGCAATCATGACTTTTGCAGCGTTTTCACTCACTTCTTCTCTCTTTCTCATCCACCTTTTGTCAAATTGACACTCAATCTTCGGTTCCCTTCTCTCGACTATCGCTTTGAGGGGGGGAACACCTCATCCTTTTTCTGGGGCAACCAACTCCTGTTTTTGTCTTGCAGTTCATCTAGAACAACCAACAAGACAAAAAGGGGAAAATGTAGACACCGCAAACGTGTCTGCACCTTGGTTCTCCCCCTTGGTCCTTTCTCCCTCCTAGTCCTCCTTGGTCCCTAACCCACCTAAGTCTTATTAATTGGAAATAAACATCTATTTTTAATTAAATAAGGCCCCTTTTTCCCTCTCCTCGCCACCTCGCCACCCTAGGATACCCTCCTTGGATCCCCTTTATTTCCCACATGGCCATTTAATGCCTTAGTCTCCCATTCCAACCTCTTCTCTCACCCATTTAACCCTCCGTCGACCGTTTCACCCTGGCATTCATTTGACCCAGCCGTTGGGAAACAGATGAAAGGCTATTTTTAGCCTTTCTCCGGCCTTTCAGCCGCCGACGTCGGTCATCCTTCGGCTGACGTCGGCGATATTGCCGGCGTCGGCAGCCTTCTTAATGTTTTTCTTCACCGTTCTTTCGTCCTCTGGTTCCTCTTCGCTTCTCTTGGCATCTCTGCATTTTTTTTTTGGCATCCCGACTCTTGAACCTTCGTATCAGACCCTTGTATCAGTCCTTCACTTGACCTCTCTGCCAATTAATCTCTCTCTCCCTCAGGTACACAGCAATCTTCTGCAGGTGAACAACAGGGAATCTTCATCAGCAACAGGTTTCACATCCGGCAACACCAGCAACAAGACCAACACTTTCTTCAGCAGGCACAGGTATGTTGTATTCTGTTTTGTTTCTTTATGCTTTCTAGTTATTTCTAAACTAGATTCAGCTCTCCTTCTCCCCCAACCCAGACTGTTAACCAAACTAGGCAGACCCATATTCCCACTCCTTGATTGTCCTCCTCTGTCCCTCTCTGTCCATTTGACTCCCCTGTATCTCTGCATAGACCCCCTGACTACCTCAAACCAGACTCAAAACCTGTCCACAGATCATCTTTAAACAGACCACAGACCAAGCCCAGACTATCTACAGACCAGAGCCTAACCAGACCCGTCTAGAGGCCATTACCCAGACCGATGCCGGTCATTACCCCCACCGACGTCGGCAGACTAACCGACGTCGGCAGACTCGACAACTGACGCCGGTAGGACCACCGACGCCGGCGACTGTGACCAGTTTGACAGCTTCTTCCAGGTAAGCTTTTGCTTCCTTTTCTCTTTCAGTTTACTATTTATTTCAGTCCTTTTTAGCATTCTGTCTTTTTTATCTTTATCAAAACAGTGGGTTGACCTCCCTTAAGGAAGTTCTCATACTTCTGGGAACAGGCTTTTGCCTGGCAACCCACCATCTATCTATCTAACATTTTCTTGTCCAAGTTTCTTTCTCTTGCAGGTGTCATTCCTCCACAACCAAAGAGGAGTGCCCACAAGCGTCTGGATTTACGGTGCGCAATCTTTAGTCCAGGTACTTCCCAAGCCTTGTCCATTACTTTTTAGTTTCTTCTTTCTCTTAAATCTGAAAAGCGAAATTTGAGGTAGAAACACCATAAACTAGTCTTTTCCTTTGCAAAATTCAAATATTCAAATTCAAACGATCACAGTTAAACTTTAAACACTAAGCTTGCATCTCATGTCCTTGTTGTTTAGATCAATTATGCATCGTTGATCTTGTCTAAAATTTAATGCATAAGCACCAATGCTCAAATGTTATACCTAAGTCACTTTGACCTCATCTCATGTAATCTTGAAACTTTGACTCAATGTGCTCTGTCAATCTTTATAGATCAATCAGGTATTAATCATGCAACTCACACTTTTTTATCAATCGGTATGAACACCTACTCACTATTAGATCCTTGTCTTGTACCTTTGCTTAGTCATTAAACATCGTGCACTTGTCCTCATATTTCTTCTTCCTTACTTCTTGGATAAATGTGCATCATCAATCTTGCTCAAACTTTAACTTGTGTAGAAATGACTATGGGAACTTTTGAAATATGCTTGGAAGGCCAACTTTGCACAGTCATAACTTTTTCCTCGCTCATTGGCATGTTCTCAAATTTAGACTATATGATATCCTCACATAGGAGAATCCAACCAGATGATAAAATAATCCTAAAAACTTCATGCATGCAAGATATAATTTAATTAAAATTCCTTCTCAAAATTTTTGTCATAGAGCTAACTATGCTTAGAATTTATCTAAGAGGCCAACTTTGCTCTTGCATAACTTTTGACATGCTTTAGTGCATGATCTAAAATTTAGAAAAAATAAAATATGATAAAAAAATGAAAAAACCCATATGATTAGTTTCTCTTGACACCTTTACATGTGCAAGTTATGATACCATAAAAATGTTCACTCGATTCTTCTTGCCACATTGCAAAATTGGCTAAGTATGGGAAAACATAGTCAAACTACTTGGGAGCCCAACTTTGCACATGCATATATTTTATTGTGCTTAGTTACATGATCTAAAAATTATCACATAAAAACTAGGCACAAAAATGAATAAACCCATATAATCATTTTATCCTAATACCTCCACTCATGTGAATGTTTATCTCATAAACATGCTTACTTGGCTATTTCTGGCCATATGCAAATTTGGCTAGGTATGGGAAAATAATGAATTCTAACTTAGAAGCCAATTTTACACCCTTATATCTTTGACTGTGCTTCAACACATGACTTAAGATTTATCATATCAACTAAGGACTAATGTGATCACAACCATATGACTAACTCCCCCTGACTCATCCACACATGGTAATGGTGACATCAACAAATTGCCTACTTAGATTTTGTACCACTAGACTCAAACTATCTAGATGAAAACTATGGACTATCAAATTAATTCCACTTATGTATACAAGCTCTTAAATCATAGGTAACATCTTAAGGACCTCATATACATGCTCCAATAACCATACTCATACTTGAACATCTCTAGTCATGCCAAAACTAAAGATAAACTAAGCCTCCTTTAAGCACACTAGAATAAACACATTACATATTTTGTCATTGTTAATTAGGCTATCAAAGCACTTCATCCACTCACCAGGATACTCATGACATTACTAACAACACTCCAATAATTAGGGGTATTGAATTGATAGATTATATCTTGTTTATTTTTGTATGGATGCCTAAAAAATGTCACAAAATTTATGGGTGACACATCACACAATACTTCATCTTTAAATGGTGTGATTAGGTATTGAAGAAGAAATTATTGACTAGGATAGATATATATGATTTTATTCAACTATATAATAGAATATGACTATAGATGAGGTGTTATTTTTAGATTCATCCTCACTATAGTTTCTACATAAATAAATTTTATGTATCTCCTAAAATCTATAATATAGTGAAGAGATTTCCCTTGCACCCACATCTATGAATGAATAAGATATTATTATTCCTTAGATGATGATGTTACAACTTGTGCTCTACTAATAGGGGTCATAATCCATAATTTAAATAATTTTTTAGTAGGACAAAATAAGTGATCGTCCTCATTATATGCTTGTATCATATTAATTTCATGTGTTGTTATAAAAAAACATCCTTTTGGAATGACATTAATTTATGTTATGAGTCATGCTCCTATGGTTCTCACACCGTTTTCTAGTCTCATTATGTGGGGATTTATTGAGATTTCTCATTGCAAACATTGAGTTTTGATTTTTATTTTATTTTTTTGTCGGGGGGGGGGCGCAGGGTGGGGGCCGAGGCCATGCCGGGGACTCTTTGGTATATTTATAATTTCATTCTTGGAGCAACATATCTCATTTGATTATGGTTTCTTTCAAATTAATTTATGTTATTGTTTAAAATTTTCTTTGATCTTTGCATATATGAATGGGATGCTTCCATCATTTCAATAATTAGGAAACCCATTTTTGTCTAGATATATCAATGTAGACAACTCTTGTATTTGATTACTCTATGCATTTGAAAACACTTAAGGTTGAGTTTTATTGATAAAGAATGTCAAGTATTTGTGTAGTCTTAGACATCAAAATTTGGTACAAGCCCATCCTTTATGTCATTTATTACAAATTTATACACATAGACTATTGACAATGAATAAAGTATCTATTTGTGCATTTTAATTGGGTCTTTCCCTCTTCTAGTCAGTGTGTTTATTTATTAGTTATTCACCTTGAAATTTTGTCATAATGATACACACTTTTGGTTCTTTATCATTTTGGACAAGTGTGTAGTTTTTAGATAGAATCAGTTTGTAGCCTTGTCCTTGAAGCACATAATTTCCCATGCATAATTTTTGAAACTTATTTTGAGTTATGTTTTATTTAATTATTATTTATGTCCATTGAGTCTTACCTTGGGTTATATTTTTCATGTTAGTAGATATCAAATTCAAAATCAAATCATCTCTAAATATAAGGCTAATCTAAGGCATTAAATATGTTTCTCCTCACTTTCAAAAATATATTCAAAGATTTTCATGTTTTATATATAGATGGGCTAAAGCTGGATTCAAGATTTTCAAAGGTTGAATTCACATTTACATGTTTGTGCCATGGGAAAAATAGGAGAAAGAAAATCTAGACTTATATTCACAATTTCACACATACATGTAAGTGGGATAACTACATTCAATTTTGATCTCTCTTTAAATTATTATAAATGTAGCGAAACATTTGGTTATTCAAATGGGATTGATCAAGGTTAGTCCAACTCAATCCCTTTCACCTGAGACCCACCCTATTTTATATAATTTTGGTTTATGGGTAGGAATCTAGTGTTTTTTATTACAATTATGCCATGTGATATTCTAAATATGATAGTACACCAAAATCCCTAATTAATACGTGCATAGGTGGTCAAATAATTAGTTTTTCATCCCAATTAACCGAGACAAGTACATAATCAATAAACTTGAGTATTGTTAGGATGTTGTCTACTTAAAATGGTCATGTCTATAAATTTTTTGAGATTATATATTTGATCTGTCATCATTAGAAATATGTTTTCACTATCTTTCTCTATTCATAAATTATCAAAATCATCTATGGAAAGTCTATAGTCAATAGACATGAATGGATTGCATTGTTATCCATTTATAATGGACCTATCCAGAAGCATTTTTATTTCTATTCTTGACCCTAAGTATGCACAGTCACTTATTTTTCTACTTTCCACTTTTAGTAATTCAAAACATTCACTATAAATCCTATTTTTAGTTAAGTATATTTATTCTTAGTATTTTCCCAAAATAATAATTTTACATATTTAGCAAATAGTTTGATTATTGTACATCTTTAACACTTTAGTTTTACACATATTATAATAAATAAAATTTATTTATTTTTATAAAAAAATAAGGTTCACAGTTATGTGTTACCCTATTTTTATAAACATATAAATTATTTTAATAATTATAAGTCTAAAATTAGAGAATATCAGAATGTTAAACATGTACAATAATTGACAATTTTTATTTTGACAATTTACTAAATATGGAAAATTGTATTTTTTGGGAAAACACCATGAATAAAAAACTTAACTCAAACCAATATTTATATTGACTACTCTTAATGTTTTAAAACCAAAATAAAAAAATTGGTGACTGCATGTTCAAGATCAGGAACAAAATAAAAAATTGCTTCTAGATAGGTTCGATATAAGTGGATGGTAGTACAAGCCATTCATGTCTATTAAGTACATACTTATCATAATTGATAGTGACAATTGACTGATTGAGATAGATAAATAAAATATAATTCTAATGATGACAAATTAGAGGCACAATTTTATAATATTCCTAGACTTAACCATTGTAAGTGGACATCAATGTAGTAGTGCTCAAGTCCATTGTTATTGGAATTATCCCAATTGAATATGAACATAAAATAATTATTTCACCACCTTCACACACATTTATTAAGGATTTTTTTTAGATTTTAATATCTACAATACAATGAAAAATATATGTGAGATGATAAATTTAAGCAATTGATTTAGATATGCAAATTATATCCAAAACAGTCAAATTTACAATCTACCATTAAAATTGGAAACCATTAGATCAAAATGAAAAAAAAAAAAACATTTAAAACATCATTATAATATAAATAAAATGTTCCCAATAAATATTCAAACAAAAATACTAAAGATGATGGAGATTACTTACAAATAGACTCAGAATTTTAACATGATACTAGCTTGATCAAAAGACTTGAATGATAGTTTGATAGATTTAGTTGATAGAAGATTTTAGCATGAAGGATCATGGATTTTATATTTAGTTTAAATGGAGGATGAGAATTTTTTAAATAGAGTAAGGAGAAGGATTTTCCAATGAATTAAAAATTAATTGGAAGCCTTTAGAGAAGAAGACTCTAGAGAGGGAGGGAATTCTAAGGAATTTAAAATTCCTTAGAATTCTCTAGAAATGGAGAACTCTAGAGAATGTGGAGGATGAGAGAAAATTATACAGTATAAGCCTATAGGTTCATGTTATTAATAAAAGAGTATTAGAGTGGGATTAGGTAAGGATTAGTGATTAGGCTTGTAAGAAAGCCTAGGAATAGGTAGGTATGTGGGCTATGAAAAGTTTAAATTCCCAAATAATGGATAAGTGGGATCAAAATAAGATTAGATGATAAATGACATATGATTAGAAGAATTAAGTGATTTATGGGATGAGTTAAGTTTACTAGGTGAATACGGAATAAGTGGAGACTTAGGATAATGACTATGAAGAGGATAGTAGGAATAAATTAGACAGAGTTAGATATGATTAGATGATATAGATAATTAATAGATGAAATTAGAGTCGACTAATAATAATATTAATGAAAATAAATGAGGTGATCAAATTTAGGTGCATACAATACCTACAATGATAAAAATATAATTCCTACACAAAAAAATAATTTATATCAAATGAGGGGGTGTTGGTTGAAAATAATTGAATTGGACTGATGTTGGTCAATACCTATTGAATTGAAAATTGTTACACTACATTACCAATACTTTGAAGGGGTTTCAAGCTTGAATTATTTCTCCCACTTATATGTATGTGTAAAATTTTGAATGCAAGTCAAGATGTTATTTCTCTTATTTTACCTTTGGCATAAGCCTAT
>JARHVA010001396.1:3420000-3460000 GCA_037957365.1 Torreya grandis
GTAATATAAAGGTTAGTCAATAATACATTAGATTCAAACTAGAAATATGAAAACCTCCATTAAAGACTTCTTTGTATGGGATATGGCTTGGATGTAGATTAAAAATGTTATTTGTCAATTCTAATTATGTGAGGACAACACCATTTGAAACTATGGACCTTATTGAGCTTAATTAATAATTTGGGAAGTTGATACACAAAGAGACTGCTAGAGTTAATCTATGTTTATGTCTATTTGTGTACATTATGAAAGTTAAACCCACATGCATGAGGATGTTGGGATTTGTCTACCTCATATAAATGTGCCTTTTTACCTAAGGCTAAGACATGAATAATTTCAGCATTGTATAATCTATTTCTATGAATAGATAACTTATTATTTGTACATATGTTGAAGCTTTCATGGCTATGATAATGGTCTCTTGGAGATATCTTGGTTGAAAAGTCTTCTTAAATGTTTCATGATGTCAAAACAGTCTCCAAATACCATTTTTAAAACTGTATTTTTGACATTGTTTATCCACTCCTTAGATAAGTTGTATGGTTTCTTTTCAAATCTAAGTTTTTTATTCATATTCAAAACACTTCTATTGTGGAGGGTTTCTAGTTTTAAGTATGATTAAATCTATTTTGTTTAGATCTAATCATTAATAATGATTTTCATTTGAGTTGTTTAGATCTATTTTTTTTTCCATGCATTTTGTTTTAAATTATGAAGTTTGTTTGCAAAAAATTGTGACTATCTTGAAAATTAGTTTTCTCCTCACATAGGTCTATGATTCAAAAAATTATTTCACCGACGGAAAGAGGACTTTGAGAAGTTTACATAACATGGTCATGAAAAATATTATGATTAGTATCTAAGTAGATATGAGGCTCTAAAGTTGACCTCATGAATCTATTTTTCTACAAATTATTTATGTGTAATCAAGGGGAAAAAATCAGATCTTGTCTTCAAAGTGAAAAATTAGTATGGAAGGTTGATCTATGTTGTAAATCACCCTCTAAAATCACTTGTTATTTTCCTTTGATGAAAATTTCCTTTAAATATATATTTTAAGATTTGATAGAAATAATTTAATTTTCTCCAAGAATTTAATATTTTTTGGTGCAATTTTCTATGTTTGACCCATTTATGACAGGAAAACTTGTAAAAACTATATCTTTTGATCTGTAACTTGAAATCAACTAATATTTTTTTCAAAAGTGTATGATTTTATCGCTAATATATTGGCATAATTTATTTTTTAAAAAATGAACTAAAATATAAAGTGACAAATTTGAGGGTGGGGGGCGGGGGGGGGGGGGGGGGGTTGCGGGGTGTGGTGTTGTGTGCAGGCCTAATACAACAGCCATGGGGGGGTTTGTCATTTCAGCCTTGTCTAACTTTATGTGTATGTAGAGATTTTATATCTCTTTGTAAATTTTGGATTTATTTTTGGCTATGACCAATGTCTTATTAAAATGATATTTGACACACATTGCTCCTTATTATCGTGCATTGTACCGCTTATGCCACTATTACACTTTGCACTATCTTAGCTGCATTTTTAGCTAAGTCTAGTGTCCCTTTGCATGTGATTTATGGGTTGTCATTTTTTGGTAGTTGATCCTTTTGGGTGTGTTTTTTAAAATACGATGTATTTTTCCCCATTTTTCATACTCTTTATTCAACCAATGACATGTTATATTCTAGTTTACACATTTGCACTTTGACACTTGTAGTTTGTGCCATGTCTCTATAAAGGCCCCTTTATTAGCACCTGGCCTTCTTATATGGTGACATTTTTTTTTCTCCCTTATTTTTTGGAGAAAATCTCATGATTTATGATGACTTCTATGACATATCAATAGTCTCCTTATTTGGAGCTATTATGGTGAATCTCAATGTCTTCCCTATTTTCATTTGATATTTATAAGGATATATTATACTTGAAATAAGTTATAAATTACCATGGGGGTTGTTAATTAAACCTTGTCTAACTTCATGTGTTTGTGTGCTTTATTATGGGACCCTTATCACTCCAACACTGGTTTGTCTCTCCTATCACCACTTGGGTCTTCCTTCTTTGAGAGATTTTATTTGTATTTTTTACATCACTTTTTTTATAGTTGATAGTCTTCCACAGCTTGAACAATATTTATTCTCATGAATCCCAATGTCATCTTGTATTATTTGATAGTTTGATAGTCTCTTTAAATGTAATATGGACCTATTTTGGTGCATATAATGTCATCTTGTTTAGTGTTTGAGTAGCGGATTTGGACCACTCGTTCAGACCTTTTTCTTCCACTCCACCCATTTAGCATTATGGTGGGCTATGCATGTAGATTTTTTGATGTCACTCCACCCAGTCAATAATATGGGGGATGTGGTGTAGATATTACTTCTTAGGTATTAAGTGTCCCTTACACAAGCAGTACTCTTTTACACTTTTGACACCACTAACAATCTTCTTGAGAAGTTATTCTAGTGAAGCCTAGTGTTAGTTATTTTTTGTGATTGAGTAGTGGATTTATACCACTCATACAGATTGAGTTACTTTGTGACTTATGAGTACTTGGAGTATGTACTAATTCAACATCATATTTGGGAGGCTTTATATCTCTCTCTTATTCATTTCTCTCTTTTTTAGGGGTAGGGATTCCTACGATTTTTCTCATTTTCTCCATTTTATGAGAGTTATATGTATATTTTGCACTTTTTTTAGTGTTTTCTATATTCACCCTTTGTACATGGGCATTTTTTTATTCAAACACTTTTTTTGTCAAAATCCATATGAGGTTTGTTTACTTATCTCCATGGCCTTCTTGGTGATTATTATAGTGACACTAGTGTAGTATCCCCACTAGTAACACCAGTGTGGTAGCCACACTAGTCTTTGTGCTCACTTTTCACCATCTTGTTAGAGAGTGTTCAAGTAATGATTCCTTAAGTTTATCACTCTACCTAGTAATTTAGAGTGTAATGTTCATGTTCAGTGATCCTTGTACTCAACATCATTTGTACATTGACTTGGAGGTTACAATGACTTGGCATCCATGTATTCTATAAATATGGATTGGCATCCATAGGGACACTTGGCTTCACACTACATCCTTTATTATACATAGGTACCTTAATAGGGCTTGTTGTAGGGATCCATTTTATTTTTTACTTATCTCTCTAATCATAGATTAAAGGAGGGTGTTGGAGTTAATCTATGCATAGGTCTATTTTTTGACATTGGGTAAGTTAGTCCCATATGCATAAGGATGTTGAGATTTATCTACCTTCCTCCTATAAATGTGCCTTTGTACCTAAGGCTAAGACATGAAAAATAATTTCTGCATTGTATAATCTATTTTTGTGAATAGATAGTTTATTATTTATGCATATGTTGAAGTATTAGTGGCTATAATAATATTATCATAGAGAAATCTAGTTGAAGAGTGTTCTTAACTCTTGTGGATACTTGATGATTTGACAGTGCTTTTTTGTCTAAATTGAGCATGATAATTATGGTGTAAAGGGGTATATTTATAACTAATTCAGATCAATGAGGACCCTTAATCATGAGATTAAGATGAATGGTTGAAAAATGAGTCCTCAAATGTGCATATGTATTATAACATGGATCACTAATATGAGCCCTTCATCTCAATCAAGATGGAGGGTGGAAGATGATCTTTGAAAATATCAAATGAGAATTAATATAATTTTTCATCTTGTTTCCAAGATGAAGGGTGGAGAATTCTCCTCATAATACCTTTGTGAGAGTCATTATGGGTCATTTATCTTTTTTCCAAGATGAAGGGTAGAGAGAATCATTCCTAATAAAGCACATGGATAACCAATGAGGGCCCTTCATCTTTTTTTTAAAATGAAGGGTTAAGAATACTCCCTAAAAGATCTCACAAGATTCATTTTGGTCCCTTCATCTTGTCTCCAAAATAAAGGGTGGAGAATAATATTGTATATTAACTCACTTATTAATTTAATTAGCTTAGAAAAGAATATTCCATAAAATCTTTGGATCCTTTCTTTGCATGAAGTTTCCCACTTGGAGGGAAAAAAATGAATTTATTAATTGTATGATAATTATAATTCTATTTGTAATAGAAATATAATTAGAAGAATGATTTAAATAAGGGGAAAATTATAAAACCAATTGATTAGAGGAAGTGAAATATTGAATTGACCATAACAGAGTAATTGAATAGGTAAATTGACTAGAGAATAATAATTAAATAGAGAAATTAACCATAGAGTTATAACTGAATAGAGAATTATGATTTAAACATATCTAATTAGGTGAATTTGCTCACCTAGAGATTCCTCAAGGTGAATTTTAAAATGTATGTTAGATGAAAAAATGATTTGGGACTAGATTATGTGTAATTACATGAAGTCATTTCATTTTTTAATTTGGCATGAAAGTGATTAAAATGGAGTGTATACCTTTTCCCCTATTTGATAAGGCATTTTGAAATGTATATGAATTAATGTCTTCTAAATTAATAAGAATTTAAAAATGGTGGATGAAAATTTAGATGATGAAATAATGGATGTTGTAATTTCATCATTCATAACTGAAAGGTGTGGGAGATTGAATGGAAAGATAAGGATATCATTTGAATGAAATCAGTTATGGATTATTCCCCCTTGATAAGGAATTTGGGGATGAATTACATGGATGGTATCTCAAAAAAGAGAGTAATAAGCTAAAACAAAATAGAATATTAACCCATGGACAAGATCATGCCACTTAAGCCAATGTT
Organism: Torreya grandis; assembly: GCA_037957365.1. NCBI lineage: Eukaryota > Viridiplantae > Streptophyta > Pinopsida > Cupressales > Taxaceae > Torreya > Torreya grandis. The sequence continues at coordinate 3,424,761 of JARHVA010001396.1, forward strand.
TGCATGCTTTGATTTCTAATGATGATGATTTGATTTTCCCCAAGAGGGTAGAATTGGGAAGGAAACATACCTAAATAAGTGACACACTTTTAATTTACCCAAAAAAGGTGAAATTTTTGGGCTTAGGCATGATCTACCCTAAACAAGAAGTTTCACACTTGATTTTCCCAAACAGGGTGAAATATGCAAGCTTGGAATGATGATGCACCCCAAACAAGGTGTATAATTTATGATCCCTAAATAGGGTGAATTGATTGATGTAATTTATTGATCATTAAGCCTAGATAAATTATTTAACTTGTTTCAAAATATAATGATGATACAAATGATTTGAATTTGATAAGGTGACATAAACATATGTGTTAATGGTGTAACAACTTTTGGTAGAAGCCACAAAAAATTGAGCATATAATAATGCTCTAAGTGATGAGGCACTAAATAATAATAATTTAAGAATGATATGATCAAAATGGAAGAATAAATATGTTAATAAGAATAAAATAAGGGTGGCCAATCTGACCTCATAAATTAGTTGGTACTAAGTACTACGTACATAGTCTAAAAAGACCTTAGGCAGATGTATTTCTCCTAGAAATTGGGAGAGAAAATGATGAATAATGGAAAATATGATTATAATAATAATAATGGTTTATCAATGTGTATGACTCTCTTTTATATTTTTTTAGATATGCACATCTTGATTCACATATATATAGCCATAATGTTTAGTCATTCTGACCTCATAAATTAGTTGGTACTAAGTACTACGTACATAGTCTAAAAAGACCTTAGGCAGATGTATTTCTCCTAGAAATTGGGAGAGAAAATGATGAATAATGGAAAATATGATTATAATAATAATAATGGTTTATCAATGTGTATGACTCTCTTTTATATTTGTTTAGATATGCACATCTTGATTCACATATATATAGCCATAATGTTTAGTCATTCTGACCTCATAAATTAGTCGGTACTAAGTACTACGTACATAGTCTAAAAAGACCTTAGGCATAAGTATTTCTCCTATAAATTGGGAGAGAAAATGATGAATAATGGAAAATATGATTATAATAATAATAATAATAATGGTTTATCAATGTGTATGACTCTCTTTTATATTTTTTTAGATATGAACATCTTGATTCACATATATATAGCCATAATGTTTAGTCATTGTGATTTGATAATGGAAAATGGCATGATGTGATAATCATGATGTTTGTTAGCTTAGATGATTTGATCAAATAGATAAAGATGCATGTCATTGATGGAATTGACATACTAACCATTTTTAAACTTGTTTTTTTATATTACACATGACAATATTCATTATAATCTACAAAGGATCATGATAACATTATTTTGTTAAAATGCGTAATTATTCAAATTTAAAATGTAAATGTATATAAATTAAAACAAGATATGAAAATCAAGCTTTAAATGTACAATATAATGCACTTAAATCAATTCTAATTAAAATACAATTATTCAGAACTCAAAATCATGATGTGAATAATCAAGATTTAAGTGGAAAACATAATTTACTAAATTAAGGCACCTGAGTAACAAATAACATATTGATAAGAAAACAAACAATCAACACACAAACATACAAGTGAAAGTAAGTAAATATTCAATTCATAAATCAATGTGTGTGATAATAAGGCATTACTCTTTGACACCAAGGGTACAAAAAAATGACCATGGCCAAAAGGGGAATAGAAGAATGAAGGGGTGGCCAAGATGACTCCAAATGCCCTAAGAAATTGGGCATTGCCTGCATATTCCCATGGACACTAGATCCAACATGGGCTTCAAGCCAAATGTAGTTCTCCCAAGGATTTGGGGTTGAATAAAATTGATGACAAGATAAGAAAAATGATTAGATAAATAAAAATAAGAAAAGATCCACAAAATGATGAGAGCATATAATTAATCAAGATTATCAAAATAATAAGAAATATGTTCACAAAATGTTGAGAGCATGGGACAAGGGATGGTTGAGTTATCCTAAAAAAATTGAGTACTACCTAGATAGTCTAATTAGACCTTAATCCATTGTAGTTCAACTAGAAATTGAACATAGAAAAATGATAAGTATGATTAGGGATGAGAAAATGAACAATGTGAGATAGAATGATTAAGTTCATAAAATGGTGCTAGTATGAAATATGAACTTGAAAAATGGTAAGAGCATGGAACTAACTCACAAAATGGTGATAATGTAGAATTAACTCAAAAAATGGTTAGAGCATGGAAAGTTGGTCCCACTTTTTAAAATTTCATTCTCACAAGGAAATGAAATTCACCAAAGAAGTATGTCAGGATATGCCACTTAAATAAAATAAACTGGAACCCAAGTTTATCAATAAGATATCAATTAATCATTTGTGCAACATTATATATGGGCTCAAACTAGGAAAATTTGAGGAATCTGAATCATACAACTTTTTAGGGTTTTGTACATAATAGAATATCTGTATTTTCAAGGATTTTTTGGATTTTTGACTTTTTATGTATTTTTGGAATGGGATATAAACAAGAATATTCAAACTAGAGAATATATAAGAATAGTAATATACAAATCCAAAAACACCTATCAAAATTAAAGAGGTTCGCGGGTTATGTGAATTTGACAATGGATAGGGAATAGGAATATGGTTATTCAGACACCAAAAAATTTGGGAGTACCTTTCAATAGTAAATTTGAAATAGGATATAACTTCCTTTTTTACAAAATTGAATCAAGTTGTAACAAGAGTGAATGGAATGAATGAATATGCTCAATAATTACTAAGAACTCAAGGGAATAATAAAATTCATACAAGCTGAAAAGCAGATGCCATTCTATATTGTGATATTTTAATTGTCAAGATATTATGACACAAGACCATTCTTCATTGATACTTTAATCTTAATGATTGTTGATTTGATTCACCTATGGTACTTGTAGAATCATAATCAGATGAGGATGGTAATAGGATAAGGAATGGAGGAATAATGACAGGATGCCCCCAATCTAGGGATGAAAATAATAGGGAAAGACAATGAAACATAGATGCCCCCAAATAAGAACATTTATAGACTAGAGTGTGGTAAATTTAAGAATGAAAATGATTAAGGTGTATAATATTCATTGGCTTGTCTAGTTCATCATCTTCTTCAGTAGCTAATCTATATGTACCAAACCCATAGATAGTGATAATAACAAAGGGGCCTAACCAATTTGGTTTGAACTTACTTTTATTTTCCATTTCAAAATTGGTTTTCTTTAGTTTATCTTTTAACACAAGTTTACCAAGCCAAACTATCAATAAATACTTCTCTTTTTATAACCTCATTGTAGTTGATTCTAATAAGACTTGAGGTGATTGAAGGTGACTAGCCTTTTATCATCCAAAATCTCCAACTCCTCTAGTCTAGCCATTCGATAGTATTCTTCATCAAGGACACCTTATAGTGAAATGCACAATGAATGTATCTCAACCTCAATAGTTAAAATAGATTTGGATCCATAAACAAGGGAATAAGGATTTGCACTAGTAGGATTACAAATAATTATATGATATGCCCATAAAGCTGGGAATATTTTCATGTGCCAATCATGGCCAAAGGTATTGACAATATTTTTAGCTATTTTGATCAATGTATTATTGGAAGCTTATACTTGGCCATTTCTTTTAGGGTAATATGGGGTGGAAAACTTATGTTTGATGTGGAACTCAAAATAGAGGGTGGTGACATCCTTATTTTTAAAGAACATACCATTATCAAAAATGATCTTAGAATGGCAATTTAAAAACAAGAATAGAATAGGTTGAAGCCCACATGGACAAATTAAAAATATGATATCAAATAAGGAAAGTGTGGTTTGAGACACAAGTAGTAGAAAGACCAATTTATACTTGGAATGTGGACAAAGTAATAGTATGATTTCACACAAAGGAGGTATGAAATGTACAAGTTTTAAACAAGTTGGACTAAGAATACAGACAAAGTATGCCTTTTTATGTAGGTGTATCAAAATTAAAATAAAGTTTTAAAACCATAATAAATCAAGCTAATACTCAATCTATTGATCATATTTTAATGATTTATGATATTACTCCACATTCATTGAGTCTTTAGATATACTTTCCTTAAGACAAGATGAAATTGAAGATTCTTTAAAGTAATTATTATAGTTATTGGTAGGTTTTTACACCCCCTTCTCTCAAAAGGTTCATATGTAAAGGATATCTTTGAGGTATATTCACCTTTGAATCCTTGTATCAATGAATGTGTCATGGCCAAAAAAAAAGCTAATGTTTTTGAGGGCTTTCTAGATGGTCATGGTATACCTTGCAGTACATGGGTAATTTAGAACTATCTGCCAATTAGATGTTAAGTTATCTAGCTTATTATAAAAGGGTATTATCCCTTATGTAACCACTTCTTCCATCAATTACTCAATGAAGTGTGATGTCTATAATGTGCATGTTTCAAGGATTTATTCAAATTATTAGGTTAATTTCTCTATCACTATTCAACCAAATAACATGCTTAATATGTATACCCCACCAGATAGTGGGGTTGATATGATTCTAGGAGATGAAACTCTAGGTCAAAGTACCCATATAAAAATTGTGATAAGGTGGTAAAATACAACCTACATATCCAAAATAAAAAGGAAGGCTTTGTCATTCTAATTCACAAAATTCACTAAGGGCATGCAAAGAGCATATTGGTAAATCTTTGGGATAAAAACAAATAGTAACATTGCATTTCTGAGTCACCCAAAAGGATAGAGCATACATGCAAAATATCCTTCACAAAACACTTAAGCAAGAAGAAACAATAAGAATACTTGAATGAAATGAGAAATATTTTAAAAATAAATAAGTATTTTTATAACCCAAAATGAAATGTGACTTGATTTTGAAGCACTCAAAATGAAATGTGAATTAATTTATAAGCACTCAAAATGAAATGTGAATTGAAAACATGATTTTTTTTAATATATCACCCAAATTTTGGAGCATGCAAGCAAATGAGGTGATTAATTTTGCTTAGGGGTCTTTGAAAAGTGAAGGAGATTTATTTTCTAGGTTTTTCCAACTCTTAAATTATGACACAAGAACTTTCATCATTTAGTAGGAAACAATTTTATCAATTTCTAAAAACTTTCAAAACAATAGAAAAAAGAACATAAAACAAAAAACATAGAGTGCAATTTCATTGATTATTGGATAATTTTGCTGATTAGAAGAGCAATTTTCGTAATAGAAAGATAATTATACTAAAAATAAAGACAAATTTGCTAATAATCATAAAACTAAACTTGGAATAATTTTTTTGATGTGTTAACAATTTTGCTAAAATAAGGAATGATTTTATCAAAATGGTGAACATTTTCACTGATAGTTAAAATAGTTTTGTCAATATGTAGAAAATAGGCCATATTTGGTAGAAAATAAATTCATTAATAATATCAATGATTTCATCAAAATACAAGACAAATTTACTGAAATACAAAATAATTTCACTGATAAAATAAACTTACACAGAAACAGAAAAGACCAAAAAAGAACAAAGATGATTTCATCACTTACATAGATGATTTCACTGATTAGTAGAGACCTAGAGATGATTTTTAATTTTCATGAATGAATTTGCCATAATATAGAGATAGACAAAACACAAAAATTTGAACATAAAAGAGCAAAAATATCAAGATTATTTCCAAAGCAAGACTAGTATATAGGCTCAAATTAAAGGTGTGGGTTGTGTAGTCCCACTAGTCATGTCATATGTGTCATTAGGAAACTCACTTAGCTATATTTTCACCATTTATAGTTTTAGTCAATTAATAACATGAAAACAAGTATAGAGCCTAAGACCTCAAGAGCAATATGAAAGGTTAGCCAATAATACATTATATTCAAACTAGAAACATGCAAACCTCCATTAAAGACTTCTTTGTATGGGATGTGTCTTGGATGTAGCTTCAAAATATTATTCATCAATGCGAATTATGTGAGGACATCTCCATTTGAAATTATTAATCTTATTGAGCTTAATCAAGAATTATTAATTTGATGCACAAAGAGAGTTAATGATTCGATATCACTTCATTATCTAAATTGAGCATGATAATTATGGTGTAAAGGGGTTTATTTATAACCAATTTAGATCAATGAGGACCCTTAATATTAATATCAAGATTAATGGTTGTAAATGAGTCTTCAAATTTACACATGGATCAACACATGGATCACCAATGTGCGCCCTTCATCTTAATCAAAACTAAGGGTGGAGGATGATCTTTTAAAATATCAAATGAGAATTAATATAATCCCTTCATCTTGTTTCCAAGATGAAGGGTGGAGAATACTCCTCGTAATATCTTTGTGAGAGTCATTGTAGGCCCTTTATTTTATTTCCAAGATGAAGGGTGGAGAATCATTCCCAAGAAAGCACATGGATAACCAATGTGGGCCCTTCATCTTATTTCCAAGATGAAGGGTTGAGAATACTCCCTAAAATATCTTGCAAGATTCATTGTGGGCCCTTCATCTTGTCTTCAAGATGAAGGGTGGAGAATAATTTTGTATATTAATTAACTTATCAATTTAATTAGCTCACAAAAGAATATTTCATAAGATCTCAAGATCCTTTCTTTGCATGAAGGTGCTCACTTGGAGGGAAAAAGAGGAATATGTTAATTGCAAGATAATTATAATTCTATTTAAAATAGAACTATAATTGGAATAAGTATTTAGATAATGGTAAATTAATAGAATTAATTGATTAGAGGAATGGGAAATATTGAATTGACCAGAATAGAGTAATTGAACAGAGAAATTAATTAGAGAATAATAATTAAATAGAGAAATTGATAAGAGAATTATAATTGAACAAAGAATTATGATTTGAATAGATCTAATATAGTGAATTGGCTCACCTATAGATGCCCTAAGGTGAATTCAAACATGTATGTTAGATGAATAGATGATTTGGGACCAGATTATGTGTAATTGTAGGAAGTCAATCCATTTTATAATTTGACATGGAAGTGATTAAAATGGAGTGTCTATAGTAGGATTATGGTGTTTTGACATAGATGTTGTTATGTTATCATGATCATATCATTCCTTCTACTAGTTTATCTTACTCAAATTTATCTTGCTACCTACCTCCTTCCATCTTATTCCATGTAGCTTTGTTAGTTTCCTTATATCATATGACATTAACTAGGTTGATACCATATATCTTATGCCTTTTCCCTTCTTGTAATATATCAACAAGATCAATTCAATTTTGGGCTTATTATTTGACAATCACATTATATTTAACTAAGTATCAATTGACATCTCTTAATTATATCGATCTGGTCGATGTCATTATCTCTACCTTCAGGGTTGTTTTTGGGTATTGGACAAATATATATACAAGTCATATTTAATTCCAAATAATAGTATAAACTATATTTAATTTGATTTTTCTCACACTTTTACCCTAATTCATTATTTATATGAGTTGGGTATATAACTTCATCTTGAATTAATCTTGTCTTGTGAAAATGTTGGAGATTCAAGAGGAGTCTTTTTGGTATAGATCCTGATTTAGCATTTGAAGTCTTCACAACCATAAAAATATCTTACAAAGAAATATTTTACAAGGGGAAGATTGATTATTTATAGTTCCACCCTAAGATAATTATAACCTTGTACTCTTTCATTTAGTAGATTGTATGTTTTTTTAGTGAATGAAAGTGTGTGTATCTTTATATAGGTTCTCTCCACACTTATACTATTGTGGTTATAGGATTACTTAGACTTTTCATATTCCATTTTAGGTTTCTTAGACCCCCATTTGTCGAACATGTTACCTTACCTCAAATGATTGTTCTAACCCTTCCCCTTAGTATTAATTTAATTTACATGAACATACTTACATTTCCTTTAGAAATAAAAAAAATCAACATAGAGGTCTAGTTAGAGATATTTAATTATGTCATAAGATTAGGATTTGGAATCCTTTCCTATTGGGATTAATGATATAGGAAACCCTTTCTATAGGTTTTTGGATCCATTAGTTACTACTCAAATATTATGTATCATGATCTCTCTTCAATTAACCTTATTTGAGTTTATATCTCTTGAGATAGGATATTTTAAGGCTAACCTTAGCCTATAAATTCATTCTAGTGAAGCCAACATGAATCTTATCTGCACCAGGTTGGATTGTCTTCACATTTACATTTTTCATTGATTATTAGATTCACGTCTTTTTTCATTTTTTTAACTTAGAATTTTTTTTCAAACTAGTATATATTTCTAGTCTAACTGCATCAGCCAACTCAATACCTTTATCTGTCAACTTTTAAATGGTATTAGATAGCTTGATTTTATTTTGTTTATTTTTATATTGTATCATCTAACCTGATATAGGTCAATTTATTTTTCCAACTACATCATCCAAGCTGATATAGTTCATGTTTTCATCTACCACTAGTACCAACTTTTTCCAAACTATATTCTCCAACGTGATACAGTCTATTTTTATAGAAAACTACATCGGCCTGGCTGATACAATAAATTTTTACAAACTTAATAATTAACTATATTGGTGAAGCTAATACTGTTATTTTCATATAGCCAATATTTTCATCAAATTTTCATGTCCACCATTGATGTAAACTCCTCACAATACAATTATCATATATCTTTTCTCATGGTTGAGGACCTAATGATTTCTTCCCACTTATGATGGTACCTAAAGTGGACCCATAGATTATTTGTATGGTATTTCCATTATTGACTATGGTTTTGATGATCCTTACACTTATAGTTATGAGTATCCTAGTTTTCCCACCTTCATTATTCCTCACATGGTTGAAAATAAATTTCTTAATTTTCCCATCTATGATGATGATTCATATGTAGGGGAAGACCCTAGCATAATAGTGGATGTTATCATTGATGATGACTTTTTTAGTTTTCCCATATCTAATTATAATCAATAAATGTTAATCATGTTATTTCCTTGATGTTTACCTACCATTAACCCTACCTTTATAAGGCCTTCCAAGGATGTTTCATCAAACCTCAACTCACATTCAACCAGTTTTTGTCAATTCATCATGTTATGAAGAACACCTAATCTAATTGCCTATCAACATGTGCATTATATTTGATTTTGATCCTAAAACCTATGTGAAAATTCATAAATATAAATCCATAATCTCTCCTAGATCAACACCAAAATCAATTCTTTCTAACAAAATTGGGCATCTTAATATGATTCAATTTTTCCAGGTTATAGCCAACTACATCGACATGACACAGAATGTGCTAATATAGTTATTTTTAATACATTCAATAACATCGACCATGACACATATTATGTTAGTCCAAGTCCTTTATTTTTTTTAGATAACTGCATCAACCATGATAGAGAATGTGTTGATATATCTCATTTACCATCAGACAACTGCATTGATCATGACCCAAATTGTGTTGATCTAGTTTTTTATAACTCACCTACACTTAATTACATTGGCCATGACTCAAAATGTGCCAATATAATTCTTTTATCTCTATTAAATTATAATACCAAGACTCAAAATGTGATGATATATTTATTTTATCTTTAGTCAATTGCATTAGACATAATCTAGAATGTGTTGATATAGTTTATTTTCTCTCATCATACTCCATCAACTTGGTTGATACAACTCTATTTTGTCTTCATGTTTCATAAGACTACATCGAATTGGTCAATATAATTCCATTCAATCTTCTTATTTTATCATACTAAATTGACTTGGTTGATATAGATTTTTCATTCCTTTTATTTCATTAAACTTTGTTGACTTGGATGATATAGTTCCTTTTACTCTTATATTATCATCAAACTATATCAACCTAGCTAACATAGATGATACAGTTCATTTCAATATTATTTTATCATCAGACTATATCAACCTAGCTGATATAGTTCCTTTTACTCATGTTTCTCTAGATGTAATTGTCTTGGTTGATATCATATATCATAATTTCATATCACCTCCCAAAGATCCTAACAATATACTAGATGCCACATTTAATATTATAACATAGCTCCACATAGATTTTGACATCACTCATAGACTTTTTGACCTTGAGGTTAGATCCTATGCACCTATATCTTATATTTTGGTGCATCTTTCAATGTAGATCCCTTTATTATCACACATTTTGGGGAATCATGTGATCCTTATGATTCTCATACTACACATATTGAGGCACCTTGTATTGCCCATATTTTAGCCTTTAAGCTATCTTATGATGCCCATCCCTGATCTTACACATGATTTTGGAGCATCTTATGATACCCACACTTATTTTCTTGGATTCTTTATATCTCATCCTTATCATGAGGTAGAAATAAAGAGACTTTTTCATATTAAAAACAAACACATTTAGTGTCAATAAAATTTTGGAGACACATACACATACATTTCACATGCTCTTCTTTGATATAGTAATTAGCATAGATTTTTATTTTTATCTTTTCTCATGTTTATTTGTATTTATACATTTCATTTACTTTCCCCCTCTTTTAAGATGATTTAATTACCCACATTTTTACTTTTTGGTTATTTGGTTTTATTTCATTTTACTTTAGATCTTTGTTTCCCTAGTGGATCTCAGGTATCACTTTCAAGTTTTATATCATTTTTACTTACACCATTATTTTATTTTTTTGGTTCTTTGGTATTTTAATTTAAACCTTTTTTTCCATTTTGTTTCTTAGGTAACACATTTGGTTTTCATTTTTATCACATTTTTATAACATTTTCTTGTCTTGGTATTCTTATGATTCTATATCCCCTCATTTATTACCCCCTCTTTTGGGATGATCACTTACTATCATTATTATTTGTGCTAGATCCCTTTTAGGTTAGCATGGATTCCCTAGTGACATGACTATCATAGCATAACTTTGTACCTTTTGAATCATTGTTTCCCTCCTTGTGATCATCTATAAGAATATTTCCCATTGCATCACTTATTACATCAATGTATTTCCAATTATCCCCATCTTTCCCTACTTTCCTTTCAATTGAGGCACATGTAGGTTGGTTTTGAGGTTGCACACATACTTATGGTCAAGTCTAGGAGCCTTTAGGCACCATGGTCTTTAGGTTCTTCACTCCAATGGCCATGAATAAGCTATCTTATGTTAGTTATGTATTTCATCCATGTTTGGTTTTCAAAATCTATATGGATGAGGAAGACAAATATCCAAAAGAGTTAAAATCCATATCATAAGAAAAGGTAATCTTAAAAGTAAAATTTTATCAAAAAAGTTAGATCGCACTAAAATATGCAATCTTTGTTTGTAAAATTACCTATCTTAGTCTAAGCTTAAACTCCAAAGTTGGCCTCATGATAGAGCTAAGGTCTATTGGGGTTTGGTCAAATAGTATACTAGGGTAGGAGGTTTTATATCATTATATCTTCATACATATTTCATGACATCCATCTTCTCACATAATTACCCAATATTCGTAGTAGATCGATGGATTTGTAAGGGGTCTTGAGGATCAGGGAACATGTTATCGAAAGGTAGGATAATTTTAATTTTATGCATATATCCTTCATGGGATGATTTATGTGCTTCACTCGATAGTCCAAGATTTTTCTTCACTAGTTGAAATGTCATGGTTCTTGATGTCAATAGTTATTAGCCTTTTCCACTTGTCTATAGTGTCTCATTACCGCTAAATATTTAAACATCACCCATGTGGCACCTCTCATTCCTTATTGACATCATATTTTTTCTAATAATCCTTTTGATGGGTATTATTTTTAGTTGATCACACTTATTTATGCCTCTTAGATATATTTTTGTTAGTTGTAGTGAAAAACCCTCGATACTTCCTCATAAATATCCATGTCATCACATCACATTACCTTACTTATCCACTTATGATTTTAGCTTATGAGTTGAATTATAACACCTTAAATAGGACAAGTCCTTCCTCATAAACACCCATAACCTTTGTGATGTGGCCTCCAACCATGTAAAGGATTCAATAATCCTTAATACATTCAACTTATCTCAAAAAATACATAATTCTTTCAACAAATCATCTCATATTCTCATTAATCATAAAATGAATACATCAACACATAAAGGAGCTTCAACAAGTTATCCTTATAACTCATAGAAACCTAGAATTCTAAGCCAAGGAGGATCCAAAGGATTCACACAAGCCTATATTCAGTAACTCACCTCATTACCAACCTAGCCTACTAAAACTTATCAAGAATACAATCATATATAGAATACATGAGAGGAAACATCAAGGGGGGCCAAAAAAGACACCACACCTTCACATAAGGGGGAATCATGACAAGGGACAAGGTGTAACACAATAAAATCCATGTCATATGCTTCATGGGGTCATATTTGACCAAGTATAAGGATATATGGAAAAATGATGTCACCTTCAAGCAAGGACAAAAAGAAAAGCAAGATGTCAATCTAAAATAGTTGAACTTGTTGCCACAAGCTACTAAAATGGGTAGGTTTAATTTTTGACCATTTTTTTCTTGCCCCACATGACAAATTCAACCCATTCCACTTAAGCACTCAAGAATAGTGTTATAGACACCTCACCAGGCTGAATAGTGTCTACCACCTCATCAGTGAATAGTAACTTGGGAATAGTGATCATGAATAGTGTTTTCTCACTACATCATTCTCCTCCAATTAAAAATAACTCAGCTTATGTGAGTTGTCTTAATTTTTTTCCAAGATTTTTAGGTACACACACATGAACACATTAACACATGGTCATATGAGAACATAAACACAACACTCTATTTTTGGGTGATGCAAGATTGCTCAAACCCTTGGATGCTCTTACATTAGACACCTAAGACAGATAATGTGATATCTTGATCACATAGATGGGGTAAGCAGTAAAACCACTATTTTAGTCATGAATATTAATGACCATGGCATCCCCTTATAATACACCAAGTTCACTTGAAGAATATTCCTTTTCTTTCTCCACTTCTAATTTCTACACACTAGCCTTCCTAAAACTGTCCTCCTCTACCAAAATCTCATCCATATCCCAATGGATGCATATGTGGGATCCAACCCACCATAAATAATCATGGGATGAAACCCACCTAAAATCAACCACCTCCACCAAAATTCTATATCACACATCTTATCAACCCATGTGAGCTCAAGCCTACAAATAACCATCCACCTCCACCTAAAACCCACCTAGATTTCTTTATCCATCATCTAACCACTTGTTGGATTATCCATAACATCACATAACATAACCACTTGAAAATACTCTCTCATAGCTACAACAATATTCTCTACATTCTCCTCATGTGTACTCACTTTCACAAAAATCTCCTCTATTATTTCCTTCATGAAAACTCTCAAATCCTCTATTATTTTGTTGATATCTTCACCCACATGCACCTATTCAAGGTTTTAATCTACACTCTCATACAAATCTTCATTTTTGCATTCTTCACTCACTTTCAGCTTATCATGGCTGCAATATTTTTCAACCTTCACTCCGTCTTCCTTCATAAGGATGTCTTTACACATGGGCTGCCCACATGATATATCCTCTCTCATATTGCCTTTCATGAAAATCTTCTTCATTTTATCATCTCTCTTTAAGGTAATTCTCATCTCTTACCTCTTTCTTCTCTCAATAAGTACCTTCACAAGCCACTTCATCCTCTTATTCATTACTATGCCACATCCTTGGCTCTCTTCCTCTTTCATATGCTCCATCAATTTACCAAATTTCTCTTGGATCTTCATCAACACATTCACCATGTATTCTTTTCCTTTCTTGTGTGTCATATTCACACCTACAATAGACTCCTAATATATCCTTATTAATAATCTCTCTACACTTGATAGGATTATTTCATACATGAAACAATATACCTATAAAACACATAAACAATTATGCACTCTAAAATATCCTCTTCCCAAAAAGATTCAAACTTGATTTGATACTAGTTGATGTGGCCTTTGTATACACATAATATTTTCAAAATTTTATCAATTACTAATGTTATTTATCTTGTAGAAACCCATCAAGACTCAATATATTTGAGTGCATGCACACCTTAATGGGTGTAATAGTAAATGGGTGGGTATACCATTGGTTCTTTTCAAGATTTTTCTCCCTTTTGACACTTGTTATCTACACACTTGTCTCCTAAAAACCATTCCCCTAAGATTTGAATCCTATTTTTCACACTTCTCTAGTATTTTAGCACCTTCATTATCCCTTTCCCTAATATAAACCTCTTTTTGATAGTTTACATGACTATGTCGGTTGCATCAAACTTGTATTCTTATTGATAAAACTTATTAAGGGTCTAGGTCAGCCCCTATCCAACCTGTCCATGACCTAGTGAGTTTTTATTAATTATGATACTCGATCAATTGAGTCAATATTATCAACCAAAAATTTTGGAAGGTTTTAGGGTGAGATCCAGCTATATAAACACAATCATTTTTTCATTTCTAAGATAAGAGAATAATAATTAATATATATTGTGCATCTACTTATCTACCATTCTACTTGAGGAATAATTTTAGGATTTCATACTTTCTTTGGAGATACAGATCTTGTCTTGTGAAGAAGTATTTTCAATGCCTTGATAGGTTATGTATCCTAGAGATGATTTATCCTTATCATCCTTACATACCACAACAACCTCTTTAGAAGCACCTTGGCCAAGGGAGAGATTGATGATCGATAGGTTCATCTTCAAAGTTAAGTATTCCTAAATTTGTTCCTGCTTTGTAAGAGTAGATAGATATGCATTTGTAGTTATATTCCATGCATTATTATTTTGTACACATTAACATGAGTATATTTCTTCTCTATATGTTTACATTTAGTGTTTATTACCTGCACTTTATTCCATAATATTTGGTGAGCACTAGATTAGATTTTTGCTTTACTTATTATTAGTTTACTGAATATGAAAACATATGACCTATTTAGGGTTATTTCATAGTTTTGTTTGACTAGAGGATTTATAACCCTCCTTAGTAATATTATTATGGTAAGATATCCCTTAATTAGGCTTAATATATCCATATTGGTCATGAGCCCAATTATCTAATGTATCCCTAATCAGAAGTGTAAGTAGGATCTATCTTCTTTAACCTAAGATTGATTTATAGATTTTATATATTTCTCATTGCTTAAATTATGGTGAACCCAACATGAAGCTAACCCTTATAGGTTTTTTTTCACGCTTTTCATTTCATTATTTTTTTATATTTATGATACTAGGTTGATCAGGCTAGTATAGTTCTAACTTTTGTGTGTAAGTTTAACACATAGTCGCATAAAAAAAAAATATATTATTTTTGTGAGGGTATTCATCAAATAAAGGTTATTAGATCAAATAGTTTGACACAGTACTCTTCTTTGGTTCTAGATAATAGACTATGTTGAATAGGTCAACTTAGTCTCCCATTCAACATCTAGAATAAAAAACTAATTCTTGTAGGTTAAATTAGTCTTATAATCAGCATTCAAAATAGAAAACTTAGTCAACCAAGTCAACTTAGTTATCTTAATAGGCTATAGCAAATAGGGTTTTCATAAAACTAGGTTGACTTAGTCACCATAGTTGGTAGAACTTGCAAGTAGCATTTAAGGCACTTCAACAAAAAATTTACAATCCTTTCCATCTTCTAACCCACCAAGGTTCATTTCTTTCTCTCTCTTTCAATTCAATACTTCATTATAGTTTTATTATGTGTAAGTTTAAAGTCTTCAAGAAATACAATCCTACAACAAACTAAGTTAACCTAATCAAATTAATTCTATATCTTATCTTCTATTTAAAAGACTAAGTTGACTTGGTCAATTAAAGACTCTTGATTCTATGGAATGGTAGTGACCCTGTCGACTCTATTCTATAATGTTTTCATATATTGTCATCTGAATTGACTTTATACCTTTATTAGCTTGGGAATTAATAATTATATGATAATAATTAATTCACACTTTCATTTTTAGTTGTTTGCATGCTTAGAGTAGATCACATAATCTAATTAAGTGGTTTTTCAATATACCATTTAGTTGCATTATTTTTCTCTTTTTCACATATTTCCAAATCAAAAATTTCAAAATGCATTTAAAATTTGTCTTCCCAATGTCTACCTACTTGGATTTCATCACCAAGGGGGAAGCTAACTTGGCTTTCTAGCCAAGTATAAACACATGGTTAATAGTATATATTGGTGAAGCAC
Source organism: Torreya grandis (assembly GCA_037957365.1). NCBI lineage: Eukaryota > Viridiplantae > Streptophyta > Pinopsida > Cupressales > Taxaceae > Torreya > Torreya grandis. The sequence goes on from JARHVA010001396.1 coordinate 3,441,066, forward strand.
CTGACACCATTATTTTTATAGGATTGTGAAGTGAGGGGGTAGGCCCCAATACCAAGCCAGTATTATTACCAGCATAAATCCCTTTTAACCTAAACATCCTGAAACCATCCATAGATTGCTTTTTATTTATCTATTTTCAACAAAATTCCCTCTCACACTTAAAATAACACTTTATAACAATCTAACAACATTCATGATGACCATTTAGTTATCATTTGATTTTTAATTGACTGCATGCTTTCTACTCATTATATGTTGTATATAAAAAACTTACATTTCCCAGTGTTGGTGTAAGGTTTTATGTTATGTGTCAATTGGATCATTCTCATTGATCTAATTTTTTGTGTGTTTTCTTTCATTTCTTGCTTCAATTACATTGTAAAAAAATCCTCATTTTTAGTACACTATCATTCTATTCAACATAGTCTCTTATAGATTGTCTTATCCTTAAATATAGTATTACCTCAACATGGTCAACCCAATACTCCTTTCTACCAATTAGGCTACAATACTAAGTTGACCTGGTCGACCCTATATCCTTATCAAATAATCATTTTCCCTATTTCTAATACTAAGTTGACCTAGTCAACTCTATACTATTTCTGTTAGCTAGGTTATAGTACTAAGCTAACCTAGTTGATCATGTGATCTGGGCAACTATTCAGGCAACAATTCAAGTGACAGTTCTATCCTAATTAATGATAAAACTTCCAAGAGCCATAACTATTACACTGTAGCTCTAATTGACTCCCTGTTTGAACTATTGGAAAGCTAAGAATGATTAAAATGTGGTGTGATGGCATGAGCTCCACTCAGTGGTTTTTAACCCCTAAGAAACCAATAGAAGTGCCCAAAATATCAATTTTAGTAGTGCAGTCTAAAAATAGTTTCTAAAAATAGTAATTCCTCAAATTCTATATTGTTTTGAATCATGGAAGTCAAACCACTTAATATCCCTCAATATTGGTGACCTTCCACATCCTTCTCCTACTTTCAAAATGTGTATAAATTAAGATGTAACCTAAAATGGAAATTAGACACCTCTTCCCAGAGATAAGCATATAGTTGTATTGTGATCTTGAGTAATAAAACATCTCCTCTCAAAGAATTCATTATTACTGTGTTATTTTCATGTTCTTTAAATATATATCAATAAAAAATTATGATTTTTGGATCAGTGGTATCAAAGTGGTTTGTCTTGAGAGTGTATGATCCTGAGGATGAGGTCAAGCTAAAGAAGATTGGGTGGAAAACAACAAAGCTTCCAAACTATCCACCTATTCACTCCAAATGACTTCAAATGGAAAAAGACACTGAGACATTAGATCCCTTCAAAGAAATGGTGAATGAATCCCTTCAATGATAACAATCTTATATGTTATAATAATTCACCCAAATTTTCCAACAACTTCTGATAGGAAATTCTAGCTCCTCATCTGCACTTCCTGGCTCCTCATCCATGAAATGTCCTTTTAGTGCCCCAACACCCTTTAAGGTTTAGGTGGATTTTTATATCCCTACATTTTAAGTCAAAATCAATGTTGATGTAGTAGAAAATTGGTTGGATCAATTGTCTTCCTACTTCTCTATAAATAAATTCACCAATGGAGAAAAGATCACTTTTTCTCTTTTGAAAGCATCATTGCCCATGAAAAATTGGTGGGAAGTGTAAAAAAAGAGGTTCAGTATAGATGACATTGGCCTTGAGGTAGAACCTATCTAGGATGATTTCATGGAAGTGGTAAAGGAATAATACTATCTCATTGTAGCATATGATGATTTGTACATATAGTGGTAATAACTTTTCCAAGGTAAGGACCAATTTGTTCAAGATTACATTAACATTTTTCATTCCATATCTAATTGGGCATCCAAGAAATTTTAAAACATAAGACTCTCAAATATCATGGTGGATTATAATGATAAATATAGGGGGAAATGGAACTCTTCAATTTAGAAACCCTCGGTGAGGCATACAAGTTCACATTGAAGATTGAGCAGAAGCATGGAAGAAAGAATATGAAGAGTTAGACTTCAAAAGGGAAAAGTGATAAGGAAGGACAAACACAAGGCCAAAATTGGAAGCAAAAGGATTTTTAAGATAAGAAACCCCAAAAGGGGAAGATTATAAAATGGTGTGATTACCACAAAACTGGAACTCACTCCAAAGAAGAATGTCAAGCCATCAAGTCACTACTTTCTAAGTCACAATACTCAACATATACTAATATATCTCATACACAACCTATAGTCAAAGAGGATAAAGAAGAGATTATAGATGATAAGCCTAATACCATCATTTCTTCATCATAGAACTGCGAGGAAAGGCTAGATGACAAGGAAAGATTATTTCACTCCAAATTATGGGTAAAAGGTAAGCCTCTACATTTCATTATTGATAGTGGGAGTCAAAATAATTTAATATCTGCTAAATTTGTGAAAGTCTAAATATATCCATGAAGCCTCACCCAAATCCATACAGTATTAGATGGTTGAGCCCAAGGATAGACGTCTGTGTCACCCATTAGTGTCTTCTTTCATATGTAATAAAACCTTTCCAAGATGAAGTATTATGTGATATGGTCAATCTAGATGTTTGTGATGTACTCCTTGGTCAGCTATTCATGTATGATTGACATGGAATCTATGAATCATGAACCTAAATAATCACCCTCACTCTTAGAATGTACTGCTACAAGGTACTAGAGGTACCACCTCCCTCATTGGCCTCCCTAATTAGTGCCAAGTAATGTAAGAGATTGGTAGAGAAGATAAAGTAATTCATTCTCATGGTGGTCAAACCATAGGAATCCAAGAAGTCTGATGTTGTAGTCCTAACTACATAATCAACACAACAACAAAATAAAATGGGACAAATCACAAGAGAATATCATGACTTATTCAAGTCACCCATGAGAGTTCTACTACATTACCAGGTAAAAAATTCTCTCAATTTGATCCTAGGATCACCTTTGCCTAATAGTCCTATGTATCATAGAATAGTTTTGGAGAATGATAAGATAAAAATATATATTCAAGAATTGATCCAAAAGGGTCACATCAGGCCAAGCTCTTCACCCTGTGGTAACTTGATTATCCTAGCACCAAAGAAAGATGGAATATGGAGGCTTTGCATTAACTATCAAGCCCTGAATAAAATCACTATGAAGATTCACTACCCCCTCCCCAAGATTGATAACCTTCTAGACCAACTCTATGGTGAAAATTTCTTCACCAAAATTAATCTCAAATCTAGCTATCACCAAATTCCATCGATCCCACTGATGTCTAGAAGACTGCATTCAAATCTAAGGAAGGGCTCTTTGAATGGTTGGTTATGCCTTGTGGCTTAACTAACACACCTTCAACCTTCATGAGGATGATGGATGACATCCTATTACCCTTCACCAACTCATTCCTGGTTGTCTACCTAGATGGCATACTCATCTACAGTATAACAAGGGAGGAACATCGAAAACATGTTTGTAAGGTGCTTTAAACTCTTCAAGAGCACAAGTTGTATGAAAATCTTGAAAAATGCATATTTGAGATGAAAATAATTTGGTACCTAAGGTACATTATGAATGAAGAAGGGGTCCATGTCAATCCATAGAAGATTCAAGTTATTCAAGAATGGCCTACACCAAGGACGCTCATAGAACTTCATAGCTTCTTGCATCTTGTAAATTTATATCATAGGTTTGTTCTTGGATTCTCACATATTTCTTGGTCACTAACCTAAGTGACTAAGGGAGGAGTTAAATCTATATTTAAATGGTTAAAAATACAATAAAGGGAATTTGAGAATTTGAAGAATAGACTTTCCTCAGCCCCTGTTCTTGCCTTATTAGATTTGCATCAACCTTTTGAGTTGATGACAGATGCATCTAAATATGACATGGGAGTTGTCATCATGAAACATGGCCATATTAGTACATATCATAGTAAAAATTTCATTGATACAGTCAGGAAACACCCGACATATGACAAGGAGCTCTATGTCATTGTGCAAGCCTAAAAATAATGGAAACACTACATCTTGGGGAAAGAGATGGTCATCTAAATTGACCACAAACCATTAGAATTCATCTAGATGTAGAGAAAACTATGAAATGCGAGGCACCAAAAGTGGGCCACATATCTATATAAATTCCATATGATAATCAAACATAAAAAGGAGAGCTCAAATATGGCCACAAATTATCTGAGCCACCCACTAATTACTGCACTCACAATAGTTCTTGACCTATGCAAACATGAGACTGCCACTTGGGGTGCTCTATAAGAAGTAGATCCTACCTTTGCTAATACATATCAGGTGCTTTAAGAAGGTAAACATTTTTTTTCTATTTTCAAGATCATGTCCTTTGTCATATAGGGCATAAATTTGTTCTAATTTTAGAGCAATAGAAGATGATATTGGAAGCACATTTTAGTAGGATAGCTAGACACTTTGGTGTAGAAAAGACATTGGTAGTTCTTCAAAAACACTTCTAATAGCCCCATATGTTAAAGGATGTGGAAAGGTACCTCAAATATTACACCCCATGTGTGATATCCAAACCAACAAATAAGAAGCAAGGATTGTACATGCCATTACTAGAACCAACCACGCTTTGGGAATCTGTCTCAATGGATTTTTTTCTTAGTTTTGCCCACTTCAAAACATGGCAAGGATTGTATTTTTGTTGTAGTTGATCATTTTCTCAAAAATGGCTATCATGATTGCTTGTAATAAAAATATATCTACTGAAGAAACTACTCAACTATATTTTAGTCATGTATGGCTCCATTTTGGTCTCCCCAAATCTATTGTCTTAGATCAAGATAGCAGGTTCCTGAGCATATTTTTTTCCACTCTATGGAAGATGATGGATACCAAGCTGATGAAGTCCATAGCCTTCCATCCATAGACTGATGGTTAGACAAAAGTGGTGAACCACTTGATTATTCACATGATTTAGATGTATCACTCCAAACATCCATGCACATGGGAAGAGGGGCTTCTTTTGATTCAACATGGATATAATCAAGCCCTGCACATCTTGACCAAGTACAGTCCATTCCAAGTATGATTTGGGTTGTAACCCATGTCACCAATTGATATAGTTATTCCATTCTCTACCATGGAATACACACCTCATGGGATATCTGAGGTAGCAAAATCAATAAATTTCATTAAACAAATGCAACACATCCAACAGCAAGTTCATGACATCTTGGAGAAAATGAATCATAAGTATAATCAATGCCATGAAAAACATTAGATTTCACACCATTTTTATGTGGGTGACAAGGTTTGGTTTCAGCTTCAAAAGGAATGACTTGCAGGCCCACACAGAAAAATTTGGCCTCTATGATATGGTCCCAACACCATCACCAAAAAATTTGAAGAAAATGCTTTTGAGTTGAACCTACCAGCCTACCTTGGTCTGCATCTAATATTCAATGTGGAGCTCCTCAAACCATATCATCCACCTCTATTAGACACTTTAGTCATAACAAAACAACTAGACATTGACAAGCTTGATCCACAAAGTTTTGCTCTAATGGAAGAGGATCAAATTGTGGACACCTAGATGAAGACAATAAGAGGATGCTCTATTTCACTTTATCGGGTGATCAAAAAGGGCCAGCTTAGCCACCAAGGTGAGTGGCTCATATAGAATCAAATTAAGACACAACTGCCACACTTGATGAGGAATATTAACACAATGGGGACCATTGCTTCTCAAGGAGGGAGGAAAGATCTAGAAAACAATTTAGGTGATGGTTCTACCCCAATTAATGATGAAACTTCCAGGAGCCATAAATTTTGTACCATATCTCCAATTGACTCCCCATTTGAACTATTGGAAAACTAATAATGAGGAGAATGTGGTGAGATGGCATGAATCTTTTCTTAGTGGTTTTTGACCCTGAAAAACCCAATAGAAGTGCCCTAAATTTTAATTTTAGTAGTGTAGTCTAAAAATAGTAATTCCTTGAATTATGTATTGTTTTGAATCATGGAAGTTGAACCACTTAATCTCCCTCAAGATTCGTGACCTTCCACATCCTTCTCATTCTTTCAAAATGTGTATAAATGAAGATATAACCCAAAATGGAAAATAGACATCTCTTCCCAGAGATAATCATGTATTTGTATTGTGATCTTGAGTAATAAAACATCTCTTCTCAGATAATTCATTATTACTATGTTATTTTTGTGTTCTTAAAATATCTGTCAATCAAAACTTCTAAGTTTTGGATCATCATGTATCCTTGTCAGACTATATTTTTCCATATGTTTAGTACTAAGTTGACATGTTTGACTCTATACTCCTTTTTGTCTATCAAATTATAGTACTAATTTGACTTGGTCAACTCTATATCCTTATCAAGTTCAATTTTCTCACCCTATTTATAGTACTAATTCGATCTGGTTGACTCTAAACTCTTATCTACCTTTTATATCTCCTTGATTTTGTATTAGTTTCTCCTTCCCTAATCTCTCTCCTTCATCATGAACTTCCTATTTTGAGACAACACTGAGTTAAATTTAATAGATATGATGAGTCTTACAACCCAAATAGGTTATCCCATAAGCATCTTATGTCTCCTACTTGAGATGAAAGTAATGTGCATGTAACCACTTGCACTAAAAACTATGGGACCCCTCCTCATTCCTCTTCACTTCATAATCCTCTCTTCCCATTTGAAGATCAACTCAAATTAGATTATACCCCATAAATTCTCTACTTCATTAATGAATTTTTTCAACATCAAGGAAATGATCCTTATACTATTTACTATCTCATGATAAGTGGCCAAGTCAAGGAACCCCATTTACCTTCTCCCACATTCTCACATGGATTTAGAGATAATACCTTCTCTTATTCTCAACCTCTTCCCTCTATTTTTACCCCTTCTCATAACATGAAATATTATTATTTGATTTATTTTACCTCCATGCCTATTATCTCTACTAACATGACAAGTTCTACATCTAGTGGGCCTCTTCTTAGACCCACCCTTCTTAATTCCTCTAGTAGTACATCATTTACTGCCCAAAATAATCATGCATCTAATGCCACTTCCTCTCATCACTCTACTATTATATCTTTTTCCACACAAGAAAATTATTCCACTAGTTCCTCACTTACCAAAAATTCTTCTCACACTACTACTAACACCCATAGTGGTACCCAAGCCACTAATACCAAGTCCAATGCTTTAAGCAATGCCAATAATACAATTAAAACCCATCAACTCCTATTAAAAACTCTTAATCAAATGAATGCTTTCCAAGATAACAATGCAAATCAAATGATGCGAATGCAAAATCATCTTATCCATCTTCAAATCCACCCTTAATAAATTTCATGGGGCACATATAACCAAAATGTTTCCCCGCCTCCTCTTCAGGATTCCCATGGTAATATTATCCCTCAACCTCTCCTTGTTAAAAAAATAATCAAGGATCTTAAAAATAAGCCTCTTACATATCAAATTTTTAATATCAATATAGGAGGTATGACCCCTACCATTACTTACAATGGGTCAGCTGATCCCACTCTCTACTTAAAAACAATTAGGATTTTATATAAAGATTGGGTCAAGTTAAATACCTTTGTCGCTACCAATATATTATCAAAGACTCTCATGGGTGATGCTTTATATTGGTACAACCAATTCAAATCTCATTCCATCACTATTTTAGAAAATTTAGTCAATGTTCCAGTCTAAGAGTTCCAAACTAGTCATCTCCCTTAGAATACCTTGGCCCATTTTATCAATTCTAAACAAATTGAAATTGAAACCACACAGGATTTCATAAAATTATAGAAGACCTTGTCTAAAAAATGTGAACATAATATGGTAGATGACAACCTCTTTCATCTATTTACCAATGCATTTTTTCCTAAGTTACAATATCAAGTCTAGACCCTCTCTCCACACACTTTAGAAAAGCCCATTGACCAAGCCAAGAATCAATATTTCCTTATGCATAAATTTGAACCATCCCAACCTTCTATGGGTACTTACATGTTAATCAAGAATAATAATCATCATTCTACCAATTATGGTGTCATCGAATCTTATGACACCATTCATACTATTCAAGTTATTATTCCTTACTAAACTTTGAAAAAAGCTTCCCCTCCCAATCACATCACTAACCTTGATTCACCTTCAACTAATAACATCAATGTTCATAAACCTTTATCCTTAGAAGAATTAAAAAAACATTTACCAAGGCCTCTTCCACAATAAAATGATCCCATTTATCCCATGAAATATTGGTATGATCATAATAATTTTTGTTGGTTTTATGATAGTTGGGGTCATTCTCATGAGACTTGTAAGCAACTTCATAATTTGCTTATGGATTTCCTTATCATTCCAAATTTTAATCATGATTATATCATTTGTAAATGTCAACAAGCCTATGACATTACTTTCAAATCCCATGAAACATAAACTAAATCTCAAGATTTGAACTAGGTTAATGCTCATTTGGTCATCTATAAAGATCTTATTCCAAATCACCAAGATAACCAAGACAAGCCTGCCCATTCTACTAATAATATAGACAATCTTCTTAACCCAAATCCTAAAGATAATGTGGTTAATATTACTAATATTTAAAAGGTGGTTGCCTTCATTTATCCTCATCTCATCCAAACCCCTCATAACCTCACACATTTCATGTTATCCAAGACTCTTCTCTAACTCACTTAACAGATTTGGGGCAAGAATACCTTATATATTTTGATGAATCAATTCCAACACCTCCCTTGGATAACACTTCTCATACCATTTATACCATTCCTCCAACCTCTTTACCCATCACTAATGATACTCAAACTTCTATAATTACTTCTAATCTATCTCAAACCACATCTACATCAACTACCCCATAAAATTATCCTCCAATTAAACCTTCCACATCTTATCAACATAAATTCACATGCACTTTGGTTCCTCTTGTTGAGTATCTCTTTCAACACTATGCACCTCTTTCTAATAGTCCCCTTATGGGTTATGATGAGTGGGATACTATTATGTATATTACTAATCTCCCATCTCAAATCCCATTTATTGAACTTATGATAACCTCTCCATGTCATTGTAATCATCTTATGTATCTTTTATTTGAAATGAATATCTCTCATCCTCCCCTAAAAATATGTGAATCCACCTTATATAGATTAAAATATAGCATTTTACTACAGTTTGAAGTGATGTCCATACATGTTGATGAAATAATGGACACTTCTCTTTCCCTCAAATTCCCCATCACTTCTATGATCCTCGATGAGATTCTAATTTGTGTAGATGATCCTCCTCTTTTTATTAGTATCCAAATTGGTGATATCCAATTCAAGCATGCCTTGATTGATAAAGGTTCTAGCACTTGTGTTTCCTTTCTTTATTTTATCAAAACCCCTGTATATTCTAAATTTAATCTTAATTACACATATAGCACGTGTCAAGTCTATAATCGAAGGCAAATTCCTCCCTTAGGTTGTGTGTGGCTCCCCATCACTATCCCACCTATCATCATTCATGTCAAGGTGATGATCTTCACTTTCCTACTATCCTATAATATTTTTCTTGTCGGGCCATGGACTCATCATATGAGAGTATTTGCTTCTTCTACTTGTCAATGTGTTAAATTTCCTCATAATGGATCCATATATAGGATTCAAGGTGACATTAATCCTTGGAATTTAAAATAATTCCAAGACCATGGTGTATTCAAGATTCCTACCCTTGAACCTTTTCCAAGCATTCCATTTTATGAATCTCAATGGCTTAATTTTCCTTTCAATTCTACCTGAGGTTACAATGGTCACCCCAAACTCATCAGGAACATACCCTATAACCTCTTATATTCTTATGATGATGAGCCTAATGAGATCAATCTCAAGATTGAAATATCATATATCTCACCCTATTTCCTTTATCATCTTCCCCCTTCTTTGTAACCTCATTCTGTCAACCACCTTATGATGATATACCCATTGTCTTAACTAAGGGTTGACATTCTATTCATCACACCACATCAAATGACAAGGTCATCCCTACTTACACCATTAATATTCATACACCTATTTATGATGATGCATATACCTTAGATGATTTATTCTTAGGAGGTCTTTTTCAGGCTTGAGATGTTGAGATTATTCATTATCATTCCTCTTTGCTTCAAACTTTTAGTATATCTTCTATTATTCTATCCTATATCATTCCTGATTTTATAATTTATCCTCTTTATCATGGGGTATATATGGTTTGCACACCTCTAGTTTCTAAAGAACCTCATAAGAGTATGTTTATGGATCATTCTATGACTAGTCCTTATCATTTTTCTAGATATGAGGACCCATCTAGCTGACTTATCCCTGAGATGCTTTTCACTTTCCTTCAGCCTTCTATACATCTTACCCCTCCCTTAGTTGATCCAAAATTAGATCCTATTCCCACTCCCTCTATAACTGAGTCTCTTCCTATTTTATCTCCCATTGCTCCTTTAGTCGAACCCTTCCTAGTCTCTCCACTAGTCCCACCTTCTCTTGGTGATGGTTTACTCTCTTTTCTAAAACTTACTTCTTTGCCCACCAAATGGGTCAATTACCCATATTGTGAAATTAATAATGTTTTTTATCATTCTAATAGAGACTATTCATTATACCAATCTTTCTTAGCTTCCATTTCCACTCCTATGATTACACCTACCAAGTCTACTCATAAGTGTATCTATTACTTTTATGTCACAAATAATCATTCATCCACACATTAGCATAAGTTGTGGTAATATATCGACACCTTGTATCCCACCACTCCTCAACCCACAAACAAGGCTATACCTCCCCCAAAAAAAATTCCCAAATATGGAGAGGTATATTGTCTCTGGTACCAATATGTTACACATCACATTGATTGATGTCTCATCCTTTAGTAGCATCTCAAGGATCACCTTATAATAATTATTACACCTATTACCATTCCTCCCATAGTTCATCCTCATAATAAGGCTCCCCCTTATTCCCCCATTGCTTCACCACTTGTGGTCCATTCTCCAACTATCATTTTTCTACCTTTAATTACTTCTTCATCGATGACTCCTTCCCTAGTGGCATATTCCCCACTAGTGACTCCTTCATATCTCATAGAATCCACTCCCATGAATTATATTGAGCATCCCCTACATGATGGTCCTCATCAACATGATCTTTTAGGAGCTCCTACATTTTTCATCGAGAAGATTTGATGTGAAGTATTTTCTTAACTTTCCCTGAAGATCGATAAGAATTTGGTTGTAGTCTAAATTTAGCTTCATATAAATTTATCAAATGTTATGGATAATGTGTGTGGAAATATATATTATTACTTATAAACACAAGCATGGTGTTCTTACATTTATTTCCTCATTTTAATTGGATGTGTGCTCCAAATTTACACTTATCTATTTTTTATCATTCGACATTGTGTCAAATTCTTATCTATCTTACATGGTGACTTTTTTTTACACTAACTATTGATTATGATGTCATTATTCTTCTTACGTTCTCTTATGGATTCTTTTTCATAAGTACATACTTTTTATTCTTGCATTAATTTCTTATGGTTATCTTTTTATTTTTCATAATCTTTTACTATCTTATCTCTATAAACATGGATAATTGTTATTGTGACTTGGTTATATAAACCTTATTCCCTTTAGTCATTCCTCATTTACCATATGATCAATTAGTAAACAATTCATCTCATTACAATCTCCTTTTACCAATCCACTTTAGATCTCCCTTTTTTCCCCTTTATTCCCTTTCACAAACTAAGCATATGCATGGTTGAGACTTGAGATAACATGCTAATTCATAGTTAGGCCTAAGTGTTCTAGTCAGTCATATCTTTGGATATTTAGCTTCCTTTAGCCTAAGCCTAAATATCATTCATGTGTATCACTTTATCTCTCATGATTTGTCATTCCAAGTCCATATGGAGGAGGAATCTTAAAATCCATAAAATATTCAAAAGCCAAATCATTTAACAAAAGGTAATGATCTAAAAGGCAGCCTTCAAATATTTCAAAAGTTAAATCACACTAAAAGAGATGATTCTAATCACGTCTTCTCTTTGTAATCGAATCTCAAACTAAATTTTTGGCCTCATGATAGATATAAGGCCCATTGGGGTGTGGTAGGCTAGTAGATAATAAAAGGAGAATAAAAACATCATTTAGTGCTACCTACTTTCTCATGTAAGTACCCAATATTCACAGTAGATCGATGGCTTTGTAAGGGGTCCTAAGGAATGGGGAACATGTCATGGGAAGATAGGTCCATTTTATTTTTTATTCAAAACTACCAACATTATTTTATCTTAGTAACACACGTATTTACCTACATAACTTTATGCCTATAGCAAACAGGTATCCTCTATATATTTATGGTCACTAATCACTTAGTGTCTTCTCATGTCCTTAGTATGCCTCGTGTATCCTAAGGCCTTCTCATAAGATTCATATGTTATTCTTCTTACATTACCTTTTTCACTCCCTATATCCCTAATATTTACACTTAAAAATATTATTTTGTTCACTGATCACTCCCCCTAGGGATTCCATTTATGGGTTGCAGTGTCAGACCATGGATAGGACCTAGCCTTCCTCAAAAATTACCAATTTTTTCATATTACCATTATAAACATCCCCTTTTACCATATTTTAAAATTATTTCCACCTCATTGGTGTTTCCTTTATGAATTGCAGTGTAAGACCATGGATAAGACCCAACCTTCCTCATAAAACTCTCCAATATCCAAGTCAAAACAAAATTACATGTGCCAAATATGAGATAAGATGTGATTTATTATGATTTACACATCATTGAAATGCTTCCCATCTTGATTTAGTATGTTTTATGCTTACTTCATTAATCTTTCACTTTTATCTTCTTATTTTCCAATTGCATGTAAGAATCCATCCATTTTTCTTAAGTTTTTCATATTTCCCAACTTGAATTAGTGTGATTAATTTAAGACCATTTTACCAATTTTGTTTATATTTTATACTTCCCAATGTGATTTAGTATGATTGATTGACTCAATTGATTTATTTTTATACCATTAGTCTTTCACATGTTTTTCACTTTATTACATTATTTCCATACTTCCCAATGTGATTTAGTGTGATTTTACTTGTTTTAATTTGGTGCCAATCTTTTTCAAGGTTTAAAAACATTTTTCCCTCTTATTTACCACTTTTTGGTTTATTATACTTAGTCATACTTTGTTATTACACATTTCCCATCATGATATAGTGTGTAGTGCTTTTTTTTTTAATTAATTATACTTTTCCAAGTATTTTTGCCTATTTCTTTTTAACCATGCATATGTACTACATAATGATATAAAATAAAACACCACACATATATTTCCTATATCATATACAAAAAAAACAAAATACATGTGCTATAAATATATATGTCCATGCATCCACAACCACAACCATAATATAACCCATAAGATTGACATCCAACTATAAAAATAGAATATCTCTATATATATCATGTGTTTTAAATAAAAAGAGTAAAAATATACATCATTTCAGCTCTAAGTTTGGGTTCCATCATGTCTATCTTGTGGCCTAGACATGTTACCCATAGATGCCTCAAATTATCCCCTCTAAATAGTGCATTATAATGAGGCTATTTGAGATCTCAAACCTACTACTTGTCCCTATAAGTTGGTCACCTAAGCCTGAACCTATCCTAGCTATATAGTGGTATCCATATGTGTCGATATCTCCTAATACAAGGCTTGTTATGCCTATGGTTCTCCTTCTCCCACGCCTATCGATGGATGTAATTTATCTTTGCATGCTTATAACTACCTCATAGCCTCCCTCACTAGTCTAAACTAGATGACCTAAACTAAGGTAGATGGTATCATAGTTTTAAGAATATAAATGGAACCACTAGTGTCTAGTAGGGGGGTACATATGATACTTAAACAAATAACTAGGTGGCTAGAAGGCTTATGGATTTTATAGGCTATTGGAGATCTATAGTGGTTATCTAGTTTGCTACCTTGCATAAAACTATAGATAGACTTGTAAACTAGGTTAGGGATAGCACAATCAAGTGCATAAAGGATGTAGGTATCTCTAATGGATATAACCCTAGTAAATTAAGTAGCTAAGACTAGATAATTGATTCCATACAAATTATAGAAATATTAATGCTAAATAAAGAGAGATAACAAATGATATGTAAACTTAGAAGTAAAGGCACATTCAATCCAAATGAAAGATGTTTTAAGAAATAAATATATTTTAAATCAAGGGTTAAATATCATGCCTAGTCTAAGTTTGAGCTATCTCTTATAATTTCAAGACTATTATTTTTATAACATTGCAATTTTCTAGTTTGGTGTGTGTGTGTGTGTGTGTGTGTGTGTGTGTGTGTGTGTGTGTGTGTGTGAGAGAGAGAGAGAGAGAGAGAGAGAGAGTGAGAGAGAGAGAGAGAGAGAGAGAGAGAGAGAGAGAGAGAGAGAGAGAGAGAGAGAGAGAGAGAGAGAGAGAGAGAGAGAGAGAGAGAGAGATTGTTTAAGCAAGTTGTATAGATTATTCTGAACATGTAGAATTCTATTATACAATGAGAAATTTTTCCAAAAAGAGAATGACATGTAATCAAGGATATTTAAATCAATTAAATTATTATTTAATCACATGGAAATGAAAGAAAATTTATAAACTATTTCATAAAATGCCCTAAACAACTAAATCACTAAAATAAATCAAGCCCTAGCATGTATACTATTGCAAAAAAAAAAGCATTTCACTTTGAAAAACAAAGTTTCCTCATATCAAACTAAAAACTAATTTGAAAACTTTATACAAAATAATTATCCAATATATGAAGAAAGGGAAGAAGAGGATTAGGTTGTATGTGAGTTGAGTCTAGACCAAAAGCCAAAAGTTGTGGAAGAGGTGAAGCAGAAACTACCAATTTTGAGAGA
Source organism: Torreya grandis (assembly GCA_037957365.1). NCBI lineage: Eukaryota > Viridiplantae > Streptophyta > Pinopsida > Cupressales > Taxaceae > Torreya > Torreya grandis. The sequence goes on from JARHVA010001396.1 coordinate 3,456,075, forward strand.
TCCAATGTAAGGAGCATAAGATATATGTGAAATAGAGACTTTAGGGATCAATGATAAACACAAAAGCTTTAGGAACATTGTATAGATCAATTTGAATCACCAAGATAAGCTACAGAATAGTAGGACATCCCCTGTCACAATGAAATCTATTGTGCCAAGCAAGAACCAAGAGAGATTCAAGAATGTAGCCAAGCTTTGAGTATAATGATCAAGTGAGAATATAAGGGTGTAAATCTAGGAGATATATCAAGAAAGAGGCTCAAATTAATGAGTAAAAGGCATATATCTCAACCCTAATCTACTAAAATACCAAAAACTATCCATTTTAAGCCATTTGGGCCCAAACAAGGCACTTTTTCATGTGTTCTACCTAGGCCAAAGCATTTTTGAAGAAAATGTGTAGCCTAAGCCACACGTTTCCTCCATAAATCATGGCCTAGGTCAAAATTATACTTAAAGTTCTCAACAAGTATCTACATGGCCCCTAAGAGGTGCCTAGAGAGCCTACCTGGTGCATAAAAGGCTTGAGATGGACTAAGGATGTATAGGGGATGAGACTATGATGTAGGAAAGTTCCAAGTGAGTGGTGAATGTCTCAAACTAGGATAACCAAGGTTGTTAGTCTATAATGAGTTGATGTGTAATCATAAGGAGGAGTAGGGTCATAGTAAGTACAATTACATATGCCTTCGAGGTACAAATAATGAGTGTTTAAATGAATAAGGAGTGTTGTGTAGTACTTAGAAGCCACACAAAAGTAAAAGAAATCAAAAATTAAAAAGATAAAAGAGAACATTACCTATACTTACCAAATAAGGATGGTGGTAGAAGAAATTGATGGCATGATCCATGGGTGAGAGTGCAAATGTTGTGTAATACAAATCCAACTCCAACTCCAAATCTAGCTCTAGCCCCTATGAAGAAGGGACACAAATGATATCAAATCAAATCACACAATCCAAAATTACATTCACTAAGGAATCAATCCTAGTATTCTCCCTATGAGGTATGTGGATAAACTAGATGTCCTCAAAGAGGAGAAGTAACTCAGAGCTAAGGATGACCTAGACACTGGTGACTTGAGACATGACTAAGAGTGAGTCAGAAAATAACTGCACATAGCACGTGCCTAACTCATGGGCATTAGCCAAGGTGCCAATGACTACAAGATACTTGGTAGCATTATTCATCTCACTAGTAAGGAAGAAACTGATTGTAACAAGCTCATGGCCCCATGGATCATTGATAACCCAAGCCACAGCTATTGTTCCTAGGTTTCCTTGACAACTACCATCTATTTAAATAACCATTGAGAGGTACACCATGATGGGGGTTGAGGATGCAAGACTAGCAACTGTAAAAAGGTAATCTCAAAGTAAGGTAGTATAACTGAGTTTATGAGAGAAATAAATAAATTGAACCACAACCACAGTAGTTTTCCAACATTATCCTTGGTAAAAGGTAACAAGGGAAATTGGGGGTAAGTTCAAAGAATATGAAGACTAGTTGACAAGACCAGAGTAAGTCCTAAACCACCATAGCTAGTTAACAACCCCACCTATAACCATGACAAAAAAAAGAGAGAGGGAGTCAGAATGGGTAAACTTTATAAAAGTAGAGAAATGACTAAATTAAAATAAGTACAACAAGTAACTTCTATCCTTGGATGCCCACAAGATGGGGCACTGGCTTGGGAGGTCAATGGGGACCTGATAGGGGTCTTGAAGAACAAAATAGGGCCAGAGTAAACCTAAATAAGCCTTAGATCAGAAAATGTACGCCACCAATGTGATTAGAATGTGTCAAAACCCTTAAAACTAAGGTTTTATGATCTAAAATGCAAAAAAAGGTAAAATACCCAAAAAAACCCCATAAAAATCAAGAAAAAGGGCTAAAAAGAGGAAAAAGGAGTAAAAATTAAATCATTTTCACTCTTGTTGTCACTCTGAGAGAGCCAAAAGAGATCCTATGAGCCACTAAATCCCAAGTGGAGAAAATGAGGATGTGAGAGCACATCATAGATGCACAAAATGGTCCAGGTAAGTCCTCTAATGAAATTTTATCCATTTTGGGGGTTAAGGAGGCCCTAAACCCATTTTTATTGATTCTGAATGATTTGGTGGATGAATCAGGTGAAATAGATAGTCAAAAGGATGGGCTTAACAAGAAGAATAATTCAAGACAAATGAAAACTCAAACCATTACTTAGGGAGAGAGAAATGAGGAGCCCTAGGTTTCCCCAAGGTGCCACATCCTAGCTAGGCAAAACCATATCTCGGGGCACTACCAAGATATAAGGGCCATGGCCTAGCCCACTACTAGTCTATGGATTTGCTTATAAAGCCATGGCTTAGGGAAATGAGGGCCTAAGATAGACCCTGAGGAGCTCAAAAGATCCCAAGAGGTCTTAAAAGGGGCTATAACTTGAAATAAAAGGGGGGAAATGAGAAAAATAGGTAAAAATAGTTATTTTTTACCCATTTTTCTCATTTCATACAATGAAAAATATATGTGAGATGATAAATTTAAGCAATTGATTTAGATATGCAAATTATATCCAAAATAGTCAAATTTAAAATCTACCATTAAAATTGGAAACCATTAGATCAAAATGAAAAAAAATAACATTTAAAACATCATTATAATCTAAATCAAATGTTCCCAATAAATATTCAAACAAAAATACTAAAGATGATGGAGATTGCTTACAAATAGACTCAGAATTTTAACATGATACTAGCTTGATCAAAAGACTTGAATGATAGTTTGATAGATTTAGTTGATAGAAGATTTTAGCATGAAGGATCATGGATTTTATATTTAGTTTAAATGGAGGATGAGAATTTTTAGATATAGTAAGGAGAAGGATTTTCCAATGAATTAAAAATTCATTGGAAGCCTATAGAGAAGAAGACTCTAGAGAGGGAGGGAATTATAAGGAATTTAAAATTCCTTAGAATTCTCTAGAAATGGAGAACTCTAGAGAATGTGGAGGATGAGATAAAATTCTACAGTATAAGCCTATAGGTTCATGTTAGTAATAAAAGAGTATTAGAGTGGGATTAGGTGAGGATTAGTGATTAGGCTTGTAAGAAAGCCTAGTAATAGGTAGGTATGTGGGCTATGAAAAGTTTAAATTCCCAAATAATGGATAAGTGGGGTCAAAATAAGATTAGATGATAAATGACATATGATTAGAAGAATTAAGTGATTTATGGGATGAGTTAAGTTTACTAGGTGAATATGGAATAAGTGGAGAATTAGGATAATGACTATGAAGAGGATAGTAGGAATAAATTAGATAGAGTTAGATATGATTAGATGAGATAGATAATTAATAGATGAAATTAGAGTTGACTAATAAAAATATTAATGACAATAAATGAGGTGATCAAATTTATGTGCATACAATACCTACAATGATAAAAATATAATTCCTACACAAAAAAATAATTTATATCAAATGAGGGGGTGTTGGTTGAAAATAATTGAATTGGACTGATGTTGGTCAATACCTATTGAATTGAAAATTGTTACACTACATTACCAATACTTTGAAGGGGTTTCAATCTTGAATGTATTTCTCCCACTTATGTGTATGTGTAAAATTTTGAATGCAAGTCAAGATGTTATTTCTCTTATTTTACCTTTGGCATAAGCCTGTAAATTAGAACTCAACCTTTTGAAATTTTTAATATAACTTCAAAAAATATTTAGATGAAACATGAAAATCTTTGAATAGATTTTAAGAGTGAGGAGATCCATTCTTAATGTCTTAGAGTATAATTATATTTATGTGTTTTAATTTTGAATTTGGGACCAATTAGCATGTAAAATCTGGCCCAGGATAAGACCTAATGGATTAAAATAAAAATTAAAATAAATTAAACATTGTTCAAAATAAGTTCAAAAATTACACCTAGATA
>JARHVA010001396.1:3465000-3501067 GCA_037957365.1 Torreya grandis
CAATCAAGGGGAAAAAATTAGATATTGTATTCAAAGTGAAAAATTAGTATGGAAGGTTGATCTATGTTGTAAATCACCCTCTAAAATCACTTGTTATTTTCCTTTGATGAAAATTTCCTTTAAATATATTTTTTAAGATTTGATAGAAATAATTTAATTTTCTCCAAGAATTTAATATTTTTTAGTGCAATTTTCTATGTTTGACCCATTTATGACAAGAAAACTTGTAAAAACTATATCTTTTGATCTGTAACTTAAAATCAACTAATATTTTTTTCAAAAGTGTATGATTTTATCGCTAATATATGGGCATCATTTATTTTTTAAAAATGAACTAAAATATAAAGTGCCAAATTTGGGGGGGAGGGGGCGGGATGGTGTGGCGGCGCGGGGGTGGGGTGCAGGCCTAATACAACAACCATGGGGGGGGTTTGTCATTTCAGCCTTGTCTAACTTTATGTGTATGTAGAGATTTTATATCTCTTTGTAACTTTTGGATTTATTTTTGGCTATGACCAATGTCTTATTAGAATGATATTTAACACACATTTGCTCCTTATTATCGTGCATTGTACCGCTTATGCCACTATTACACTTTGCACTATCTTAGATGCATTTTTAGCTAAGTCTAGTGTCCCTTTGCATGTGCTTTATAGGTTGTCATTTTTTGGTAGTTGATCCTTTTGGGTGTGTTTTTTAAGATCTGATGTATTTTTCCCCATTTTTCATACTCTTTATTCAACCAATGACATGTTATATTCTAGTTTACACATTTGCACTTTGACACTTGTAGCTTGTGCCATGTCTCTATAAAGGCCCCTTTATTAGCACCTGGTCTTCTTATATGGTGACATTTTTTTTTCTCCCTAATTTTTTGGAGACAATCTCATGATTTATGATGAATTCTATGACATATCAATAGTCTCCTTATTTGGAGCTATTATGGTGAATCTCAATGTCTTCCTTATTTTCATTTGATATTTATAAGGATATATTATACTTGAAATAAGTTATAAATTACCATGGGGGTTGTTAATTAAACCTTGTCTAACTTCATGTGTTTGTGTGCTTTATTATGGGACCCTTATCACTCCAACAGTGGTTTGTCTCTCCTATCGCCACTTGGGTCTTCCTTCTTTGAGAGATTTTATTTGTATTTTTTACATCACTTTTTTTATAGTTGATAGTCTTCCACAGCTTGAACAATAGTTATTCTCATGAATCCCAATGTCATCTTGTCTTATTTGATATTTTTATAGTCTCTTTAAATGTAATATGAACCTATTTTGGTGCATATAATGTCATCTTGTTTAGTGTTTGAGTAGTGGATTTGGACTACTCGTTCAGACCTTTTTCTTCCACTCAACCCATTTAGCATTATGGTGGGCTATGCATGTAGATTTTTTGATGTCACTCCACCTAGTCAATAATATGGGGGGTGTGGTGTAGATCTTACTTCTTAGGTATTGAGTGTCCCTTACACAAGCAGTACTCTTTTACACTTTTGACACCACTAACAATCTTCTTGAGAAGTTATTCTAGTGAAGCCTAGTGTTAGTTATTTTTTGTGATTGAGTAGTGGATTTATACCACTCATACAGATTGAGTTACTTTGTGACTTATGAGTAATTAGAGTATGGACTAATTCAACATCATATTTGGGAGGCTTTATATCTCTCTCTTATTCATTTCTCTCTTTTTTAGGGGTAGGGATTCCTATGATTTTTCTCATTTTCTCCATTTTATGAGAGTTATATGTATATTTTGCACTTTTTTTAGTGTTTTCTATATTCACCCTTTGTACATGGGTATTTTTTTATTCAAACACTTTTTTTGTCAAAATCCATATGAGGTTTGTTTACTTATCTCCATGGCCTTCTTGGTGATTATTATAGTGACACTAGTGTAGTATCCCCACTAGTAACACCAGTGTGGTAGCCACACTAGTCTTTGTGCTCACTTTTCACCATCTTGTTAGAGAGTGTTCAAGTAATGATTCCTTAAGTTTATCACTCTACCTAGTAATTTAGAGTGCAATGTTCATGTTCAGTGATCCTTGTACTCAACATCATTTGTACATTGACTTGGAGGTTACAATGACTTGACATCCATGTATTCTATAAATATGGATTGGCATCCATAGGGACACTTGGATTCACACTACATCCTTTATTATACATAGGTACCTTAATAGGGCTTGTTTTAGGGATCCATTTTATTTTTTACTTATCTCTCTAATCATAGATTAAAGGAGGGTGTTGGAGTTAATCTATGCTTAGGTCTATTTTTTGACATTGGGTAAGTTAGTCCCATATGCATGAGGATGTTGAGATTTATCTACCTTCCTCCTATAAATGTGCCTTTGTACCTAAGGCTAAGGCATGAAAAATAATTTCCTCATTATATAATCTATTTTTGTGAATAGATAGTTTATTATTTATGCATATGTTGAAGTATTAGTGGATATAATAATATTATCATAGAGAAATCTAGTTGAAGAGTGTTCTTAACTCTTGCAGATACTTGATGATTTGTCAGTGCTTTTTTGTCTAAATTGAGCATGATAATTATGGTGCAAAGGGGTATATTTATAACTAATTCAGATCAATGAGGACCCTTAATCATGAGATTAAGATGAATGGTTGAAAAATGAGTCCTCAAATGTGCATATGTATTATAACATGGATCACTAATATGAGCCCTTCATCTCAATCAAGATGGAGGGTGGAAGATGATCTTTGATAATCTTTCATCTTGTTTCCAAGATGAAGGGTGGAGAATTCTCCTCATAATACCTTTGTGAGAGTCATTATGGGTCATTTATCTTTTTTCCAAGATGAAGGGTAGAGAATCATTCCTAATAAAGCACATGGATAACCAATGAGGGCCCTTCATCTTTTTTTTAAAATGAAGGGTTAAGAATACTCCCTAAAAGATCTCACAAGATTCATTGTGGTCCCTTCATCTTGTCTCCAAAATAAAGGGTGGAGAATAATATTGTATATTAATTCACTTATTAATTTAATTAGCTTAGAAAAGAATATTCCATAAAATCTTTGGATCCTTTCTTTGCATGAAGTTTCCCACTTGGAGGGGAAAAAATGAATTTATTAATTGTACGGTAATTATAATTCTATTTGTAATAGAAATATAATTAGAAGAATGATTTAAATAAGGGGAAAATTATAAAACCAATTGATTAAAGGAAGTGAAATATTGAATTGACCATAACAGAGTAATTGAATAGGTAAATTGACTAGAGAATAATAATTAAATAGAGAAATTAACCATAGAGTTATAACTGAATAGAGAATTATGATTTAAACATATATAATTAGGTGAATTTGCTCACCTAGATATTCCTCAAGGTGAATTTTAAAATGTATGTTAGATGAAAAAATGATTTGGGACTAGATTATGTGTAATTACATGAAGTCATTTCATTTTTTAATTTGACATGAAAGTGATTAAAATGGAGTGTATACCTTTTCCCCTATTTGATAAGGCATTTTGAAATGTATATGAATTAATTTCTTCTCAATTAATAAGAATTTAAAAATGGTGGATGAAAATTTAGATGATGAAATAATGGATGTTTTAATTTCATCATTCATAACTGACAGGTGTGGGAGATTGAATGGAAAGATAAGGATATCATTTGAATGAAATCAGTTATGGACTATTCCCCCTTAATAAGGAATGTGGGGATGAATTACATGGATGGTATCTCAAAAAAGAGAAGAATAAACTAAAACAGAATAGAATATTAACCCATGGACAAGATCATGCCACTTAAGCCAATGTTTGCATGTTTTGATTTCTAATGATGATGAATTGATTTTCCCCAAGAGGGTAGAATTGGGAAGGAAACATACCTAAATAAGTGACACAATTTTAATTTACAAAAAAAAGGTGAAATTTTTGGGCTTAGGCATGATCTACCCTAAACAAGAAGTTTCACACTTGATTTTCCCAAACAGGGTGAAATATGCAAGCTTGGAATGATGATGCACCCCAAACAAGGTGTATAATTTATGATCCCTAAATAGGGTGAATTGATTGATGTAATTTATTGATCATTAAGCCTAGATCAATTATTTAACTTGTTTCAAAATATAATGATGATATAAATTATTTGAATTTGATAAGGTGACATAAACATATGTGTTAATGGTGTAACAACTTTTGGTAGAAGCCACAAAAAATTAAGCATATAATAATGCTCTAAGTGATGAGGCATTAAAGAATAATAATTGAATAATGATATGATAAAAATGGAAGAATAAATATGTTAATAATAATAAAATAAGGGTGGCCAATCTGACCTCATAAATTAGTTGGTACTAAGTACTACGTACATAGTCTAAAAAGACCTTAGGCAGATGTATTTCTCCTAGAAATTGGGAGAGAAAATGATGAATAATGGAAAATATGATTATAATAATAATAATGGTTTATCAATGTGTATGACTCTCTTTTATATTTTTTTAGATATGCACATCTTGATTCACATATATATAGCCATAATGTTTAGTCATTCTGACCTCATAAATTAGTTGGTACTAAGTACTACGTACATAGTCTAAAAAGACCTTAGGCAGAAGTATTTCTCCTATAAATTGGGAGAGAAAATGATGAATAATGGAAAATATGATAATAATAATAATAATGGTTTATCAATGTGTATGACTCTCTTTTATATTTTTTTAGATATGCACATCTTGATTCACATATATATAGCCATAATGTTTAGTCATTGTGATTTGATAATGGAAAATGGGATGATGTGATAATCATGATGTTTGTTAGCTTAGATGATTTGATCAAATAGATAAAGATGCATGTCATTGATGGAATTGACATACTAACCATTTTTAAACTTGGTTTTTTATATTACACATGACAATATTCATTATAATCTACAAAGGATCATGATAACATTATTTTGTTAAAATGCATAATTATTCAAATTTAAAATGTAAATGTATATAAATTAAAACAAAAAAAAGAAAATAAAGCTTTAAATGTACAATATAATTCACTTAAATCAATTCTAATTAAAATACAATTATTCAAAACTCAAAATCATGATGTGAATAATCAAGATTTAAGTGGAAAACATAATTTACTAAATTAAGGCACCTGAGTAACAAATAACATATTGATAAGAAAACAAACAATCAACACACAAACATACAAGTGAAAGTAATTAAATATTCAATTCATAAATAAATTTGTGTGATAATAAGGCATTACTCTTTGACACCAAGGGTACAAAAAATGACCATGGCCAAAAGGGGAATAGAAGAATGAAGGGGTGGCCAAGATGACTCCAAATGCCCTAAGAAATTGGGCATTGCCTGCATATTCCCATGGACACTAGATCCAACATGGGCTTCAAGCCAAATGTAGTTCTCCCAAGGATTTGGGGTTGAATAAAATTGATGACAAGATAAGAAAAATGATTAGATAAATAAAAATAAGAAAAGATCCACAAAATGATGAGAGCATATAATTAATCAAGATTATCAAAATAATAAGAAATATGTTCACAAAATGTTGAGAGCATGGGACAAGGGATGGTTGAGTTATCCTAAAAAAATTGAGTACTACCTAGATAGTCTAATTAGACCTTAATCCATTGTAGTTCAACTAGAAATTGAACATAGAAAAATGATAAGTATGATCAGGGATGAGAAAATGAACAATGTGAGATAGAATGATTAAGTTCATAAAATGGTGCTAGTATGAAATATGAACTTGAAAAATGGTAAGAGCATGGAATTAACTCACAAAATGGTGATAATGTAGAATTAACTCAAAAAATGGTTAGAGCATGGAAAGTTGGTCCCACTTTTTAAAATTTCATGCTCACAAGGAAATGAAATTCACCAAAGAAGTATGTCAGGATATGCCACTTAAATAAAATAAAATGGAACCCAAGTTTATCAATAAGATATCAATTAATCATTTGTGCAACATTATATATGGGTTCAAACTAGGAAAATTTAAGGAATCTGAATCATACAACTTTTTAGGGTTTTGTGCATAAGAGAATATTTGTATTTTCAAGGATTTTTTGGATTTTTGACTTTTTATGGATTTTTGGAATGGGATATAAACAAGAATATTCAAACTAGAGAATATATAAGAATAGGAATAGACAAATCCAAAAACACCTATCAAAATTAAAGAGGTTCGCGGGTTATGTGAATTTGACAATGAATAGGGAATAGGAATATGGTTATTCAGACACCAAAAAATTTGGGAGTACCTTTCAATATTAAATTTGAAATAGGATATAACTTCCTTTTTTACAAAAGTGAATCAAGTTGTAACAAGAGTGAATGGAATGAATTAATATGCTCAATAATTACTAAGAACTCAAGGGAATAATAAAATTCATACAAGCTAAAAAGCCAATGCCATTCTATATTGTGATATTTTAATTGTCAAGATGTTATGACACAAGACCATTCTTCATTGATACTTTACTCTTAATGATTTTTTATTTGATGCACCTATGGTACTTGTAGAACCATAATCAGACTAGGATGGTAATAGGATAAGGAATGGAGGAATAATGACAGGATGCCCCCAATCTAGGGATGAAAATAATAGGGAAAGACAATGAAACATAGATGCCCCCAAATAAGAACATTTATAGACTAGAGTGTGGTGAATTTAAGCATGAAAATGATTAAAGTGTATAATATTCATTGGCTTGTCTAGTTCATCATCTTCTTCAGTAGCTAATCTATATGTACCAAACCCATAGATAGTGATAATAACAAAGGGGCCTAACCAATTTGGTTCGAAATTACTTTTATTTTCCATTTCAAAATTGGTTTTCTTTAGTTTCTCTTTTAACACAAGTTTACCAAGCCAAACTATCAATAAATACTTCTCTTTTTATAACCTCATTGTAGTTGATTCTGATAAGACTTGAGGTGATTGAAGGTGACTAGCCTTTTATCATCCAAAATCTCCAACTCCTCTAGTCTAGCCATTCGATACTCTTCTTCATCAAGGACACCTTATAGTGAAATGCACAATGAATGTATCTCAACCTCAACAGTTAAAATAGATTCGGATCCATAAACAAGGGAATAAGGATTTGTACTAGTAGGATTACAAATAATTGTATGATATGCCCATAAAGCTGGGAATATTTTCATGTGCCAATCGTGGCCAAAGGTATTGACAATATTTTTAGCTATTTTGATCAATGTATTATTGGAAGCTTATACTCGGCCATTTCTTTTAGGGTAATATGGGGTGGAAAAATTATGTTTGATGTGGAACTCAAAATAGAGGGTGGTGACATCCTTATTTTTAAATAACATACCATTATCAAAAATGATGGTGGAAGGGATGCTGTAACAACAAATGATATGATTTAGAATGAATTTTGAAATCTACTTAATAATTACATAGTTGAGAGGGATTGACTCTACCCATTTAGTGAAATACTCAGTATCAGTAAGGATATGTTTATGACCATCTGAAGAAGTAGGTTAATCTTGTCTATGAGATCAATCCCCCATGTTGAAAATGGACAAGGAGTCATAACTAGTTTTAGTGCCTATGTTAGAACATGAATTAAATTACCATGTTTTTGACATTATATATATTTATTAACATGCACATAGATGCATATAATTCAATCGAAAGCCAATAGTAACTAGTACAAAGAAGCTTCTTTGTTAGAACAATACTACTAGTGTGGGCCCTATAAATCCCTTTATGGACTTCCCTAAATGCTAAGTTAAATTCTCCTATATTTAGACAACAATGAATAATTCCATCATAGCCTATACAATATAGTAAGCTACCAATTATAATGTATCATAAAGTGTTATAGATAAATTATTTCATTTGGTTATAGGATAGATTAGGTGAAAGGATGTAATAATGGAGATAGGAGAAGATATCATGGTACCAAGGGTAATTGGGACCATTAATAAATCATAACATTTCAGAATGTGAATAGTTATAAGATGGAATAAGAATATACTCAATGAGAAAATCATATTCTATGATAAAATATTAAAATGTAATCATTGAACCAATAGTAGTCATAACATCAACCAATTTATTTTTGACTTGAGGAATCTGATCAAACTGAATGGTATCAAACTTGACTTTGAGAGCATCCACCATAGTTTTATAAGGCACTATTTTTTCATCCTTTGGTTGATATTGATCAATGACCTAATTTATAATAAGTTGATAATCACCATACACTTATAAGTGTTGAATATCCTATTTCACATCAAGACACAATTCAACAAGCAAAGTTTCATATTTAGTCATATTCTTTGTGCATGAAAATCCAATGCAAATCACTTTTAGAATAAGAACTCCCTATTTCATGATGAATAATAGTCTGAATCATAAACCATGTGATGTGAAAGAACCATTGAAATAAAGCTTATGCTCTTTGTCTTTAGTTAGAGTTATAATAAACTCATCATCAAGAAAATTCACTATAATAGGAAGAGATTCTTGTATAGGTGCGTCGGCCAGTTGATAAGCGAGAACTTGTCCTTTGATTACTTTTTTATGTGTGCAATCAATATAAAATTCACTTATTAACATAACCCATTTTTTCACTCAACCTATGAGAGATGATTTTTCCAATAAATACTTCAAGGGATCCACTTTAGAAATCAACAATGTCTTGTTATTCAACATGTAGTATCTAAGCTTCTAAGAATTGAAGACTAATGCAAGAAAAAAAATCAATTGGACTATAACTATGTTCATAAACATTAATTTTTTAATCATAAAATAAATAATTCATTATTTCCATTTATCATCATGCTAAGAAAGAAGTGCCCCCAAGGTGATATTAGTTTTAAAAAGGTACAAAACAAAAGGCTTTCATGGCATTGGTAGAACTAATACTGGAGGATTAGCTAGATATTGATTAAGTTAATCAAAAGCCTCTTAGCATTATACATTTGATTGAAATGTAATTCTTTTCTTTAATATACAATTGAATGGATGACATCGATCAACAAGTTGAGATATGAAGTGCCTAATAACCTAGATTTTTCCCTTGTAGACTACATAGTTACTTCAAATTAAAAGGAGATGACATGTCATTGATTGCTTGAACTTTGGTTGGGTCAACTTCAATACCTATGTGAAAGACAATTAATCCTAACAATTTTCCAAACATAACCCCAAAAACATATTTGTTAGGGTTATGATGAATTTTATACTCATAGAGTTGTTCAAATATTATGTACAGTATTATCAGATGCTCTGTGTGAGTTTTTTATTTGCCTAAGATATTTTCCACATAGTCTTTAACAATATCATGCATGAGATCATAAAATATTATAGTCATTTCTCATTTATAATTATCCCTTACATTTTTTAATCTAAATGGCATGACTTGATAACATAATATGCACTAAAGGGTTGTAAATGTTGTTTTGACTTGATCCTTTGGAGTAATTTTAATATAAGTATAACCTAAAAATCCATCTATGAGAGATTGCATTTCATAACCTATTGTTTAATGCACAATCATATCTATATTTGGTAGTAGAAATTCATCTTTAGGATAATCTTTATTTATATCTATAAAATCTATACAAATGTGGATGCTGACTAGTTTTTTTCTAACAAGAACAATGTTAGTAATCCAATCTACATATGGAATGGGTTTGATTAAACCTCTTGCCAATAATTTTTCTAGCTCGACCTTGACTATAAAATCAATCAGTGGATGCATCTTATGTATCTTCTACTTAATTAGCTTGGTGTTTATATGCATGACCAAGTGATGAAAAACTAATGATAGATCTCTACCTGACATATCTAAATAATCCCAAGAAAATATGTTGATGAACTATGTGAGAAGGGCAATGATTAACTCATGTTCCTCTATAATGAGGGACATGCCAAGTTTTATTATCTTCAGATCATCATATGTACCAATGTTAACCTCTATCATGTCTTCCACCAAAAGAGTGGAACCATCATCTAGAATATTAGTAAAATAAGTTAGTTGATCATCAAACTCAGAATGTGAAATTTTAGGACACATATAGGAAGAATCAAAATCATTTCCTTCAGGTAATGGCTAATGAGCTACCAAGTGGAGAATCTATAGAACCATATACTCAAATTCATCATGATATTCTAGCTTGATTTATATGTTGTATGATAAATGGGTAATTATGTACACCTAGGATTATAATGAGGGAGAGCTAACTTCCTCGTCCAATGGCACCTAAAACATGTTTTTACCAAAGGACACGTCTTTATATTTTATTTTTACCTGATATAAAATTACCTTAGAAAGGTTTTTTCTTGAGGATCTTGATGTTTCATATTTTTTTAGACTTAATAATTTCACTTTCTCCCTAAAGTAGGTGGTAGGATCTAAATTAAAGATAAATCCTTGTTTGTCATCACCTATCAATAAACCATCTCTCAGGCCCAGGAACTCTGATAATGATTCTTTATTTTCAAATTCATCTAAAGTTATATCATTCATTTGTTGGTCCCAATCTACAAGTTTGGTATATTTAATGGTAAGGGGAATGGTAGTAACAATATAAATGGTAAGAACAAAGAAGGAATCAAATAAGTTAGTGTTGGAAAACTCATTATATATAGTGCATTAGGATTCTATGTCATTGTTAGAAACATTATCATTTAGCATATAGGTTAAACCACTTTCATGATGTTTTATAACTACCCTAGGAATTTTGTATCTTAAACCTTATTTCTTTGAATGTTTCATTAGAAGAATAGGATATAATTGACTTTGCTCTTTTTCTCCCAATCCATTGACCTTATAAACATTATGAGTTATAATTCTATTGGGAATAGGGTATTTTTTCACTTTGGAAACAAGGAGATAAATCCTCATTATATATCCATGACTCATCTTCTAGTTTCAAATCCTCTTGATTAAAAGCCTTTTTTAGAATAAATGGAAGACATTTTGTAAGATATAAGGTTTTCCCCTTTTTATGCCACTCCATCTTGGGTCAAACATAGGAATTAGATGATCTAGGTAGTTTGGCCACATGAAAATCATATCCCATTTTATACGTGCCCATATCTTTGTCATGAATATTAAAATAAGAAAAATACAAGGAAAAAGGTGTTTTGGAAGAAGAATCAAGGATGTCAGGATATACATAATTATATGGAGGTATTTCAAATATTATTTATTTGTCCTTTTTTATGGGAGTAATAGAAGTAGGACAATAAGTATACTTGTGACCTTCTACTTTGAGATGTTTATAATATTGATATGGTTATAAATTTTCAACAACAATCACATTCATTCGAGCATGAGGAAACTTAATTTATTGATGAAGATTAGAAGGCACTACATGCATCTCATGAATCCATAGACATCCAAGAAGGAGATTTTATGGTAGATCAACATTAATTGCATGATAAAGGGTGTTATGGATAATGGACCCAACCTGAATGGACAAGGAAATGGTTCTTATTAATTGGTGTTTAGTGTTGTTGTACCCCTTGATAGTAATAGTATCATTCTTTAAATCTATTGAAGTATAGCCCAAACATTAAACTAGATTTAATAGGATAATTTTAAGGCCTAATCCATTATCTATCATTACTCTCTTGATCTTTTGATGGGTAATTATAACCTCAATGTATAGATAATTAGTGTGAGAAGCCCCCAGAGATGATATATCCTTAAGATCAAACACTAATTATAGACTAGCAGACAAGTGTCTAACCATTGATTGAAATTTATCTAATGGAATTTTGATTGATACCTGAGTTTGACTTAAAATCTCATATAAGACATATTTTTGTATCTAAGAGGTACATAACATATCCAAAATGGAAATCTGTGTTTGCATTTTATTTAGTTGATCTACAAGGTCGTATGGGTTTTTGATAGTTGCATATATGGACTTCGATCGATCTTGAAAAAATGAGAAGGTGGATTAGGATAAGTAGAATAAGGTATAGTACCTTGAAGGTTGATATTAGCATGTCAACTTATAATAACAAAATCTCAATTAGGAATAGAAATACCAGAGTTTGAAGGAAAATAAATAGGCCTTGGAATAAAAACTCAAGAACAAGAGTCATAAAGAGGAGGGAATCCTAAAATAAATGGACCTGACCCTAAAATAGAAGGGTTTACTTGTTGAGAGCTTTAAAAATGGGGATTGATCATAAGTGTATCTATTTGATGTTCCATGACACGTCTCACTACATTGTAATTGTAGGGTGTGGCATGATAATCAATGTTACGAGCTTAGGACTCTTGGTGTTGATTACGACTATTATTAAGTTGACACTATTATTATTTTTACTCATTATTATAAGGGAAAGGGTCTTAGTAGATCCCCATATTCTGACTAGAATTGGAGGATGAAGCATTTTTCAACTCAATTTCCCCTCTTTAAAGCATGTCTTAAATGAGATGTTTCAATTATACACATCTATGAATGACATGTTCTTCAATTCAATGGTATTAAAAATATTCATTATCTCTATATCAGTCTAGTTTAGGTTGACTCTCATTGAAATGTTTTATATTTGGATAGTTAATCATATTCATAAAAAACAACTTTTAAACCACATTTTATATAGGATCTCCTAGATTTAAAAATGACAATCTGAACCATTGATTTCATTGAGGAGGTTTCCTTTGAAAAGTGAGAGGTTACAATTATGATGCCTTTTAAATTAGTAGAGGATGAATGTTTTGAATGTGTCTAGATTATGTTACTCTATTCCCTACCATGTTTTTGTTATGATTAAAAGGTTTAGGCTTATCTACCACTGTCACTATATTTGGAGTAGTGTGTTGGTGGTGATTCTAATTCTGACTTGGAGACTAGTGTTTAAAATGATGTTGATATTGATTTTGATTCTATGAATAGATATTAATTAATCCTTTATTAATTATATTTTTTATATCTGAACACCCTTGGTAATGACATCATCAAAACTTTATGGACATTATAATCTAAGATTGAGCATTAGTTCTGAATTTAGATTTCTAATAAATTTGTTTGCCAATTCCATGTCAAGAAATGCATGAGGAAACCTATTGTCTATTACTCGCCATCTTTGAAGATATTCGGTAAATCTCTCACCTTATTTTTGTTTAATAGTACATATATAAACCATGGTTAACTCATGCTTAGTGTTATAAGAGAAGTGTTTAATGAACTTCTCTAACAAGTCATCAAAATTAGTAATAGAACCCTTTGGCATTTGTGTAAACCATTCTAAGACAGGTCCATCCAAACTATGTGAGAACAGTCGAAGTAAGAAAATAAGGTTATAGTTGACCTCTTAATAGGAAATAAAGAATATGCTTAGGTGCTCTCTTGGGTCAACCTTTCCTTTAAAATTATCAAAATTTGAGATCTCAAAATGAGACAAAAGTGGTATTTGTAAAATAATTGAATCAAATGGATAAGAATATATGATCCAATTTGTAGTTTCAACTTTTATTTCTAGCCTATAATCCTGATGTTGTATCTTTTATAGCCTATAATTCCTAAGATGACGCATTATCTTGAGAAGTGGGTGGTGGATTATTTGGTTGGTAATGGAATTGGGAATTCATCAAATTTGTTTGAAATTTTTGACCTAACCAATTAGAAGTATTATTTTAGGTTTGGATTGGTTAGGCATAATTCAGTATTGAGTAGAAGAAGGAATGGATACACATCATTATGTAGGAAGAATATGGTATTGAGTGAAATTAGACTGTGGCATGTAAATACATCATTTTTTAGGAGGAAGTTATTATGTTTGACTCAGGAATTTTTGGTGAATGGTAGGAAGTATTGAGTGAAATTAGACTGTGGCATGGAAATACATCATTGTTTAGAAGGAAGTTATTATGTTTGACTCAATAATTTTTGGTGAATGGTAGGAATTTATTGTTGTGTCTAAGCAACTTGTTAGATTAATGGAACTCTTTAATACGTGTTGGAAGAAATATTGGTAGGATTACATTGGAGAACATGGGAATTAGAAGGAATGTTTTGTATAGTAACTTATTGGATAGGACTTGATCTTTGTAACTATTTGGAGGGAATTTGGACAAGTGGAATTTGACATGTGAGATTATTCACCACTTGGTGAGGATTGGGATACATTTTTTGGAGATACTCTACAACTGGTTTTCAAGGATCCTCAGGTGTAATTTGCTTAAGAATGATGACTATCTCAGTATTGGGTAAGGGTTTAACCAACGTATATTTTCTTAGATGTTTAAGTGGAGTGTTAACTCCTGTATTAATTACGAAAGTGGAAAGGTCACTAAAAATTTTACTCATTTTTTATACTTGAGCTTGGACATTAGGTGAGACTTGGGGTGTGGCTATAAGTAGCTCCTTCCTTTTTCTAGATAATTTTATATTTGTGGGCATTTGAGCATTTGGGGGATCATGACTAGAATATGGTTCATCATCATTCCACTTAGTAACTTGGAAAGTACTCAGTGCTAGTGATTTTTGATGTATGTCTTTTAAAGGAAAATCATGAGGAGATTTGACAGCCAACTCTAATAGATATACAAGGATGTCTTCTTTATTATCAAACAAGTGTTTCTCAATTTTTTTTGGAAATGAATCATGTATCGGTTTCTCTTCCTCATACACACCTTGGTTAGCTTATACATTTTTTGGATTCATGAAATCTTCATGTTCATGAGGAGAAGTTGGTTGATATGTGAAAGGATAGTTTTGTCCTTGAGCCCAATCATCCTCATAAGTGACAGTATAGGCCATATCGCTTCATGTATAATAGGGCATATCAGACATGATCTTTGGACTATATCTAGATGGGAATGGGAAAATGAATTGGAAATTTACATAAGGAAAACTTGGATTTGAACAAACTTGATCCAAACACAAGGGACTAAAATAGAATCTCAATTATAAATGATCTTAGAATGGCAATTTAAAAACAAGAATAGAATAGGTTGAAGCCCACATGGAAAAATTAAAAATATGATATCAAATAAGGAAAGTGTGGTTTGAGACACAAGTAGTAGAAAGACCAATTTATACTTGGAATGTGGACAGAGTAATAGTATAATTTCACACAAAGGAGGTATGAAATGTACAAGTTTTAAACAAGTTGGACTAAGAATACAGACAAAGTATGCCTTTTTATGTAGGTGTATCAAAATTAAAATAAAGTTTTAAAACCATAATAAATCAAGCTAATACTCAATCTATTGATCATATTTTAATGATTTATGATATTACTCCACATTCATTGAGTCCTTAGATATACTTTCCTTAAGACAAGATGAAATTGAAGATTCTTTAAAGTAATTATTATAGTTATTGGTAGGTTTATACACCCCCTTCTCTCAAAAGGTTCATATGTAAAGGATATATTTGAGGTATATTCACCTTTGAATCCTTGTATCAATGAATGTGTCATGGCCAAAAAAAAAGCTAATGTTTTTTAGGGCTTTCTAGATGGTCATGGTATACCTTGCAGTACATGGGTAATTTAGAACTATCTACCAATTAGATGTTAAGTTATCTAGCTTATTATAAAAGGGTCTTATCCCTTATGTAACCACTTCTTCCATCAATTACTCAATGAAGTGTGATGTCTATAATGTGCATGTTTCAAGGATTTATTCAAATTATTAGGTTAATTTATCTATCACTATTCAACCAAATAACATGCTTAATATGTATACCCCACCAGATAGTGGGGTTGATATGATTCTAGGAGATGAAACTCTAGGTCAAAGTACCCATATAAAAATTGTGATAAGGTGGTAAAATACAACCTACATATCCAAAATAAAAAGGAAGGCTTTGTCATTATAATTCACAAAATTCACTAAGGGCATGCAAAGAGCATATTGGTAAATCTTTGGGATAAAAACAAATAGTAACATTGCATTTCTGAGTCACCCAAAAGGATAGAGCATACATGCAAAATATCCTTCACAAAACACTTAAGCAAGAAGAAACAATAAGAATACTTGAATGAAATGAGAAATATTTTAAAAATAAATAAATATTTTTATAACCCAAAATGAAATGTGACTTGATTTTGAAGCACTCAAAATGAAATGTGAATTAATTTATAAGCACTCAAAATGAAATGTGAATTTAAAACATGATTTTTTTTAATATATCACCCATCTTTTGGAGCATGCAAGCAAATGAGGTGATTAATTTTGCTTAGGGGTCTTTGAAAAGTGAAGGAGATTTATTTTCTAGGTTTTTCCAACTCTTAAATTATGACACAAGAATTTTCATCATTTAGTAGGAAACAATTTCATCAATTTCTAAAAACTTTCAAAACAATAGAAAAAAGAACATAAAACAAAAAACATAGAGTGCAATTTCATTGATTATTGGATAATTTTGCTGATTAGAAGAGCAAATTTCGTAATAGAAAGATAATTATACTAAAAATAAAGACATATTTGCTAATAATCATAAAACTAAACTTGGAATAATTTTGTTGATGTGTTAACAATTTTGCTAAAATAAGGAATGATTTTATCAAAATGGTGAACATTTTCACTGATAGTTAAAATAGTTTTGTCAATATGTAGAAAATAGGCCATATTTGGTAGAAAATAAATTCATTAATAATATCAATGATTTCATCAAAATACAAGACAAATTTACTGAAATACAAAATAATTTCACTGATAAAATAAACTTACACAGAAATAGAAAAGACCAAAAAAGAACAAAGATGATTTCATCACTTACATAGATGATTTCACTGATTAGTAGAGACCTAGAGATGATTTTTAATTTTCATGAATGAATTTGCCAAAATATAGAGATAGACAAAACACAAAAATTTGAACATAAAAGAGCAAAAATATCAAGATTATTTCCAAAGCAAGACTAGTATATAGGCTCAAACTAAAGGTGTGGGTTGTGTAGTCCCACTAGTCATGTCATATGTGTCATTAGGAAACTCACTTAGCTATATTTTCACCATTTATAGTTTTAGTCAATTAATAACATGAAAACAAATGAAAACAAGTTTAGAGCCTAAGACCTTAAGAGCAATATGAAAGGTTAGCCAATAATACATTATATTCAAACTAGAAACATGCAAACCTCCATTAAAGACTTCTTTGTATGGGATGTGTCTTGGATGTAGCTTCAAAATATTATTCATCAATGCGAATTATGTGAGGACATCTCCATTTTAAATTATTAATCTTATTGAGCTTAATCAAGAATTATTAATTTGATGCACAAAGAGAGTTAATGATTCGATATCACTTCATTATCTAAATTAAGCATGATAATTATGGTGTAAAGGGGTTTATTTATAACCAATTTAGATCAATGAGGACCCTTAATATTAATATCAAGATTAATGGTTGTAAATGAGTCTTCAAATTTACACATGGATCAGCACATGGATCACTAATGTGTGCCCTTCATCTTAATCAAAACTAAGGGTGGAGGATGATCTTTTAAAATATCAAATGAGAATTAATATAATCCCTTCATCTTGTTTCCAAGATGAAGGGTGGAGAATACTCCTCATAATATCTTTGTGAGAGTCATTGTAGGCCCTTTATTTTATTTCTAAGATGAAGGGTGGAGAATCATTCCCAAGAAAGCACATGGATAACCAATGTGGGCCCTTCATCTTATTTCCAAGATGAAGGGTTGAGAATACTCCCTAAAATATCTTGCAAGATTCATTGTGGGCCCTTCATCTTGTCTTCAAGATGAAGGGTGGAGAATAATTTTGTATATTAATTAACTTATCAATTTAATTAGCTCACAAAAGAATATTTCATAAGATCTCAAGATCCTTTCTTTGCATGAAGGTGCTCACTTGGAGGGAAAAAGAGGAATATGTTAATTGCAAGATAATTATAATTCTATTTAAAATAGAACTATAATTGGAATAAGTATTTAGATAATGGGAAATTAATAGAATTAATTGATTAGAGGAATGGGAAATATTGAATTGACAAGAATAGAGTAATTGAACAGAGAAATTAATTAGAGAATAATAATTAAATAGAGAAATTGATAAGAGAATTATAATTGATCAAAGAATTATGATTTGAATAGATCTAATATAGTGAATTGGCTCACCTATAGATGCCCTAAGGTGAATTCAAACATGTATGTTAGATGAATAGATGATTTGGGACCAGATTATGTGTAATTGTAGGAAGTCAATCCATTTTATAATTTGACATGGAAGTGATTAAAATGGAGTGTCTATAGTAGGATTATGGTGTTTTGACATAGATGTTGTTATGTTATCATGATCATATCATTCCTTCTACTAATTTATCTTACTCAAATTTATCTTGCTACCTACCTCCTTCCATCTTATTCCATGTAGCTTTGTTAGTTTCCTTATATCATATGGCATTAACTAGGTTGATACCATATATCTTATGCCTTTTCCCTTCTTGTAATATATCAACAAGATCAATTCAATTTTGGGCTTATTATTTGACAATCACATTATATTGAACTAAGTATCAATTGACATCTCTTAATTATATCGATCTGGTCGATGTCATTATCTCTACCTTCAGGGTTGTTTTTGGGTATTGGACAAATATATATACAAGTCATATTTAATTCCAAATAATAGTATAAACTATATTTAATTTGATTTTTATCACACTTTTACCCTAATTCATTATTTATATGAGTTGGGTATATAACTTCATCTTGAATTAATCTTTTCTTGTGAAAATGTTGGAGATTCAAGAGGAGTCTTTTTGGTATAGATCCTGATTTAGCATTTGAAGTCTTCACAACCATAAAAATATCTTACAAAGCAATATTTTCCAAGGGGAAGATTGATTATTTATAGTTCCACCCTAAGATAATTATAACCTTGTACTCTTTCATTTAGTAGATTGTATGTTTTTTTAGTGAATGAAAGTGTGTGTATCTTTATATAGGTTCTCTCCACACTTATACTATTGTGGTTATAGGATTACTTAGACTTTTCATATTCCATTTTAGGTTTCTTAGACCCCCATTTGTCGAACATGTTACCTTACCTCAAATGATTGTTCTAACCCTTCCCCTTAGTATTAATTTAATTTACATGAACATACTTACATTTCCTTTAGAAATAAAAAAATTCAACATAGAGGTCTAGTTAGAGATATTTAATTATGTCATAAGATTAGGATTTGGAATCCTTTCCTATTGGGATTAATGATATAGGAAACCCTTTCTATAGGTTTTTGGATCCATTAGTTACTACTCAAATATTATGTATCATGATCTCTCTTCAATTAACCTTATTTGAGTTTATATCTCTTGAGATAGGATATTTTAAGGCTAACCTTAGCCTGTAAATTCATTCTAGTGAAGCCAACATGAATCTTATCTGGACCAGGTTGGATTGTCTTCACATTTCCATTTTTCATTGATTATTAGATTCATGTCTTTTTTCATTTTTTTAACTTAGAATTTTTTTCAAACTAGTATATATTTTTAGTCTAACTGCATCAGCCAACTCAATACCTTTATCTGTCAACTTTTAAATGGTATTAGATAGCTTGATTTTATTTTATTTATTTTTATATTGTATCATCTAACCTGATATAGGTCAATTTATTTTTCCAACTACATCATCCAAGCTGATATAGTTCATGTTTTCATCTACCACTAGTACCAACTTTTTCCAAACTATATTCTCCAACGTGATACAGTCTATTTTTATAGAAAACTACATCGGCCTGGCTGATACAATAAATTTTTACAAACTTAATAATTAACTATATTGGTGAAGCTAATACTGTTATTTTCATATAGCCAATATTTTCATCAAATTTTCATGTCCACCATTGATGTAAACTCCTCACAATACAATTATCATATACCTTTTCTCATGGTTGAGGACCTAATGATTTCTTCCCACTTATGATGGTACCTAAAGTGGACCCATAGATTATTTGTATTGTATTTCCATTATTGACTATGGTTTTGATGATCCTTACACTTATAGTTATGAGTATCCTAGTTTTCCCACCTTCATTATTCCTCACATGGTTGAAAATAAATTTCTTAATTTTCCCATCTATGATGATGATTCATATGTAGGGGAAGACCCTAGCATAATAGTGGATGTTATCATTGATGATGACTTTTTTAGTTTTCCCATATCTAATTATAATCAATAAATGTTAATCATGTTATTTCCTTGATGTTTACCTACCATTAACCCTACCTTTATAAGGCCTTCCAAGGATGTTTCATCAAACCTCAACTCACATTCAACCAATTTTTGTCAATTCATCATGTTATGAAGAACACCTAATCTAATTGCCTATCAACATGTGCATTATATTTGATTTTGATCCTCAAACCTATGTGAAAATTCATAAATATAAATCCATAATCTCTCCTAGATCAACACCAAAATCAATTCTTTCTAACAAAATTGGGCATCTTAATACGATTCAATTTTTTGAGGTTATAGCCAACTACATCGACATGACACAGAATGTGCTAATATAGTTATTTTTAATACATTCAATAACATCGACCATGACACATATTATGTTAGTCCAAGTCCTTTATTTTTTTTAGATAACTGCATCAACCATGATAGAGAATGTGTTGATATATCTCATTTACCATCAGACAACTGCATTGATCATGACCCAAATTGTGTTGATCTAGTTTTTTATAACTCACCTACACTTAATTACATTGGCTATGACTCAAAATGTGCCAATATAATTCTTTTATCTCTATTAAATTATAATACCAAGACTTAGAATGTGATGATATATTTATTTTATCTTTAGTCAATTGCATTAGACATAATCTAGAATGTGTTGATATAGTTTATTTTCTCTCATCATACTCCATCAACTTGGTTGATACAACTCTATTTTGTCTTCTTGTTTCATCAGACTACATCGAATTGGTCAATATAATTCCATTCAATCTTCCTATTTTATCATACTAAATTGACTTGGTTGATATAGATTTTTCATTCCTTTTATTTCATTAAACTTTGTTGACTTGGATGATACAGTTCCTTTTACTCTTATATTATCATCAAACTATATCAACCTAGCTAACATAGATGATACAGTTCATTTCAATATTATTTTATCATCAGACTATATCAACCTAGCTGATATAGTTCCTTTTACTCATGTTTCTCTAGATGTAATTGTCTTGGTTGATATCATATATCATAATTTCATATCACCTCCCAAAGATCCTAACAATATACTAGATGCCACATTTAATATTATAACATAGCTCCACATAGATTTTGACATCACTCATAGACTTTTTGACCTTGAGGTTAGATCCTATGCACCTTTTACTTTAGATCTTGGTGCATCTTACAATGTACATCCCCTTATTATCACACATTTTGGGGAATCATGTGATCCTTATGATTCTCATACGACACATATTGAGGCACCTTGTATTGCCCATATTTTAGCCTTTAAGCTATCTTATGATGCCCATCCCTGATCTTACACATGATTTTGGGGCATCTTATGATACCCACACTTATTTTCTTGGATTCATTATATCTCATCCTTATCATGAGGTAGAAATAAAGAGCCTTTTTCATATTTAAAACAAACACATTTAGTGTCAATAAAATTTTGGAGACACATACACATACATTTCACATGCTCTTCTTTGATATAGTAATTAGCATAGATTTTTATTTTTATCTTTTCTCATGTTTATTTGTATTTATACATTTCATTTACTTTCCCCCTATTTTAAGATGATTTAATTACCCACATTTTTCCTTTTTCGTTATTTGGTTTTATTTCATTTTACTTTAGATCTTGTTTTCCCTAGTGGAGCTAAAAGCTTCAACTCTTTGCAAACAGTAGGAACAGAAGGTTGCTAAGATCCAGGAGCACCGGCGTTGGCAGTAGGACCAACATCGGTTGTGACCAGTGTAGAAGGCCACTGGTGATGGCAAGAAGTCGGCTGACATCGGTAGAACCAGACAAGCAAGGACCAGCGTCGGTCACCTGTGCATTCCAGAACTACTCGTTGCACGGACAGTTAGTTAAGTGAATGAAGTGTTTGCATGTTAAGACCAGTTAGAGTCTTGGGCTACGAGGATAATTGTCTAAATTAAGAGTCTAAGTTATTGTTTAAGTTAGGGATCTATTTATAGACCCATTGGCATGTATTGTATATGTATGAGATAGAAAGGAAGAGTTCCTTCCAATTGTAAGATCATTGAGTTGCAGGTTGTTGCAAGCTCATAGGGGATCTACATGTAAGTTTGGTCTGTTGAATTGCAGGTTGCAGGTTCATGGGAGATCAACTTGAAGTGCTATAGAGTGCTTGGTGTACCGACAGGGTTATTACTGACTGGTTGGTGAGGTGAACACCAATTCTATGTGTGAGTTGGTTGTTGGGACCTTTCTTGTGTAGGAGAGTGTTGTGTGGAAGAATTACTGTACACTTGAGGTGTGGGAAACCTCTGTAAGGTGGAAGAGTGTGGCAGCTCTTTGTAGTATTCTTTTTTGTAAAGTGTTAATACAAGATAGTGTATTGTCTCTCATATTTTGTGCTATTGGTGAATTCTAGTTACTTGTGTTTCTGGTTATTTCCGCATATTTAATTGCTTATATTTGGTAATCATACTGTGATCTTTCTGAGGAGCAAGATCCTAATAGGAGGAATCAGAATAGGTGTGTTTGTTCTTGGATTCCCACCCCCTACAACTGGTATCAGAGCTTTTGGTTGGGATACTAACAGATTGGTTTAGATCTGGGTAGTGTGTTTTGATTATAGGTTACTCACAGGGTTTCTGTTTGAGTGGGAGTTGAGCAATGGCAGAAGATAGTAGGCTATGAATGGAAAAGTTTAATGGCAAGAACTACTAATTATGGAGGATGCAGATTGAGGACTATCTGTATCAGAAAGATTTGTACTTACCATTGGGTGGGGTTAATAGCAAACCCTTGGATATGAAGGATGAAGAATGGGAGGTTCTTGATCGGAAGGCTCTGGGATCTATTAGATTGAGTCTTGCATCATCTGTGATTTCCAGCTTATCACAGTGTAAGACAACGGTGGAGTTGATGGAATCTTTGACAAATTTATATGAAAAACCCTCAGCTTCTAATAAGGTATTTCTTATGAAGCATTTATTTAATTTGCAAATGTTGGAAGGTGGATCTGTTCATAGCCATCTTAGTGATTTCCATGGTTTGGTAAACCAGTTAAGTTCAGTCAATATTGTATTTGATGATGAAATTAGAGCTCTCTTAATCTTGTGTTCATTACCTGAAAGTTGGGAAGGTTTGGTAATGGCAGTTTCTAATACTGTGTCTCCTTCAAAAGTATTAAAATTGGATGATGTTGTGAGTGTGATCTTGAATGAAGAGATACGTAGGAAAAGCATAGGTGAATCATCAGGAGATGATTTGAGTGTTGAAGGCAGAGGAAGGCCAAGAGAGAAGATAGAGCGTGGGAGATCAAGGTCAAAGATAGGCAGAAGATCCAAGTCCAGGTATGGCAGAATAACCTGCTGGAAATGTGGAAAGCAAGGGCACTTAAAGAGAGATTGCAGATCAGGTGAAGATTAGCATGAAAGACATGGAGAAGAAGCAGATGTTGTGGATTACATTACATAAGATGCTCTGGTATGTTCTTTGGATAAAGTAGAATCTTGGGTTTTAGATTCTGGTGCCTCTTTTCATGCATCCCCACATAGGGAATTTTTTCATGAGTATGTCTAGGGAGACTTTGGAGAAATTTGTGTAGGGGATGGTAAGCCTTGTCAGATTGTTGGCAAAGGAAAAGTGAAGCTGAAATTGCAGACAGGTGACACATGGGTGTTAAAGGAGGTCATGCATGTCCCAGTTTTGAAGCAGAATTTGATTTCTGTTAGAAGTTTGGGTGATGAGGGTTGCACAGTAACTCTCACAGCAGACTCTTGGAAGGTTACCAAGGGTACACTTGTTGTAGCTAGAGGTAAAAAAGTAGGTACGCTTTATCTATCTACTTGTATTACTGATTCTCTTTCTGGGTTATCTACTTCAGCTGTAGATTCAGAGATGTGGCTTAATAGGCTCGGTCACATAGATAAGAAGGAGAGGCTTGTTCTTGAGTCAAAGAGTATGCTTTCAGATTTGGAAGGCATGGATCGTGGTTTCTGTATGCAGAAGAAGAAGGTGACGTTTCTTGAGGAATTCGATGTTAGTGACAAGAATAGGAAAGCCTTGGTTTTCAAGGAGAAGGTGATGGACAGAGTTCAGCACAAGGTGCAGAGGAGTTATGAGTAGAGCAAGGGTGATTTGGACAAGGGTTTGATCTAAAAGGAGCTCACGGGAAAAAGTCAGGTCTCACTAGAAAAACACAGAGACTGACGTCGGCAGAAAAATCAACGTCGGCATCCAGACAGGGACTGATGTCGGCTATGTGTAGCTCGACATCAGTGACTCAGGGCAGATAACGATCGATGTCGGCTAGGGGAAATCGACGTCAGCAAGGTGGTAGTCGTAGGGAACCGACATCGGTTGGCTGCAGACTGAGATGTGACCGGTATCGGTCACTGAGACAAATTTTGGGTGGACAGCGAGCTGTCATGGAGTCTCAAGTGCCCATATGGAGGACTGAAGGTGTATGTAAGTTCTTAAATTCGTCATTTCCCTTCTTTACACTACTTGTTTCTCACTTATGGTATAGAACCAGGAAGTTGTTAAAGAAGCAGAACAGGTAGATCCAAGAAACAGTGGGAGCTTGGCATGGATGAGGATGTGATTCCTTGGAGGAGAACTAAACAGGTGTTTTGGGTAGAGTTGCCAGCTGGAAGTAAGCACTGAGTGACGAATGGATGTTCAGGATAAAGAAGAGCAGAAATGGATACGTGAGATGGAAGATCAGGGTATATGATCTTGTATTAGCTGCAGGGCAATGGAGGTTTGATCATTATGTTTCTCTTTACCAGGTTGGATAATATTAGCTACATTATCCTATTTCTGTATGATGTGCTTGTTGCAGGGTTACATATACAGGTATTGCTGAACTAAAGGTAAAGCTAGTTCAGGGGTGTGTCATGGAGAATCTGAGAGCAGAAATATTCTTTGGCATGAGTGTGTTCTAGAGACATGGAGGTCTTGTTGACTTTGTTTTAGGATGATTGTGTGAGACCAGTTAGCATGCCAATGGTAGGACAGTTCACAGAACAGGTGTCTTGATTCACATAATGAGGTTAAGTGCATGGTATGTACTAAACCTAAGTTTTCCCAAGCAGTGGGAGTTGTCACAAGTTTGGAGTCAATCTGGGAAAGTAATACTGAAGGGTAGTTCAGTGGGACCAGCAGTAGGTGCACATGCTATGCAGGGTCAAGTTCTTATCTACATGGTTGTAGATGCGGATGTGGCAAGTAATTTGGATGACAGGTTTTGCACTATAGGATTTGTGGTGGTTGGTCTTCAAGAGTGATCTTGAGGAGGGATACAAAGCCAAGGGAACAAACTAGATAGAGTACAAGTACAGGTACAAGTTGCAGCTATTTATCTCTAAGTGGGAGATTGTTAGGTTATGGAGCTAAAAGCTTCAACTCTTTGCAAACAGTAGGAACAGAAGGTTGCTGAGATCTAGGAGCACCAGCGTCGGTAGCAGGACCGACGTCGATCGTGACCAGTGCAAAAGGCCACCGGCGACAGTAGGAAGTCAGTCGACGTCGGTAGAACTAGACAAGCAGGGACCGGCGTCGGTCGCCTGTGCGTTCTAGAACTACTCGTTGCACAGACAGTTAGTTAAGTGAATGAAGTTTTTGCATGTTAAGACCAGTTAGAGTCTTGGGCTGTGAGGATAATTGTCTAAATTAAGAGTCTAAGTTATTGTTTAAGTTAGGGATCTATTTATAGACCCATTGGCATGTATTGTATATGTATGAGATAGAAAGGAAGAGTTCCTTCCAATTGTAAGATCATTGAGTTGCAGGTTGTTGCAAGCTCATAGGGGATCTACATGTAAGTTTGGTATGTTGAATTGCAGGTTGTAGGTTCATGGGAGATCAACTTGAAGTGCTATAGAGTGCTTGGTGTACCGGCAGGGTTATTACTGACTGGTTGGTGAGGTGAACACCAATTTTGTGTGTGAGTTGGTTTTTGGGACCGTTTTTGTGTAGGAGAGTGTTGTGTGGAAGAATTTCTGTATACTTGAGGTGTGGGAAACCTCTGTAAGGTGGAAGAGTGTGGCGGCTCTTTGTAGTATTCTTTTCAGTAAAGTGTTAATACAAGATAGTGTATTATCTCTCATATTCTGTGCTATTGGTGAATTCTAGTTGCTTGTGTTTCTGGTTATTTCTGCATATTTAATTGCTTATATTTGGTAATCATACTGTGCTCTTTCTGAGGAGCAAGATCCTAATAGGAGGAATCAGAACAGGTGTGTTTGTTCTTGGATTCCCACCCCCTACAGATCTTTGTTTCTCTAGTGGATCTCAGGTATCACTTTCAAGTTTTATATCATTTTTACTTACACCATTATTTTATTTTTTTGGTTCTTTTGTATTTTAATTTAAACCTTTTTTTCCATTTTGTTTCTTAGGTAACACATTTGGTTTTCATTTTTATAACATTTTCTTGTCTTGGTCTTCTTATGATTCTATATCCCCTCATTTATTACCCCCTCTTTTGGGATGATCACTTACTGTCATTATTATTTGTGCTAGATCTCTTTTAGGTTAGAATGGATTCCCTAGTGACATGACTATCATAACATAACTTTGTACCTTTTGAATCATTGTTTCCCTCCTTGTGATCATCTATAAGAATATTTCCCATTACATCACTTATTACATCAGTGTATTTTCAATTATCCCCATCTTTCCCTACTTTCCTTTCAATTGAGGCACATGTAGGTTGGTTTTGAGGTTGCACACATACTTATGGTCAAGTCTAGGAGCCTTTATGCACCATGGTCTTCAGGTTCTTCACTCCAATGGCCATGAATAAGCTATCTTATGTTAGTTATGTATTTCATCCATGTTTGGTTTTCAAAATCTATATGGATGAGGAAGACAAATATCCAAAAGAATTAAAATCCATATCATAAGAAAAGGTAATGTTAAAAGTAAAATTTTATCAAAAAAGTTAGATCGCACTAAAATATGCAATCTTTGTTTGTAAAATTACCTATCTTAGTCTAAGCTTAAACTCCAAAGTTGGCCTCATGATAGAGCTAAGGTCTATTGGGGTTTGGTCAAATAGTATACTAGGGTAGGAGGTTTTATATCATTATATCTTCCTACATATTTCATGACACCCATCTTCTCACATAATTACCCAATATTCATAGTAGATTGATGGATTTGTAAGGGGTCTTGAGGATCAAGGAACATGTTATCGAAAGGTAGGATAATTTTAATTTTATGCATATATCCTTCATGGGATGATTTATGTGCTTCACTCGATAGTCCAAGATTTTTCTTCACTAGTTGAAATGTCATGGTTCTTGATGTCAATAGTTATTAGCCTTTTCCACTTGTCGATAGTGTCTCATTACCACTAAATATTTAAACATCACCCATGTGGCACCTCTCATTCCTTATTGACATCATATTTTTTCTAATAATCCTTTTGATGGGTATTATTTTTAGTTGATCACACTTATTTATGCCTCTTAGATATATTTTTGTTAGTTGTAGTGCAAAACCCTTGATACTTCCTCATAAATACCCATGTCATCACATCACATTACCTTACTTATCCACTTGTGATTTTAGCTTATGATTTGAATTATAACACCTTAAATAGGACAAGTCCTTCCTCATAAACACCCATCACCTTTGTGATGTGGCCTCCAACCATGTAAAGGATTCAATAATCCTTACTACATTCAACTTCTCTCACAAAATACATAATTCTTTCAACAAATCATCTCATATTCTCATTAATCATAAAATGAATACATCAACACATAAAGGAGCTTCAACAAGTTATCCTTATAACTCATAGAAACCTAGAATTCTAAGCCAAGGAGGATCCAAAGGATTCACACAAGCCTATATTCATTAACTCACCTCATTACCAACCTAGCCTACTAAAACTTATCAAGAATACAATCATATATAGAATACATGAGAGGAAACATCAAGGGGGGCCAAAAAAGACACCACACCTTCACATGAAGGGGAATCATGACAAGGGACAAGGTGTAACACAATAAAATCCATGCCATATGCTTCATGGGGTCATCTTTGACCAAGTATAAGGATCTATGTAAAAATGGTGTCACCTTCAAGCAAGGACAAAAAGAAAAGCAAGATGTCAATCTAAAATAGTTGAACTTGTCGCCACAAGCTACTAAAATGGGTAGGTTTACTTTTTGACCATTTTTTTCTTTCCCCACATGAAACATTCAACCCATTCCACTTAAGCACTCAAGAATAGTGTTGTAGACACCTCACCAGGCTGAATAGTGTCTACCACCTCATCAGTGAATAGTAACTTGCGAATAGTGATCATGAATAGTGTTTTCTCACTACATCATTCTCCTCTAATTAAAAATAACTCAGCTTATGTGAGTTGTCTTAATTTTTTTCCAAGATTTTTAGGTACACACACATGAACACATTAACACATGGTCATATGAGAACATAAGCACAACACTCTATTTTTGGGTGATGCAAGATTGCTCAAACCCTTGGATGCTCTTACATTAGACACCTAAGACAGATAATGTGATATCTTGATCACATAGATGGGGTAAGCAGTAAAACCACTATTTTAGTCATGAATATTAATGACCGTGGCATCCCCTTATAATACACCAAGTTCACTTGAAGAATATTCCTTTTCTTTCTCCACTTCTAACTTCTACACACTAGCCTTCCTAAAACTGTCCTCCTCTACCAGAATCTCATCCATATCCCAATGGATGCAGATGTGGGATCCAACCCACCATAAATAATCATGGGATGAAACCCACCTAAAATCAACCACCTCCACCAAAATTCTATATCACACATATTATCAACCCATGTGAGCTCAAGCCTACAAATAACCATCCACCTCCACC
Organism: Torreya grandis; assembly: GCA_037957365.1. NCBI lineage: Eukaryota > Viridiplantae > Streptophyta > Pinopsida > Cupressales > Taxaceae > Torreya > Torreya grandis. Next base: position 3,494,023 of record JARHVA010001396.1, read on the forward strand.
TAAAACCCACCTAGATTTCTTTATCCATCATCTAACCACTTGTTGGATTATCCATAAAATCACATAACATAACCACTTGAAAATACTCTCTCATAGCTATAACAATATTCTCTACATTCTCCTCATGTGAACTCACTTTCACAAAAATCTCCTCTATTATTTCCTTCATGAAAACTCTCAAATCCTCTACATATCCTGCATGTTCTTTGTGATCTATACTCTCACAATGAGATTTAAAAATCTCCATAGCAACCACTTCCAAGGCTATAATCTCCTAATCCACACATTCATTTTCAGAGCTATCACATGGCTGAAATTTCACCAAAATCTCTTCTTATGCACATACTTCTACACCATTCTCCTCCAAAGCTTCCATCATGGAAACTTGAAATATTATTTTGTTGATATCTTCACCCACATGCACCTATTCAAGGTTTTAATCTACACTCTCATACAAATCTTCATTTTTGCATTCTTCACTCACTTTCAGCTTATCATGGCTGCAATATTTTTCAACCTTCACTCCGTCTTCCTTCATAAGGATGTCTTTACACATGGGCTGCCCACATGATAGATCCTCTCTCATATTGCCTTTCATGGAAATCTTCTTCATTTTATCATCTCTCTTTAAGGTAATTCTCATCTCTTACCTCTTTCTTCTCTCAATAAGTACCTTCACAAGCCACTTCATCCTCTTATTCATTACTATGCCACAACCTTGGCTCTCTTCCTCTTGCATATGCTCCATCAATTTACCAAATTTCTCTTGGATCTTCATCAACACATTCACCATGTATTCTTTTCCTTTCTTGTGTGCCATATTCACACCTACAATAGACTCCTAATATATCCTTATTAATAATCTCTCTACACTTGATAGGCTTATTTCATACATGAAACAATATACCTATAAAACACATAAACAATTATGCACTCTAACATCTCCTCCTCCCAAAAAGATTCAAACTTGATTTGATACTAATTGATGTGGCCTTTGTATACACATAATATTTTCAAACTTTTATCAATTACTAATGTTATTTATCTTGTAGAAACCCATCAAGACTCAATATATTTGAGTGCATGCACACCTTAATGGGTGTAATAGTAAATGGGTGGGTATACCATTGGTTCTTTTCAAGATTTTTCTCCCTTTTGACACTTATTATCTACACACTTGTCTCCTAAAAACCATTCCCCTAAGATTTGAATCCTATTCTTCACACTCCTCTAGTATTTTAGCACCTTCATTATCCCTTTCCCTAATATAAACGTCTTTTTGATAGTTTACATGACTATGTCGGTTGCATAAAACTTGTATTCTTATTGATAAAACTTATTAAGGGTCTAGGTCAGCCCCTATCCAACCTATCCATGACCTAGTGAGTTTTTATTAATTATGATACTCGATCGATTGAGTCAATATTATCAACCAAAATTTTTGGAAGGTTTTAGGGTGAGATCCAGCTATATAAACACAATCATTTTTTCATTTCTAAGATAAGATAATAATAATTAAGATATATTGTGCATCTACTTATCTACCATTCTACTTGAGGAACAATTTTAGGATTTCATACTTTCTTTGGAGATACAAATCTTGTCTTGTGAAGAAGTATTTTCAATGCCTTGAAAGGTCATGTATCCTAGAGATGATTTATCCTTATCATCCTTACATACCACAACAACCTCTTTAGAAGCACCTTGGCCAAGGGAGAGATTGATGATCGATAGGTTCATCTTCAAAGTTAAGTATTCCTAAATTTGTTCCTCCTTTGTAAGAGTAGATAGATATGCATTTGTAGTTATATTCCATGCATTATTATAGTGTACACATTAACATGAGTATATTTATTCTCTATATGTTTACATTTAGTGTTTATTACCTGTACTTTATTCCATAATAAATTTGGTGAGCACTAGATTAGATTTTTGCTTTACTTATTATTAGTTTACTGAATATGAAAACATATTACCTATTTAGGGTTATTTCATAGTTTTTTTTTACTAGAGGCTTTATAACCCTCCTTATTAATATTATTATGGTAAGATATCCCTTAATTAGGATTAATATATCCATATTGGTCATGAGCCCAATTATCTAATGTATCCCTAATCAGAAGTGTAAGTAGGATCTATCTTCTTTAACCTAAGATTGATTTATAGATTTTATATATTTCTCATTGCTTACATTATGGTGAACCCAATATGAAGCTAACCCTTGTAGGGTTTTTTTCACGCTTTTCATTTCATTATTTTTTTATATTTATGATATTAGGTTGATCAGGCTAGTATAGTTCTAACTTTTGTGTGTAAGTTTAACACATAGTTGCATCAAAAAAAATATATTATTTTTGTGAAGGTATTCATCAAATACAGGTTATTAGATCAAATAGGTTGACATAGTACTCTTCTTTGGTTCTAGATAATAGACTATGTTGAATAGGTCAACTTAGTCTCCCATTCAACATCTAGAATAAAAAACTAATTCTTGCAGGTTAAATTAGTCTTATAATCAGCATTCAAAATAGAAAACTTAGTCAACCAAGTCAACTTAGTTATCTTAATAGGCTATAGCAAATAGGGTTTTCATAAAACTAGGTTGACTTAGTCACCATAGTTGGTAGAACTTGCAAGTAGCATTTAAGGCACTTCAACAAAAAATTTACAATCCTTTCCATCTTCTAACCCACCAAGGTTCATTTCTTTCTCTCTCTTTCAATTCAATACTTCATTATAGTTTTATTATGTGTAAGTTTAAAGTCTTCAAGAAATACAATCCTACAACAAACTAAGTTAACCTAATCAAATTAATTATATATCTTATCTTCTCTTTAAAAGACTAAGTTGACTTGGTCAACTTAGTTCTTAAAGACTCTTGATTCTATGGAATAGTAGTGACCCTGTCGACTCTATTCTATAATGTTTTCATATATTGTCATCTGAATTGACTTTATACCATTATTAGCTTGGGAATTAATAATTATATGATAATAATTAATTCACACTTTCATTTTTAGTTGTTTGCATGCTTAGAGTAGATCACATAATCTAATTAAGTGGTTTTTCAATACACCATTTAGTTGCATTATTTTTCTCTTTTTTCACATATTTCCAAATCAAAAATTTCAAAATGCATTTAAAATTTGTCTTCCCAATGTCTACCTACTTGGATTTCATCACCAAGGGGGAAGCTAACTTGGCTTTCTATCCAAGTATAAACACATGGTTAATAGTATATATTGGTGAAGCACCTAACACCATTATTTTTATAGGATTGTGAAGTGAGGGGGTAGGCCCCAATACCAAGCCAATATTATTACCAGCATAAATCCCTTGTAACCTAAACATCCTGAAACCATCCATAGATTTCTTTCTATTTATCTATTTTCAACAAACTTCCCTCTCACACTTAAAATAACACTTTATAACAATCTAACAACATTTAGGATGACCATTTAGTTATCATTTGATTTCTAATTGACTGCTTGCTTTCTACTCATTATATGTTGTATATAAAAAACTTACATTTCCCAGTGTTGGTGTAAGGTTTTATGTTATGTGTCAATTGGATCATTCTCATTGATCTAATTTTTTGTGTGTTTGCTTTCATTTCTTGCTTCAATTAAATTGTAAAAAAAATCCTCATTTTTAGTACACTATCATTCTATTCAACATAGTCTCTTATAGATTGTCTTTTCCTTAAATATAGTATTGCCTCAACATGGTCAACCCAATACTCCTTTTTACCAATTAGGCTACAATACTAAGTTGACCTGGTCGACCCTATATCCTTATCAAACAATCATTTTCCCTATTTCTAATACTAAGTTGACGTGGTCAACTCTATACTATTTTTTTTATCTAGGTTATAGTACTAAGCTAACCTAGTTGATCATGTGATCTGGGCAACTATTCAGGCAACAATTCAAGTGACAGTTCTATCCTAATTAATGATGAAACTTCCAAGAGCCATAACTATTACACCGTAGCTCTAATTGACTCCCTGTTTGAACTATTGGAAAGCTAAGAATGATTAAAATGTGGTGTGATGGCCTGAGCTCCACTCAGTGGTTTTTAACCCCTAAAAAACTAATAGAAGTTCCCAAAATTTCAATTTTAGTAGTGCAGTCTAAAAATAGTTTCTAAAAATAGTAATTCCTCAAATTCTATATTGTTTTGAATCATGGAAGTCAAACCACTTAATATCCCTCAATATTGGTGACCTTCCACATCCTTCTCCTACTTTCAAAATGTGTATAATTTAAGATGTAACCTAAAATGGAAATTAAACACCTCTTCCCAGAGATAAGCATATAGTTGTATTGTGATCTTGAGTAATAAAACATCTCCTCTCAAAGAATTCATTATTACTGTGTTATTTTCATGTTCTTTAAATATATATCAATCAAAAATTATGAGTTTTGGATCAGTGGTATCAAAGTGGTTTGTCTTGAGAGTGTATGATCCTGAGGATGAGGTCAAGCTAAAGAAGATTGGGTGGAAAACAACAAAGCTTCCAAACTATCCACCTATTCACTCCAAATGACTTCAAATGGCAGATGACACTGAGACATTAGATCCCTTCAAAGAAATGGTGAATGAAACCCTTCAATGATAACAAGCATATATGTTATAACAATTCACCCAAATTTTCCAACAACTTCTGATGGGAAATTCTAGCTCCTCATCTGCACTTCCTGGCTCCTCATGCATGAAATGTCTTTTTAGTGCCCCAACACCCTTCAAGGTTTAGGTGGATTTTTATATCCCTACATTTGAAGTCAAAATCAATGTTGATGTAGTATAAAATTGGTTAGATCAATTGTCTTCCTACTTCTCTATAAATAAATTCACCAATGGAGAAAAGATCACTTTTTCTCTTTTGAAAGCATCATTGCCCATGAAAAATTGGTGGGAAGTGTAAAAAAAGAGGTTCAGTATAGATGACATTGGCCTTGAGGTAGAACCTATCTAGGATGATTTCATGGAAGTGGTAAAGTAATAATACTATCTCATTGGAGCATATGATGATTTGTACATATAGTGGTAATAACTTTTCCAAGGTAAGGACCAATTTGTTCAAGATTACATTAACATTTTTCATTTCCTATCTACAAGATTGGGCATCCAAGAAATTTAAAAACATAAGACTCTCAAATATCATGGTGGATTATAATGATAAATATAGGGGGAAATGGAACTCTTCAATTTAGAAACCCTCAGTGAGGCATACAAGTTCACAGTGAAGATTGAGCAGAAGCATGGAAGAAAGAATATGAAGAGTTAGACTTCAAAATGGAAAAGTGATAAGGAAGGTCAAACACAAGGCCAAAATTGGAAGCAAAAGGATTTTTAAGATAAGAAACCCCAAAAGGGGAAGATTAGAAAATGGTGTGATTACCACAAAACTGGAACTCACTCCAAAGAAGAATGTCAAGCCATCAAGTCACTACTTTCTAAGTCACAATACTCAACATCTACTAATATATCTCATACACAACCTATATTCAAAGAGGATAAAGAAGAGATTATAGATGATAAGCCTAATACCATCATTTCTTCATTGTAGAACTGCGAGGAAAGGCTAGATGACAAGGAAATATTATTTCACTCCAAATTATGGGTAAAAGGTAAGCCTCTACATTTCATTCTTGATAGTGGGAGTCAAAATAATTTAATATCTGCTAAATTTGTGAAAGTCTAAATATATCCATGAAGCCTCACCCAAATCCATACAGTATTAGATCGTTGAGCCCAAGGATAGACCTCTATGTCACCCATCAGTGTCTTCTTTCATATGTAATAAAACCTTTCCAAGATGAAGTATTATGTGATATGGTCAATCTAGATGTTTGTGATGTACTCCTTGGTCAGCTATTCATGTATGATTGACATGGACTCTATGAATCATGAACCTAAAGAATCACCCTCACTCTTAGAATGTGCTACTACAAGGTACTAGAGGTACCAACCTCCCTCATTGGCCTCCCTAATTAGTGCCAAGTAATGTAAGAGATTGGTAGAGAAGATAAAGTAATTCATTCTCATGGTGGTCAAACCATGGGAATCCAAGAATTCTGATGTTTTAGTGCTAACTACACAATCAACACAACAACAAAATAAAATGGGACAAATCACAAGAGAATATGATGACTTATTCAAGTCACCCATGAGAGTTTTACTACATTACCAGGTAAAAAATTCTCTCAATTTGATCCCAGGATCACCTTTGCCTAATAGTCTTATGTATCATAGATTAGTTTTGGAGAATGATAAGATAAAAATATATATTCAAGAATTGATCCAAAAGGGTCACATCAGGCCAAGCTCTTCACCTTGTGGTAGCTTGATTATCCTAGCACCAAAGAAAGATGGAATATGGAGGCTTTGCATTAAATATCAAGCCCTGAATAAAATCACTATGAAGATTCACTATCCCCTCCCCAAGATTGATAACCTTCTAGACCAACTCTATGGTGCAAATTTCTTCACCAAAATTAATCTCAAATCTAGCTATCACCAAATTCCCATCGATCCCACTGATGTCTAGAAGACTACATTCAAATCTAAGGAAGGGCTCTTTGAATGGTTGGTTATGCCTTGTGGCTTAATTAACACACCTTCAACCTTCATGAGGATGATGGATGACATCCTATGACCCTTCACCAACTCATTCATGTTTGTCTACCTAGATGGCATACTCATCTACAGTAGAACAAGGGAGGAACATCAAAAACATGTTTGTAAGGTGCTTTAAAACTCTTCAAGAGCACAAGTTGTATGAAAATCTTGAAAAATGCATATTCGAGATGAAAATAGTTCAGTACCTAAGGTACATTGTGAATGAAGAAGGGGTCCATGTCAATCCATAAAAGATTCAAGTTATTCAAGAATGGCCCACACCAAGGACCCTCATAGAACTTCATAGCTTCTTGCATCTTGTAAATTTATATCATAGGTTTGTTCTTGGATTCTCACATATTTATTGGTCACTAACCCAAGTGACTAAGGGAGGAGTTAAATCTATATTTAAATGGTTAAA